>JAUJYN010000073.1:0-250000 GCA_030737835.1 Acorus gramineus | reverse complement strand
CACAAACCTATTTAACCATATTAAATACTTATTTAACTATATTAAGATTTGTATTTTTATGTCTTTAGTGGATACCTATTTAACTATGTTAGGATTTAAGATTTTATAAATTTTTTATATTTTAATCTGGTTCGGATATTTCGGATATTATCCGAATCCGTATCCGGATTTTCGGATCGGATACGGATATGGGTTTTGGAATATCCGTCGGATATCGGATACGGATATTTTTTCGGATATTCAATTCGGATACGGATACAGATATGGGCCTATCCGATCCGTATCCGTCCGATTGCCAGGCTTAAGTAGATGCGATTTCCTACTCGACTCAGGTTCATTTGGAATATTTGCATGCACCTATTAGTGCGCGAGATCGCGCTTGACCCTTCCCTTTTTAAGTTGGTGATGTCCAACGCATTTTAGAGTATAGCTTGTATGCTCATATACTTGTATGAGGTATGCTTATATGCTTGCACGCTTGTATGCATGTTGTATGATTGTTGTTTATGATGTAAATCCATGTTAGGGGATACCCTTATAGTCAATTATTAGGTGATCGTGCATATGGTTCATGCACATAACTAGGATATAATTCTCCTGTAAAATATATGCGCATGTTAAAACTAATTAGGCCTATCTGAAATAGGCGTGGGTACGACCTGCTGTCGGGATGTACCTCATTAGTTAGTGCGCGAGCGATGTAATTCCACGTCTCTTTGACCAATGTTATGGTCTCTCCCCAAAAGTCCTAAGAGTCTTCCTTCGGGAGTGAGGGTGAGGGTGAGGTTGGTCGCGCCGCCGCGTGACCTTGTTATCCATTGGGTTTCCACCCATGTTTTCCTTGAAAGGAAATTGCTTTAGTATTGAACTGTTGTATTGGTGATTGGTTTCCAGCCACTCACTGAGCTTGTAGCTCACCCCTCGCATACTGTTTCTTTTACAAGGGTAGTGTTGGGTGTGGAGTTGGAGCTTCCCTATGGCGTGGTCTTATGTGCATGGAACGTTCTGTTCGGCGGGTGGCGAGTGCGATGCTGTCAGCAGTCCTAGAGTCATTTTATGTATTGTAAATCGTGCATGTGGCACAAGTTGTATTTTATTTGGACTAGACTTGGCTCTCACAGGACATTGATTGTGTATTCGAGTCTATAATGATATTTTTGGTTTACAGACTTATTGATATTTTTATGCTTTCGCTTTTCAGTTGAGTTATCAGTTATCATTGCTTTGCCAGCTTGTGTGTTATTTATTGGAGTCATTATTGATCTCTTGTACTTGATAGCTGATACTTCATATATTGCCACGTCTCGAGGACGGCCGCCCTGGGGCGTGACATGGGCGGTGTTGGGCGTGGAGCTGGAGCTTCCCTGTGGCGGGGTTCGAGTGCGTGGAGTGTCCTGTCTGGCGGTTGGCGAGCGCGAGGATGTCAGCAGTCCTAGTGTCATTTATGTATTTGAAATCGTGCGTGTTGCACTGGTTGTACTTTATTTGGACTAGACTTGGCTCTCACAGGATAGTGATTGTGTATTCGAGTCTGTAATAATGTTTTTGGTTTACAGACTTATTGATATTTTTATGCTTTCGCATTTTAGTTGAACTATCAGTTATCATTGTTTTGCCAGCTTTGTGTGTTATTTATTGGAGTCATTGTTGACCTCTTGTACTTGATAGCTGATACTTTATATATTGCCACGTCTCGGGGACGGCCGCCGTGGGGCGTGACACGCACCCCTGAAGTCCACCGCTCTATTTTGATATGAGGAACGGATCTTCTCTGATATGGATACTCACTGCGCTACCCATGTCGGTTCCCCAATCCGTTACGAAATCAATCATCGATTCCCATAGGTTTTCAAAGTAAAATGTGTCCCTCTTGAAAATAACATCGTTTCTCGCCCTCCATATCGCCCATGAAGCTGCCGAGATCATTGAGAGCCACACCGCACCCGTTCTGCTCCTGTCTGTCTTGCGTAGCATCCTTCTAGCCATCTCCCATAAGTCTTCTAGTGGTGTAAAGAGCAATGGTTTGCCCAATGCCAACGCAAGTTTCGCCCACAATCTGGTTGCCATGGGGCACAGACAAAACAGGTGGTCAAGGGTCTCGGCCTCCCCTCCACAAAGCGAGCACTCGGTTACCTTGAGCGGTCTCCACCGTACCCGGATACCTTTGTCACGAGTAGGTTTTGCAAGAGAAACCGGTTGAAACATTTGACCTTGAGTGGTATTTTCGCCTTCCAAATGACTGCTGCTCGCGCGATAAAAGAGTTGTCTGCCGATGCCTTCTGAGTCCACCATTCGTAACTGAGCTAGACTGAGTAGCACTGGCCCGCTTTCCCTACCTACTCAACCATGTCCGTGCATCCCGCTTCCGGCCTGTGCCCTTGTAATAGAGCGACCAGTTCTGAAATTGGTTGATCTCCTCCTCTCTTAGACCCCTGCGCATGCGCGTGTCCCAGCCTCCTCTCATTCCATCTTCAATCCAGAATTCGCGCACACTTCTCCAGGCTCGACTCGCTTTCCCCACCAATCTCAGGAACAACTCTCACAAAGAACGCTCCCCACACCACCAGTCTTCCCAAAATCGAAATGCTTACCCATCCCCTAGCTTCAACACAACCTCTTCCTTGAGTGCCGGCCAGTTATCGAAGAAACCTTTGGCCAACGGAGAGTGCCATCTCACCGGATCCGGGAACACCCCCTTGTGTCCCCCTCTATAGCGTATCGTTCCTTGGAAATACGCACCCATGTCGTGTCGGGATTATTAATCCAGTTCCAAAACCACTTAGTTAACAACCCCCCGATTCATCACCTCCAAATCAAGCACCCCAAGACCTCCCTTTTTCTTACTCCTACAAATGTCCATCCAGCGCACCAAGTAAGGTGACTTGCCAGTTCCCGCTGCCCCTCGCCAAAAGAACCGGCGCCTGAGTGCGTCAAGGCGGGCGATGAGTCCTTTAGGTGCCTGGAAGATAGACAAATAGAAAATTGGAATTGCTGAAAGCACAGCCTGTAGTAGAACTAGTTCCCCCCCCCCCAAAAAAAGATAGAATTCTCACTTGCCACCCCTCCAGCCTTCTTTTGACACAGTTGATGACCGTTTGCCATTGATTCCTGCCAAGCTTCCTCGTACCAAGTGGTAAACCCAAGTACTGGCAAGAGTGTTTCCGTCCGGCAACCCATGATGTTTGCCATTTCCCTCAATCTCTCGTTGTCCAAATTAATCGGAATCATCGAGGACTTTGAGAAGTTAATATTCAAACATGATAACAACCCAAAACACCAGATGATGAATCTGAACCTGTAGATGACATTGATGTCTGACGGTGCCAATAGCAAGGTAACGTCAGCGAATTGCACGTGGGAGAGCTCAGTTCCTACTTGATGAACCGCCTGTCCCCGTACCCAGCCGCCTGCCATCGCCATGCTGCACATCCTACTTAGTACATTCACGACAATAGCAAAGAGCATCGGGGACAGAGGGTTCCACTGGTGGAGTCCCCTGTTCATCTTGAAGAAACCATGTGATGTCCCGTTGATGACTACCGACGCCTTAGCAGAACACACACACCGCTCGATCATGCATAACCACGGGGTTCGAAACCTGAACACCCCACAAGAGTTGGCATTGTGGCTGGCAAGGTTGGTGGGTTGTGAGCATCATGAGCCACTATTGAGGCTGTTAGGCCTCCCATTGGTGAAAAATAAGTCGTCTAGCACAGAGTGGGCTCCGCTTATTGAATGTATGCATCAACATCTTGCTAGGTGGAAGGGTCGTCTCTTGAGCACTAGCGGCAAGCTCGTCCTCCCTTAGTCAATATTGATGAACTTCCCACTCTTCTATTTTTCTGTAATTCGTGTGTCGGCGGGAGTGGTGGAGAAATTGGATGGCATTTGCCGACGTTTCTTCTGGCAAGTAGGGGAGTCAAACTAGAAAAGGCCGCACCTTGTGGACTGGGCCTTCGTTTGCTGCAGCAAACGTGATGGCAGGCTCATCGTCTTGGATCTGAGAGCAATGAAGAGATCTCTCTTGGCCCGTTGGTTGTGGCGTTGGTAGGCAGAACCATCCAAACCATGGGCGTATATCATCTTGGATAGATATAGAGGGGGTTGTTTGGGTGATCGTCGTTGGTCGGTGATCTCGGGGAGGACATCCTCAATTTGCAAGTCCCTGCGATCTTTTTCCTCGCTCTCGAACTTAAGGATTGGCCAGTTCCTTCCAGTTTGGTAGTAGGGTCCTCAGGGCTGGAACATGGAGCTACATTAGAACAAATTAACGGTGGTGGAGGACGTCCAATTCTCCATCTTGTCCGAGAGATTGGTAGCTTGGGGTGGTGACCTTGGTCAAGCTCAAGACACGTTGTGTTGGGCACCCAACCCAGCGCACAATTTCACCATGAAGGATTGTTACAAATAGTGGAGTCGCCCACCGAAGGGGTCTGTGCTCTACAGAAATTGGATCAGGAGTATTTGGAAGACCACGACACCTCTCAACTTAAAGGTGTTTTGGTGGCCATTGGCAAGGGAGCGACTTATGATGAAGGTCTATCATGCTACGTGGCGGCACTCAGAGCCTATCTCTTGTGCTTTGTGTGGGAAGGAACCAGAGACAGTGGTGCACCTCTTTTGTATGTGCAGGGTTACAAAGGAGTTTTGGCAGCTCGGGGGTGTGGAGACATTGTTATTCATGTTTGTCCAATCCATTGACAAACTTTGGGCGTCGGGGGGAGTTGCTACATGCCCTTGGTTTCTCAAGGGCCAAAAACAACGTTCGTCGCTCAATGGTGGTGACCGGTGCATGGTCGATTTGGCATGCTAGAAACGAGATCATCTTCAAAGGGTCTCATGTCTACGTGGAGAATACGTGGAAGTCGACTGTGGCGCTTGTGTCGCAATGGGGCATGGGGATTGCTGGAGTTCGGGGTGTTTATTGTCAAGGGGGACAAATTATTATATCTATGTAGTTGGGACATCTCGTATGTTTCTTGGGCATCCTTGAGCCCAGTAGACACCTCGTTTACTTGGGTCCTTGGTGTCCGCGGGTCCCCATTTTAGTTCATGTTTTTACTTTGTCTGCTTCCTTTATTTTCCCTCATCACAAATTCAGAGTCGTAACCTCTCTTTTGATATAAAAGTGACGGTAGTAATTTCTACCTTTTTCAAAAAAACAAAAAGAAAAAAACAACTCAATATTCTATGAATAATGTATGTATTTATTATTCAATTATGGCTCTTAAAATTACTCAAATATGTGTCACATGATTATCCAATTTAAGTCTCATTCATCTCTATTTAGATGTAAGTTTTGGTTTTCCAATGTAAGGGCTTCATGAATGGAGCAATTCCAATGAGAATAAATGATATTGGAATTCATGGGGTGGGAACAATTCCATGAGTCAATTAGGGGGTCTCTCGATTACCCATATATCATATTAATTAACATTTTATAGATAACCAAATTATCTAACAAATTAATTAAAAAGAATTTCTATCACATATCCATTGAATCTCATCAAATTTTAGAAAATTTATAGTTATAATACACATTTTAAATATTTTTTTAGATAACTACCGATATCAACAAATGAGTATATTCATTTTTATTTTATTTTATTTTTTATGTTATTTCACTGGTTGGTTGTTCTTGAAAAATTATTAACACATATGATTTAAACATCAGATTATTTTATTGTTTTTGTTGGTGGATTTTTCTTAGAGATTTATTAACATATTATATTATTTATTAACATTATGCGTGAGTGAAGACTAGTATTATCTAATCTCAACAAATTTAAATGCTATAAATAGTCACTAATAAAATTTTAAAAAAACACTCTATAGATAATTAAGTTTGTTGGAATTATATAATATCTAAATTAAATCTCTAACACTCTTAACAAAGAAATATAAAAATCATCTACCACATCAATATATTTTAACAAACAAATCAGTAACTTAAAATTTTATTGTTACATTGGGTTTTAAAACATGCATGCCATATACCCAAGCGATGCCGAGCTCGAGCGGAGGGTTGGGGGGCGGTACGGAAAGGCAGGGCTGGACGACGGTGAGAGGTAAGCGTGAACGTAAACGACTGCAGATGGAGGGGCGGGCATATTGCGACGACGATCGTGAGATTTGGTGCTTCCGATGCCTGCGCCGGGGTCATAGAAGCAATGCGTGCCGGGATCTTTTACTCTGCTGGAGACGCAAAGGGATAGGGCACAAGGGGGCCTCATTCCCAAAGGGGCTTGGGGCGATGGGGGGACGCAAGTTCGCTGTGGCGGGCAATTCATCAGAAGCAGTTATTCTCCCCGGGGAGTTCAGTGCATCGCAAGAAGCGGGCTACCTGAAGGGGTGCATCTTGGCATCCTCGGCTTCAAGATCACCCACTTTAGGGAACGTGAAGAAGACACTAGAACATTGGGGGGAGCGGGGGTGGTCAACCATGTACGCCGGTTGGGGGAGCGAGTTTTCATCATTCAATTCGTTTGAGGTCACATCAGCTTTGTATGGAGGCGCTTCAGCAACGAGTGCTATAGTGGAATGAAGGGTGGTTTCATCTTTCGGAATGGAAGCTCCATTATGGTAGATGGGAGGGACTCAGTAGAAATGGCGCCTGAAGTTGAATCGGCTCCCTTTCCACTGGTTGGACGCAGGGTGCCTGAGCTTCATCGTGGCAAACTTTGGGGTGATGTAGGAGGTGCTTCGTATGGACCTGGATGGAGAAGGTAGATCAGTAAGGGAGGTTGTCGTGGTGACCACGGGAAGACCGTCGTCCTCGGTGGAACTCTTGGTTTCGCACAACGAGGAGTCATACCGGGTGGCGCTCGAGACGGCACCTCTCGAAAGGTCTACCACCCATGAAGCGATGAGATCTGGTGTGAAGGTGGCGACGCATATCGAGGACGTCAACCACCATAGGAGGCCTGAGGAGGTGAGCAGGGCGAGGCGCGACAAGGCACTGGTAGCAGGGGGTGATGCACGAGCCAAAGTTTTTTGACTGACCAAAGCGTGCTTCTGACGGGCTTCCCAAGGGCGTGTACGACATCGCGGAGTTGGGTCACATCGCACCTACAGCATTGACGGGTTGTACTTCACAGAGACCTTTACCAGAGCAAAGAACGGTACTTTCGGCGGGGGTACAAAGGGAGGAAGGTCTGGGTCTGACGAATAAATGTCTATCTTACGTTTGGAGGTGGGTTCGGCACATGAGGGTGGTACGTACGGGCTTGTCAGTGAGGGCAACTTCGGTGCCTATGGAAGGGAGAAGGGGGGGAGGGGGCACCGGGTGAGTCACATGTGGGCCCGGATCCTGTTTCGAAGGCCCATCCTGGTGGTATTCAGGATCTGGGCTGGATGCCCGATAGCCCGGTGAGTTGGGCCCGGTGGGGGCAGGGACCCAATTACGGGCACCCACCTTTACCGCCGGATTATTCTTGGAGTTTCAAGCTCAGATGAAGTGAGGAAGTCGCCTCCCGCAGAGGAGCGATCGTATGCGTCGGCGGTATCGGGGGAGCCGTATGAAGGACGTTCATATCCAACTACTAGGATAAACGATGATGAGGTGAGGCAGACTTTGAACCTTGCGATGTGACTGCGTTAGGTAGGGAGGGCGTGTTGAGGCATCCCATGATGGTTGTGGGTTCTGTGGCAATCGCGATGGATGGGAGTTCTGACTCACCTGTGGGGGCGGGCTCACCGTGTATGTAGGAACCAAAGGGAAGGACCACAGTGGGGAGGCCTGTGGACTGTCAAATGGCTGACACAAAGAGGGTGGTTGACATGGGCATGGATGTTGCAAAAATGGAGAGACGCGAACGTTTCGGGTCTGTGATTTTGGTGTCCTTTAGTCCGCACGAGGCCTTTCTGTTGGAATCTTGTGGAGTGGAGGGTCAACAAGGGAGGCCGAGCCTAGGGAGGGTGAGGGGTTGTCAAAGGAGGCCGACTTGGATGAGGGTGGGGTGGAAGGATCTCCACAGGGCTGGTGGACAGCGGGGGCGATGCCACACAGTCGTAATGCGGGGCTTGTCTTGGAACATTAGGGGGGTGCACGACCCCCGAAAAGCCCGTGTGCTGGGTGAGATGGTAAGGGGATATGGGATCGATTTCCGTTGTTTACAGGAATCTAAACTAGTGAAGCCAACTCTCAATCTGTTGAGATGTTTCAGGGTGGGTCAACTTGACGAGATGGTATGGAAGGACGCGATCGGGTTAGCAGGGGGAATTATCATCGCATGGGACTCCACTCTCTAGGAGAAGGTGAATTGGTTGGAGGGGTCATTCTCCATTTCTGTTCTTCTCAGTGATACAAAGTCAGGGGCCCGGTGGGCTCTCTCTAGGGTGTACGGCCCATACGGTGTAGTGGGTAGGGTAGAATGCTGGGAGGAGCTGTCAGGGGTGCGTTCACTGTGGAACGCACCGTGGAGCGTGATGGGCGATGTCAACGTCACACACTACCTCGGTGAGAGAAATGGGGCTGACGTGGTATTCACATCCATGCAGACGTTCTCGGAGTGGATAAATGATGAGGAGTTGCTGGACATGGCGATCCAAAATCAACAGTTTACCTGGAGCAACTGACGGGAGATGCCTGCGCTGGTGCGACTGGATAGGGTCTTGATCGACCTTGAATGGGACTAGATGTTTCCGGGTTGCGAGGTACGTTGGTTACCGCGTATATTGTCTGGCCACTCCCCACTATTTGTATGTTCACCATCTCAGGCGAAACCATTCAAGTTCCACTTTGAAACATGGTGGACGGAGGAGGAGGGGCTGGAGGCATTGATTCGCCAATCCTGGAGGAGAGCGCAAGCGGCCTACGAGGGGCAAAGCGTTTGGAGTTCAAATTACGTTGACTGTAACACCGTCTAAAGAGGTGGGGGAAGCAGGTCAAAGAAGAGTGCATTAGGAGGATGAGGGAGCTCACGGGGGTGATTGCATCAATCGACCGCATGGAGGAGGGCGGTCAACTAGATGGTCAAGTTTGGGAACTGAGAGCGGCTGCGAGAGGTGCGCTAGCGGGGCTGCTCAAATAGGAGGAAATGGAGTGGCGTCAACACTCGAACGCACTGTGGCTAAAGGCAGGTGACAACAACACAAAATTCTTCCATAAATTTTCCTTGCAACAAAGACGTGTGAACAAAATCTCAACATTGAAGGTGGGTGACACTGTTATATATGTGTCATTTTGAGCCTATGGTCTAAATTGTGTAAATGCTGGCCATTTTTTTTCTCTTCGATCGAAGTCGCTAAAATTTTAGTTTTTAACTATCTGCGTGAGTTTGAGTACTCCGATTGAAAATCTAACTGCATATTGTGGGTCATTTGGTACTGCCCACAGAAATTTCATCGAGTTCTGGTTACGTTTGAGAAAATTATGCGATTTTCAATCGTATCCGGGTTTTGGTTGATACTGGATTGTCAAAGAATGACTTGGACCAAGTCAATCAAGACCTTGACTAGTCAAAGGTGACTTTTGACTAGTCAAAGGGATTTTGTTTGTTTCTTTAGTTGGGTTGACATGGTCAAACCCTCCCCACCAACCCCCTTTTTGAGAATATATTAGTCTCTCTCTCTCTTTTTCACTCCCTCTCTCTCTCCCTCCCTTTGAGAAAAAGAAGACCCATCCGACCCCTCTCATTTTCTCCCTCTCTTTGGCTCCCCCATTTTGTTTATTTGAGAAGGAAAGGAAGGAGAAGAAGAAGCACAAAAAAAAAGAAGAAAGAAGAAGCACAAGGTGTGTGTGTGTGTTGTTGTTGTTGTTGTTGATGATTTTCTCTCTTTCTCTTCTCTCTAGCCCCCCTCTTGCTCTCATGTCTCCCCCCCTGTTTTCAGCTATTAGAGGCTTTAGGAGTAGCTGGGGAGGTGGTGGTGGTAGTGGTGGTGATTGTGGTGGTTTTTGGTGTACCAAGAGCACCCGAATATGTCCCCTTCCTTTTTCCTCCTTGGTAAGCTCTCCTCCTCCCTTACCCTTGATTTTTCTTGTTGTATGGGCTGTTAGGGATGTCAAGAATGCTAGGTAGTTGGTTTAGGATGTGTGTGGGGGCTGGGGGAGGGGGTTAATCCGGGCGCGCATGAGGGTCTGTCCGCGCGCGTGCGCGCCCAGGCGGGCGCTTGCGCGGGGGGGTGTGGCGGGGTGGGGTAGTCAGGCGCGAAGTGCGTACGAGTGGTGCGCGCGGCAGGGCGCCAGCGGGCGTGGGGGGCGCTTGTGCGCGTGCGTGTGCGCGCGTACGCATGTGGCTGCCCGAGGGCTCGGGTTGGTGCTGGGGCACTTGGGCATGCGCGCGTACGTGCGTGCTTGCATGTGTGCGAGCCCGTATGCGTGCATGTCTAAGTCTTAGGCATTTCTAGTTAATTCCAAGTGTTTTTGTGTAGTTATACTCACCATATTGGATGCCCTTGTCTTGTAGATCTTGGTGAACAGTCACGCAACGACCCGGGTTGCGGTGAGTGGGTCGATCCAACTTAGTTGGGAGGCGTTCGATGCACGTAAACGTGCATTGCTCTCCCCTGGGGCATCATAACTACATATTGACCTTGTTTGTATATATATGTTATTGCTTGCCTTGCTAGGTTGCATCCATGCCATATTGGATAGTATGCTAGGACTATGCATCCTAGTATCATGTGTAGGGACCCATGCTTGTCTATGAATCATGTCCGATGATAGCTTAACCATGATTTATACATGCTCCCATCTTGTCTAAGCATATCCTTAGCCTGTCTATGAAGAAGCATGAGAATAGGCATGCCTTAAATGATATTATGACCTTGTGGTTATACTTATTTAGATGCTTCCATGATTAAATTCCATGAATAATTATTGTGCTTGTTATATATTTAATATATGCTCATATGAAACCATGAACCTTGCCTAATGAGGTTAGGCATGTGTATGACCTCTGATTAAGCCTATCAATTATCCGAAAAAGTATTCGTATTTGATCCGAATCCGTATCCGAAAATGCAGACAATATCCGATATCGAAAAATCCGTATCCGTATCCGAACTAAATTATCCGTATCCGAAATTTTTTGGATCGGATCGGATATAGCCCATATCCGATCCGAATAATATCCGTATCCGAACTGTTATTTTATTTATATATGTTAAAATTAATTTCAACTCTTAGATGAAAATCCAATGGCTCATGATCTAGGACAAAACACAAACCTATTTAACCATGTTAGATACTTGTGTAACTATATTAGGATTTGTGTTTTTATGTCTTTGGTAGATACCTATTTAATCATGTTAGGACTTAAAATTTTATAAATTTTTTATATTTTAATCTGGTTCGGATATTATCCGAATCCGTATCCAGATTTTTGGATCGGATACGGATATGTGTTTTGAAATATCCGTCGGATATTGGATACGGATATTTTTTTGGATATTCAATTCGGATATGGATACGGATATGGGCCTATCCGATCCGTATCCGTTTGATTGACAGGCCTACCCCTGATGGGGTCATACCATGGCATTGACACTACGAATGTTATGTTTTCCGCGCATCTGAGTTATGCGCCCTGGAGGGAATTCATGAGAATTCGTTACCCTTTTTTTGATGTCTAAATGACCGATGATGACAGATCCATGAGGATCATATTCGCGAGTGTTGAGTGTTCTCCCATTCGTCAGCTCCGTGTTGAAGCTACCCGGTTTATAGCTGTTCTATGAGGTGCTGCCAGACACTACTCATGACGCTTGTTGGTGTGCCCATATGGTAGATATAGAAGTCATGAGAGGCCACCAGGTAGAGGCTACCTGGGAGAGGGCTACCGATGACGAACGGAGTAGAGCGGTCGACTTTCTCCCAATAGTCCTATGTCACCCGGTGAGGGTGAGGGCGAGGGTGTGGTGGGCTCGGGTTGTAACACGACCCACCAGCTTATGTAGTTGCTTCCATCTGTTGGGACCAAAATTACTTTAAATGTTAATATGAGTTGTGTTGCTTGAATTGTACCATTAACTGAGCGTGTGGCTCACCCCTCGCATTTGTTTTCCTCCAGTTGGCATTGAGCCGGATCTCAAGGAGAAGCTCCCTTAGGCGCAGTACCAGAGGTAGTGCGGCGTCCGTGTTTTGGGTCTTGCGAGCGAGATGCTATCAGCATCCCCCTTTTCCTTGTATGCATTGATACCCGTGCTTGTGCACAGTATATGTGTATGAATGTCTTTTGTTATATATATTGGCTCTCACATGACAGTTGATTATGTAAATCTGGTCTGTAATATGTTTTGGATTACAGACTTAGTCGTTTAGCTTTCACTTGAAATTGCGTTGTTGCCTTAGATGTTGTATAGAGTCTTTGTTGGCCTCATTTTAGATAGCTGATATTATATATTTGCCACGTCTCAGGGATGGCCGCCGTGGGGCGTGACAAACACAGTCTTAGATTCAGAAGAAGCAATTGCTGGGCCACAGCTTCCACTTATTTGGTGAAGTAGTCGGTGGCGACCAGCAGGAATCGCTTCTGAGATGGTGCCATGGGCATGGGTTCGACTATATCGAACCCCCATTGAGCAAACGGCCAAGGACTTTGAAGGGTATTCAAATCCCCGGCGGGTCGATGGATCAGTGGGCTGAATCGCTGACATTTGTCGCATCTCTTCACGAGATCAAGTGAATCTTTAGCCAGGGTCGTCCAGAAGTAACCAGCGGTCAGTACGCGACGAGCCAGGGACCTTGATGCAGTATGGCTCCCACATATTCCCTAATGCATCACCTCTAGCACTTCCTTGGCTTCGTCGAGGGTGACACACCGCAAGAGTAGGCTGCTGAAGCTCTGTTTGTACAGAATGCCTTGATCAGAAATCAAGAACCCAGCGGATCGATTCTTAATTTTTCTGGCTTCCTCCTTATCTGGTGGGTGGATGTCGTCCTTCAGGTACAACAGGATGGGATCCAACCAAGTTTCTATTCGAGGTTCCAGATCTATCACCATGACGGATTCAAGATGAGCGATGCTTGGCTCTCCCAGAAACTCGACTAGAATCTTACGAGATGGTTCTCCTTCTAGAGCACTGGCCAAATTTGTCAGGGTGTCAGCTTGGGTGTTCTGCTCGCGGTCGATTGAGTGGATCTTCTAGTCGTCGATTTGTGCGAGCAGGGCCTGCGCATAGCTCTGGTAGACAACCATGCGCTCATCTTTTGTCTGGTACTCTCCAGTACTTTGGCATACCACGAGCTGGGAATCACTGTAGATCACCAATTTTCGCACGGAGAGATCTACAGCGAATTCCAGTCCCGCGATCAGGGCCTCATATTCATCTTCGTTGTCGGAAGCCTTGAAGCCAAGCTTGATCACATGTTTGAACAGAAATCCGTCTTCACTTTGCAGGATCATCCCTACTCCTGCCCCTTTTTGATTAGATGCCCCATCAACATGGAGTGTCCAAGAAATTGGCTTGAAATCAGAGACGGTGTAGACCTGCTGCTCGGCAGGCGTGAGGTCGGCGATGATGTCTGCGACCACCTGGCCTTTAATTGCATTTTTGGGCTGATAGTGGATATCAAAGGCTGATAACTCCACCGCCCATTTCAGCAGTCATCCTGCAACGTTTGCTTTTCACAGTACGACCTTGAATGGCGAGTCGATGACGACATGGATCAAATGGGCTTGAAAATAATGGCGTAATTTCTGTGCATAAATGAGTAAGGAAAACACAAGTTTCTCGATGCAGGAATGCCTAGTTTATGCCCCATTTAATGCTTTGCTGGCTTAGTAGATTGCTCGCTGCCCCCAGTCTACGTCCTTCAACGGCGCAGAACTGACTACATGCTCGGGAGCTGCGACGTAAAGGAGTAGGATATCTCCAGGAGAAGGGCATGCTAGGAGTGGCAGCGTACTGAGGTATTTTTTAATTTCCCCAAACGCCTTCTAACATTCTGGCATCCATTTGAACCTTTGCGCTTTTCAAAGCAGGAGGAAGAATGGTTGACATCGGTTAGTGACTCTGGAGATGAATCGATTGAGCGCGGCCAACCTTCCAGTAAGCTTCTGCACCTCTTTCTTATTTCGTGGCGGCTCCATCTCCATGATCGCTTTGATCTAATCGGGGTTGGCTTCGATTCCTGCTGAGTCATCAAATACCCCAAGAACTTTTTCGAGGTGACTCCGAAGGAGCACTTCATTGCATTTAGTTTGAGGCGGTATTTGCGCAAAACAGCGAAGACCTCTTTCAAATGGGACAGATGGTCATCTCTGCGCTGGCTTTTGACCATCATGTCATCAATATAGATATTTATGGTTCTCCCAATCTGGTGTTGGAAGATCTTTGTGACCATCCTCTAATAGGTGGCCCCGGCATTTTTTAACCCAAACGGCATTACTTTGTAGCAGTAAATGCCAGTAGGGGTTATGAATGCGGTTTTCTCCTGGTCGGGCTCGTACATCAGGATTTGATGGTAGCCTGAATAAGCATCCATAAAACTCATTAGTTCATTACCCGATGAAGAGTCCACCAGCTGGTCGATTTTTGGAAGTGGGAAGCTGTCTTTTGGGCACGCGCAGTTCAAGTCGGTGAAGTCCACGCACACCCGCCACTTCTTGTTCTTCTTTGGAACCACCACGGTGTTGGTCAGCCAGTCGAGATGTTGCACCTCGTGGATGAACCTGGCGGCCAATAGTATGTTCACCTCGTCACGTACTGCTTCTGCGTGTACTGAGGCCATTCATCGTTGCTTCTGTCGAACTGGGTGAATGGCAGGTGAAATGAACAACCGGTGATTTGTGACCTCGGGGTCGATTCTCAGCATATCACGAGGTTTCCAGGTAATTACATCCTTGTTTTTGACGAGGAGGTCGAGTATTGCCTTTCTTTCTTCGGCTGACAGCAAACTCCCGACGAGAAAGAATTTCTCAGGGTCAATAGGGTCTATGGGGACCTGCTCAAGGTCTTCCAGAACCCTGTCTTCGGGACCGGGTCGGCTTTTGTCCGCCTTGACTCGGTCTTAAAGTAATTGCTACCTTTTAGGATAGATCTCTCCCTCTTCAGGTAGTTCATCGGGCCGGGTTGATTTCCCCGCCAGGGCCGCCATGTAACATCGTCTCACGGTTACCTGATCCCCTCGAATCTCCATTATCCCCTCAGGCGTGGGAAAAGCAAATACGCTAATGATAAGTGGATGGGATCGCCTTCATCACCGCCAACCATGTGCGCTTGATAATTGCGTTGTATGGCGATGGGAGGTCCATGATGGTAAACTTGGTCATGGACGTTTTGTTCCCTGCTTGGACCGGCAATGTGATCCGTCCGGCTGGGACGACTCGCGCACCATTGAAGGCGACCAAAGGATCCTTAGTCGGGACAAGGTCAACCGCCTTCAACCCATCCGAAGGAAGGGTGTCACACCCCAGGGTGGCCGTCCCCGAGACGTGACAATAGATAAAGTATCGGCTATCAAGTACAAGAGGTCAACAATGACTCCAATAAATAATGCACAAAGATGGAAAAACAATGATAACTGATAGTTTAACTAAAATGCGGAAGCATAAAAATGTCAATAAGTCTGTAAACCAAAAACATTATTACAGACTCGAATACACAATCACTGTCCTGTGAGAGCCAAGTCTAGTCCAAATAAAATACAACCAGTGCAGCACACACAATTACAAATACATAAATGACACTAGGACTGCCAACATCCTCGCACTCGCCAACCGCCGGATGGGACACTCCACGCACTCGAACCCCACCACAGGGAAGCTCCAGCTCCACGCCCAACACTGCCCCTAAAAAGAAACAGTATGCGAGGGGTGAGCTACAAGCTCAGCGAGTGGCTGGAAACCAAACACCATTACAACAATTCAATACTAAGGCAATTTCCTTTCAAGGAAAAACATGGGTAGAAACCCAATGGATAACAAGGTCACGCGGCGGCGCGACCCACCTCACCCTCACTCCCGGAGGAGACTCTTGGGACTCTTGGGGAGAGACCATACCGTTTGTCGAAGAGACGCGAAATTATTGGTGCACACAACACTACTAGATTATCTACATCGAGATAACTGCCCAATGATGTCTTTGAACATCATTACATAACCGGACCCAACAACTATAGGAACGGACACACAATGAATGGGTCACGCGGCGACGTGACTTCAACTCAACCCCCGCCCCTACCCCGAAGGGAAACTCCTGGGACACCCGGGGAGAAACAAAGGTTAACCATAACACCTAGTGTTACTAGATAACCTAACCAACTAGTCCCTCCGCTACGAGGCAGAGCTATACTACGATACCTCAAGCGTTAGGAGTAGCATACCCAGAGTATACTCGATGGGTATTAGGGTCACGTGACGACGTGACTCAACTCATCCTCACCCTAGCCCCCAGAGGGGTGACCCTAGGGACTTTTGGGATAATCCTTATGCTCTACACCCTTCGTCATCCGGTAGCCCTCTCCCGGGTAGTCTCTACCTGGTATACTCCCATGATCAGTACCTCTGCCGAACGCATCGGTAGTACCTACAGGTGGGAGCCCTCTGTCAGGACAGCTTCAACGCCAGGCAGCTTCAACACGGATCCAACAAAGGGGAGAATGACTCCACACTCGCAATATCATCCGGTAGCCCTCTCCCACTTAGCCTCTACCTGTCGGCCTTCCACGATCGGTACATCAGCCAGATGTGTACCGCGATACGCATCGGTAGCACCTACAAGTGGTGGCACCAAACAGGACAGCTTCAACGCTGGGGCAGCTTCGGTGCACGACGATATTGGGAGGAAGACTTCGCGCTCGCAATGCGAACCCTATGGAAAATCAACTATCCTCGGTAATCCCATACCAATGCTATCAAAATACCCTTGAACTCCTATAGAGATGCGTCGCTCGGACGCAGGGAGATACCTTTGCTCTTGCACAGAGATAGGCCCTAAGGCACAACCCAATAGTCGGTTCATACACTCACCTAACATGGGTAGGCCTAGCATAATGTCATAACTACAGGCTTAACAAAACCAGTAAGATAATGAATTCTCCTGAATTCCAAACGAGTGCATCGCTCGGATGCAAGGGGCGATTACATCACTAGCGCTCCAACTAATAAGGTACAACCCGACAGCGAGTTATACCCACGCTTATTTCAGATAGGCCTAATCAGGTTTAACATGCGCATATATATTACAGGAGAATTATATCTTAGTTATGTACATGAACTTACATGCACAATAACATAACAATTACTTATCATGGATAAAACATAAACAGTATATATATATACAACATACATACCAGGCATGCCCTAAATAATATGCATACAAGCATTACCCTAATATGCGTTGGGTATCACCAACTTAAGAGGGAAGGATTAAGTGCAATCTAGCACATCAACCGGTGCATGCCGATAATCCCAAGCGGACCTAAGTCAAGTAGGAGCCACATCTACTTACTCAGTTTACGCAAAGAGGGAGGGCGAGAGAGAGAGAGGGAAAGTCTCATCCTCTTCGGAAGCTGGTCATAACTTTGCCCCAACAAGATAGGTGCAACAACTATACCACGTCTTCCAATCTTATGACCAGGGAATATTAAGTATGCACCCGGTTATTAACCCAGGTTTAATCATGCTAGATATTACTAACATAGGGAGGTAGTACTATAAATAGGGACTACCTAAGGCATGCATATTCTATACATTCATATAAAAATACATCACACATGCCCATACATGAAGGGCACACGCAATCATAAATAATTCACACATGAATATGATACATAGACAAGTATATGGTAGAATAGGGCGTTCTACACAATATACGAGCTATACTAACCTAGCATGCAAATATCTAGCATATTATGGGTTAGACATGACCATACTACTTATCTAAATAAGTAGTATAGTCAGGGTGCCCAACGGATGCGCGACGCACGACTACATGCATCCAACGCTTCCCGAAGGATTGGATCGGACCACTCACCGATACCCGGATCGCCTCGCATCCGGTCTACGAGATCTGCAAAACACAACCAATGATCCACAATTAAAATATGAAACCTCCTGACACACATATAAGCCTACTTCATGAAGACCCTAACTCCTGATACTTTCCACAACATGCATAACAACTCCTTGACACACAATCGAGCAAAACTGCTAAACCTGCTGCAACCAGCCCTACTATTTGATCTCCACAGCACCAAATACACATCCAACAATTATGAAATAAATCATACACATTCTCTAACATGCTGGGATCACAATCCATGAAGACATTATAACCTAATTTTTCTTCTACAAGCCCAAAATAAATTATTTCCAGAAGCAGGTCAATTCCCACGCGAATCTGGACAGGCCATGCAAAACAGGTTCTAACTTACAACACAGATATCATAATGACCCCAAATTTCATATATAACAACTAGACACATAGATGATCATATCACATAAAGACATAAACCAAATTAGGCCTCTAATTACTAGTTCCACAGATATCTTTACAAGACAGAGATCTGCCTTACCAAAAGAGGGGGAGGGAAATGGGGAGATGCGGGGTTCTCGACACACCCACAACCACCTCAACCACCACCACCACTACCACCACCTCATCAGCGTCTCCTTAAGCCCTTCATGGCTGAAAACAGGGGTGTAAAGGGGGCATGAGAGGGAGATAGAGAGAAGAGAAACAACAACAACAACAACTACAACAACAACAACACACACACTCACCCTTTTTCACTCTCTCTAGTGCTTCTTCTTCTTCTTTTCCTCCTTTAACAACACACACACTCACAAAAAAAAAAGAGAGGGAGAGGGAGACGAGAGTGAGAGAGTGAGGGATTTTTCTCACTTGGGGGGGTGTGTTGAGAAGGAAAGAAAAGGGGTGAACTTAAGCCTTTTCTCACCCTCTAACACTAAAAAATAATCAAAGGTTGCTTAACCCTTAAGCAAGGGGGGGTGAGGTTACCAAAGGTCACCATATTCACCAAAATATCTAACACTATTCGACCAACCAAACCAGGAACTCTCAAAACCCGGATACGGTTCAGAACTGCATATTTTTCAAAACGTTACCGGAGTTCGATGAAATTTTTATGGGTAGACCCATAATATGCAGTAAGATTTTCAATCAGAGTACTCCAACTCCCACAGGTAGCTAAAAGCCAAAATTTTAGCCACTCTGATCGAAAAATATAAGGCTCCAAATGACACAGGCATAACAAAGGGTTGCATGAAGAGGATGTCGGCCGAGCTTCCTGTGTCGACAAGAATCCTCTTGACATCAAAATTAGAGATGCGCAGAGTAATTACCAGAGCATCAGAATGTGGGACCTGGACTCCTTCCAGGTCGGCGTCAGAGAAGGTGATGACCCCTTCGTCATCGCTCTTTTCTTTCTTTGTGACCAGCTTCGGCTCCTAGTCAATTTGCATCATTTCGAAGGAGATTTGCATCTTCTTCGAATCTCGTCGAACGCTCTTCGGATTGGCAAAATGCGGTTCACCTCCGAAGATGACATCGATGACCACAGCCGAAGTGTTGGGATCAACATTTGTAACGTGCTGCTCTTCTGCAGTCTGGGTCTTCTGAGAGGGAACATATTCCTTCAGGCGCCCTTTACGAACCTGTTCTTCCAGGAATCCTCAGAGAATGCGGCAACGATCAGTCATGTGCCCCACGCTTTTGTGAAAATCACAGCAGAGAGACTGGTCCCGCTTTGACTCATCACTCTTCATTGACTCAGGCTACCTGAACCATTGTTGATCTTGAATTTTCTATAGAATTTGGGATGGTGGGATTTTAAAGAATGTCCCCCGTCCCTCTCGCACCTCATTCGTTGAGGCACCCTGCTTCTTGTCCTGTTCGCCCCAACGGGCCTTCTGACGAGGCTCCGACGAGTATTTTGTTGCCGGTTCGAGAGTGGTGGCCGTCGGTGAGGATCGGTATGCTGCCACCTCTTGCTTGAGGAGCTTAGACTCCTCCTCCACCTTTGCGTACTTTTCCGCATGCCCCATCAGATCACGTAGATCGGAAGGAGTGCGCTTGATAAGTGATTCCTTCAGGCAATTCCCAACTGGTAGTCCGTTGTGAAAAGCCATGATTGCAGCATCCTCATTGCAGTCTTCTACTTCGAACTTTAGGATACGGAAATGATTGACATACTGTCTAATCGATTCTCCCTGTTGCATATGGATCTTCATGAGATCTCCAAGGTCTTTCTTCCTTCGCCTGCTGCAAATGAAGTGCTCAGCAAAATTGTGCCGAGCTCTTCAAAAGTTCTGATCGTCGCAGGTGGCAGAAGGTGGAACCAAGTGAGTGCAGCCCCTTCCAGGCTGGATGGGAAGAGGCGGCACATTAGCCCGTCGTACAGCTCGTACAGTGCCATGGAGTGACAGAACGCCAAAATATGATCGTGAGGATACGTCGTGCTGTTGTACAATTTGAACTTGGGCTGAACAAACTTTCGCTGAAGTCATTCTCTGAGGATGGCCATGCAAAACGGAGAGGCGAATCCCTGTAATGCATGTTCTACCGTCCTGTGATCTCGGGCTCGCCACACCTCTGAGCGCAGGTTGTGGCGGGGCTGCACGACGGGTCCTTCTGTTTGCTGACGGGGGTCACCCCAGTATCTGTCAGATGCTTCACGCAAGGCCGATCTTTCTTGATGAGTTGGCCTTCGCAGTGCTTCCCTTCGGGCGTCTTTCCCGGCGCGGGGAATGTCCACGTCTTTGTTCCTCATGGTTCCGTCGGCTAGCTCGAGGGGGGCGTGAACATCTACAACTTCATTGCCTGCGATTCGAGGAAGAAGTACTTCCTTCCGAATCATGTACGGAGTTGGCTAGCGGATTAGGCTGTGCCGGATTCGGTGGCAGGATGCCCTATTGAACGGAAGTTGCGGATTTTGGTTTGCATAGAACTGTTGCATTGATGCTTCAATCATTTGCTGCATGGATCCTTGGAGGTGGGTGAAGAGAGTCTCTTGTGCGGACTCCACCACCCGCCGGAGATCCTAGGCCTGGCTGGTCAGAGTCCCGGGCAAGTCATCAATGGCAACACTTGGTAGGAGGTCAACTCGACTTTGTTGCCTCTCTGAAAGGGTGTCATTTGGATCAGACATTTTGAACACTAGCTTTTAGTTACGAAGTCCCACAGACGGCCCCAAATTGAGGAGGATAATTTTCCCTACAGTTAAATTTGTAGAAGTGGGATTAAAACTTGGATTGGACTTTTCGTGGAAAAGAAAATTAATTTGGTAGCTTGAATCTGTCTTTTTTTGTCTTAATGACCGACTGGGCCTTTAGAGTGCTATCGCGCGACCTCTTTATAGGGTACCTTTGTATCCCTTGGGGATCAAGTCACACGTAGTTCCTTAATTACCATGTAACTGCCGTGCCACTAAGCGTTTAGTGGGTTTTTTTCCAGGGAAACGTTCCCCACATCGGACCCTTGATTACCCACGTTTCGTAGGTAGTGGGCCTTAATTGCTAACTTGGCAGTTACAGGCGTTTCATCCCTCTAACCATTTCTTCAGTCTGTTCGTGGCCCTTTGGCCTACTCGTTTACCCGTCACGTTTTTTGACTGCGTTTGCAAGACGGAAGATCACCCGACCAGACCTCTTGTCTGGTCGTGTCTTCTCTGCTCGTACGCGAGGTGCAAGGTCGTCCAACCATACCTCTTGCCTGGTCGTTACTTAACTGCTCGGGGTGGTATTCTTTCGTGAGGTGCCTGACTCTTCGACTAGACTCTGGATCTAGTCGTGTCAACACATTTGGAAAAGTCACCATTGCTCAAAATCCAGACTCTGATTGGCGGGGCCCACGCATGGCCCATATCCGTCTTGCTATGACACGTCAGTCCTGGCCTGACATGCGTCGTGGTGCGGATTTTTACTTCCACAAGTACCATACCGCTCCTATTGTCTTTGTGGAGGGACGAGATGATCTCTTGAGTAGCAATAAAACTTTTTTGCAGCATACGATCGGGAAGGAATGCGGATTGCATATCCTCGATCAAGGTAGCACACGGCACCTTCATCGTGAGGCCAAGACCTTCGCTATGATCATACAGCAGGAGTTTACAAAACACATTCGATGGAACTCCTCCATTGAATGCACGCCATCTCTTTTTGGGATGAGAGTGAACATTGAAGCATTTAGATGCCCCTCTCCGTGCAGCTCGTTGAAAAGATCTTCAAAGACTTGCAAGATGTCCCCACGGAGTGTAGACCAAAATGCTTGGTAGAACCGTATATTGAAACCATCCGAGCCCGATGCTTTATCCCCCTCTGAGTCGAAAATGGCACACCTAATCTCCACCTCGCTGAAAGGGGCATTGAAATTCCCCAGGTCATCTTCCAATAGACTTGGGAGGTTAGCATCCCACCACCCGGGTGCTAGCCCCAATGTTTGCTTAATTGTCGTTTGAAGCGACAAACCACCTGTTGCTGGATATCATCCTGTGATATCCAGGTAGATTTGTCGATCTGAATGGAACTCATAAAATTTACCCACTTACATTGGCTCGCCATTTTGTGGAAAAAGGTGGTGTTGTTGTCCTCTGCCTAGAGCCAAAAAATCTTGGATTTTGTCTCCATTCCACTTCCTCCATCTTCATTATATCTGTAATATCGGACTTAGCTTGGCCACGAGAGGAACGCTCCACGACGGATAAAGCCCGCCCCTCCTAGATCACGTCCAGCGAATTGATTTGATCGGACAGCCTTCTCTTCTTTTCCTCTCTCGCATTCCTCGCCTCCCTGCACCATTCCAGTAGCTGCCTCTTGAGGCGACGAAGCTTGAACACTAACAACGTGCGCCATGGGGGCCACCTGCGTCAGCCTCCCATGACTCGCGCACCACTTGATTGAAACCATAGACCTGCAACCACCATGATTCAAACTTGAAATAGGGACGTCTCACTGACACGTTGTTATCTACCAGTAGGAGGGGGATATGGTCCGACACCGAGCAGGCCGAGAAGGCCGACTCCCACTCCCCGTCGACGAGCACCCTGTCCAGCTTAGCCAACGAGTTGATCCAAATAAAACAATGGGATATGAATAGTTCAGCTAAACTATTCTATATTACTAACCGAAAGTGCTGTCAACTTCGTAATACTTTCATTTCCGAATTTACTCTTAATTTTTAATGATCATTATCTTTTAGATCAAGGGTAAGAATGAAAAAAAAAGGATAATGTAAGATTTTCATCAAATCTATATTTAGATTATGACGGAATATATACATATATATATGTTTGATTTTTTTATTTTATTTTTTTGAATAGGATAACATCATATCCAAATCCATCAATTCTCATTCAATTCTAATAAATATAATGGATTATTTTTTAATTATGACTTACTCATAATCATTTTATAATATATTTTTGAAATATTTTTTTAATGATTATATGTTATATTTTAAAATATATTTTTATTTATAATTAATTATAGTATACTCAAAATATTAAGAATATATGATATATCAATTTTTTAAAACACAAAACTAATATATATGTAATACTTGATTTTAAGTATCATAATTGATCCTCATATATTCTAGATAATCAGTCCTTTATTTTATATATTTTATGACCTATCTTTATTGATTGAGTAAATTTAAATATAGAGACTATTAATTATGGTTGTTAATCCTAACAAGTTCAACAGATATCAAATATATATTAAAAAATAATAATAACAAATAATAATAACTGAATTCTTTATACAGATAGATACACACATAAATAACTATAAAAATTATGATACCAACTGAAAAGATTCTTTATATAGATTCATTAGCAGCTCCTATTTCCATTGCCCGGTTAATGTCCCAACACAACTTGATTTTTTTTTTTTTTTTGTGGAATTTAAACACAACATTATTTTATTTTCTTAGTTTTTATGGATATAGTATGTTTACAGGGGTGTAACTAAAGGTTTAGGAAAATATATATCCAGGTATTCAGCCCCTACTGCAATTCATATCGGTTTTTTAAAAAAAAAACAAATTACACACTCTTCTATTGAAGTTAATGTTATTATATGAAATGAAGTATATACTGAGATATATTAGTGTATTTTTTTTCGAGTAAAAAAATTGATAAAAGAAATTGCGCCATAAACTATGATAAAACCCTATATACTATAATAGCGCAGTATATATTATATTATCATAGCACTTGGGGCTGCAAAATGGATTGCAATTTTTATGGACTCATATTATGTTGGTATTATTTAAACTATAGAATAGAATAAGTGGAATAGAATAACACTATTATCATAGAATCTCATATCTTGATGAGCTACGCTCAACTTCAGTAATGTTTATTTATATACATTTTTTTATTATATATTTATGTGATTCTTGAGTAGTTTTTTATCATAAATTTGATATATTTATATAAAATTTTACCTAGTGCGTTATATTAAGCATAATTTTTTTTTTTTACTAAAATTTAATTCAGCCCACTCCAAAATTATTTTCTGGCTCCGCCCCTGTATGTTTAGTATTACAACTAACATATTTAATTTTCATATAACAATTTTAACTTATATATGTCAAAGTACATGTTAATAATCTAATTTCTTATTAAACATGCATGCGGGACTAGAACAAACTATATTTCCTATAATCTAAACTATCATACTCCATACCATTATGTTATAGTGCACGCATGTTCAATAAACTCCTCCACGTTTATGATATCAATAAACTATATTGTGTGCAACTATCATGATCCTTATTTCTTATTAAGCACAAAAAAGAAGACTAGGTATGGATTTCATATATATTGACATATTTATATGATTTTTTATTTTAATAATTATTTTGTACCATGATCCTTATACAATTAATTTTATATTATTTTAAAATTTTTATTTTTTCTAAGATTATAAATGGACCTATTTTTATTGATTGAACAATTCGATTATGGAGGTTATCAACATTGTTTTCTGTAACAATTAGAATGATAGATCTGTGATCGACAGAGCTGAACCAGACTGGATAGCGATTCCTAAAGACATGCTGATTGGCATGGAGAACAGATGTATTGAAGAATTGATTCGCTTCATGTAATTCGTGAGAATTATAAAGAATGCTCATACCTTCAAAATCGTTGTGTATTGGCCCCAACAAATGAAGATGTTGATTATGTTAACGCGTCTGTATTGTCATTGATTCAATGAGAGTTAAAAAAGCTTTTTAGTGCTAATAAAATTAATGAAACAAGTGAACAAGCAATAGGCGAGGTTGCGCACCCAACTGAATTTCTGAACTCTTTGAAATGTGGCAGGTTACCAAATCATTGCCTTGAAATAAAGGTTGGGGTGCCCGGTTATATTGATAAGAAATCTAAATCAGGCAGCTGGTCTTTGCAATGGAACACGACTCATTGTTCATAAAGTGGGGAATAAGGTGATAAGAGTGCAAGATCATCACTGGCAGAAACATTGGTGGCATTGTTCTCGTTCTGAGGATCATAATGTCAACAAGTGAATTTGATTATCTCTTTATATTATGTAGATGACAATTTTCACTAAGACTAGCATTTTCAATGACAATAAATAAAAGTCAAGGACGTTATATATGTGTCACTTTTTAGCCTATTGGTCACATTTGGGTCATTTCTGGCCATTTTTCAATTTTTCTTTTTTTCGATCGGAGCCGCTAAAATTTTAGAATTTTAGCTATCTGCATGAGTTCGAGAACTCCGATTGAAAATCTAACTGCATATTATGAGTCCTGGTGCCATTTTGTACTACTCATAAAAATTTCATCGAATTCCGGTAACGTTTTAAAAATTATGCAGTTCCGAATCGTATCCGGGTTTTGATCGTTTCTGGTTTGTTAGGAGGAATAGTGTTGGGATATTTTGGTGGTTAAGGTGACCTTGGGTAACCTCACCCCCCTCTTGCTTAAAGGGTAAGAAATCTTTTGATATTTTGAGTGTGGGTGGGTGAGTTTAGTGGTGGATAAAGTGAGCACTCCCTCTCTCTCCCTCGCCATTCCCACGTCCCTCTCCCTTGTGTGAATGTGTGTGTGTGTGTGTGTGTGTGTGTGTGTTCATTTGAAAGAAAAGAAGGAGAAGAAGAAGCAAAAGAAGAGGAATAGTGTAAGAGGAAGAACACTTAAGGTGTGTTCATGTGTTATTGATTAGTAGGTGTTGTTTTCCCTTCTCATAGGCTCCCTCTCATACTCCCTTTTGCCCCTGATTTTCAGCCAAGTAAGGCTGAGGAGGAGGTGGTGTTGGCGGTGGCGGGGGCGGACCCTTTTTCCTTCCCCTCCTTTGGTAAGCTCTCCTCCTCCCTTATCTTGTTTTAAATGGTTGTTAGGGCTGTTAGGGTGTTCATGCATGCCATGCATAGGTGGTAGGGGGGGGTGGGAGGGCTGAGGAGGGGGTGGGAGAGGTTTGGGCGCGCGCGCGTCTGCGCGCGCAGAGGGAAGCTGGCGCGCAGTCGGGCGCGCTGGCGGGCGCAGGCGCGCGGCAGTGCGCCAAGGGGTGCTGCGGCGCGTGCGTGCGTGCGTATGCGCGCGTACGCGTGCGGGGGGCCATGCGTGTGGCTGCCCGAGGGTTCGGGTAGGTGTCGGGGCACTCGGACTCGCGTGCGTACGTGCGTGCTCGCATCCCGTATGCGTGCTTGTCCGAGTTTTTGGTATTTCTAGTGATTTCTAAGTGTTAAATTGTGATGTTACTCACCAAATTTGATGCCCTTACCTTGCAGATCTCGTCGGATGGGATGCGCGAGGTCCCGGGTAATGGTGAGTGGTTCGATCCAATCCCCCCCCCCCCTCTCGGGATGCGCTCGACGTGCGTAGTCGCGCGTCGCGCATCGATGGGACCCCTTAGCTATACTACTTGTGTAGATAAGTAGTATGGCCATGCTTAAGCTATAATATGTAGATATCTTGCATGCTAGGCTTATATACATGTATTGTATCCATGTATGAATGATTGTGTTGCATGCGCCCCTCTAGTATGGGCATGTATTTTTGAAATGTGTATGGATGTATAGAATATGGCCTGCCTTAGGTAGTATTGTAATACTACTCCCACCATATTAATTGGAATATCGAACATGAATAAGTTTGGGTTAATAACGGGCACCTGCCTAATATTCCCTTGCGATAAGACTCGAGGGCGTGGTGTAGTTGTTGCGCCCATGCTAATGGGGCAAAGCTATGACCAGCTTCATGAGATGATGATCTCTCCTGCCCTCTCCCTCTGAACGAACTGAGTAAGTAGATGTGATTTTCTACTCGACTCAGGTTCGTTTGGAAATATTGGCCTGCACCCGTTAGTACGCGAGATCGCGCTTGACCCTTTCTTTTAAGTTGGTGATATCCAACGCATGTTTAAGTTAGGCCTTGTGTGCTTATGTGATTAATGACCATGTATGCATGTTGTATGATTTATTATGATGTAAATCCATGTTAGGGAGTGTCCCTATAATTATTAGATGATTGTGCATATGGTTCATGCACATAGCTGATATAAAATTCTTCTGGATATATTTATATGCGCATGTTAAAAACTGATAGGCCTATCTAGGATAGGCGTGGGTATGACCCGCTGTCGGGTTGTACCTTATTAGTTAGAGCGCTAGCGATGTAATCGCCCCGTGCATCCGAGCGATGCACTCGTTTGGAATTCAGGAGAATTCATTATCTTATCGGATTGTTAAGCTGATAGTTGGGGCGTGACACCCCCCCCCTTGTGTCTGAGCGACGCAACGGTGTGGGAGTACAGTAGTATTCGATATCTCGATATGTGATTATCGAGAGTAGTTGTTTTCCATTAGGTTAGCTTTGCGAATATGGAATGTTTACTCCCAATGTCATCCGTGTTGAAGAGGCCCGGGTTGTAGCTGTCCTGACAGAGGGCTCCCATCCGTAGGTACCACCGATGCGTTCGGGGGCGTACTGATCGTGGGAGTGTACCAGGTAGAGGCTACCCGGGAGAGGGCTAACGAATGATATTGCGAGCGTGGAATCGTTCTCCCCTTCCTTGGATCCGATGTAGGAACTTCCCAGCGTTGGAAAAGCTGTCCTGACAGAGGGCTCCCATCCGTAGGTACCACCGAGGCGTTCGGAAGCGTACTGATCGTGGGAGTGTACCAGGTAGAGGCTACCCGGGAGAGGGCTAACGAATGATATTGCGAGCGTGGAATCGTTCTCCCCTTCGTTGGATCTGATGTAGGAACTTCTCGGCGTTGGAAAAGCTGTCCTGACAGAGGGCTCCCATCCGTAGGTACCACCGAGGCGTTCGGAAGCGTACTGATCGTGGGAGTATACCGGGTAGTGACTACCCCTACCGGTGGACTAAGGGTGTAGAGCAGTCTAAGTCTCTTCCAAAAGTCCCAAGAGTCTCCCTCCGAGAGTGAGGGTGAGGATGAGGTGAAGACACGTCGCCTCGTGACCCATTCGTTGTTCGTCCGTTCCCATAGTTGTTGGGTCTGGTTGCGTATCGATGTTCAAAGACATCGTTGGGCAGTTATCTCGATGTAGATGATCTAGTAGCGTTGTGTAGACCAGTAATCCCGGGTCTCGTCGACCAACAGTATGGTCTCTCCCCAAGAGACCCACGAGTCTCCCGGTGAGGGTGAGGGTGAGGTTGGTGATCCAGTAGCGTTGTGTAGACCAGTAATCCCGGGTCTCCTCGACCAACGGTATGGTCTCTCCCCAAGAGACCCAAGAGTCTCCCTCCGGGAGTGAGGGTGAGGGTGAGGTTGGTCGCGCCGCCGCGTGACCCTGTTATCCATGGGTTTCCACCCATGTTTACCTTGAAAGGAAATTGTTTATGTATTGAACTGTTGTATGGTGATTGGTTTCCAGTCACTCACTGAGCTTGTAGCTCACCCCTCACATACTGTTTCTTTTCAGGGGCAGTGTTGGGCGTGGAGTTGGAGCTTTCCTGTGGCGTGGTCTTATGGGCGTGGAGCGTTCTTCCGGCGGGTGGCGAGTGCGAGGCTGTCAGTAGTCCTAGAGTCATTGTATGTATTGTAAATCGTGCATGTGGCACAGGTTGTATTTTCTTTGGTCTAGACTTAGCTCTCACAGGACAGTGATTGTGTATTCGAGTCTGTAATAATGTTTTTGGTTTACAGACATTGTTTATATATTATGCTTCCGCTTTTCAGTCAGTTATTATTATCCTTGCTTTGCCACCTTGTGTGTTGTTGTTGGAGTCTTTATTGACCTCAGGTATTGATAGCTGATATTTTATTATTGCCACGTCTCGGGGACGGCCGCCCTGGGGCGTGACAAAGACTATGGAAAAGGTTGGGTTGTACCTTCCTAGACCAGTATTCACACTTTGTCACGAGTGACCTCGAGAGAAGGTATCAAAATTTTGGTAACTGACGAGTTCAAAAATGTTACATCATCGATTAGAAATGTAGTATTCAAGGAGATTTTCAGTGATCTAGATAATCAAGTTTGAGCTTTTTAAGGTACAATATAACTATAATCCTTAAAATTTATTTTTATATGAAATATATTATTATATATGAAATATTACTAACTTATTTATTTCAGGATATCGATGAAAGAATTGAAACAAATGGAGCATAAAATCAAAATTATATGTTGAACTCAAGTAATATGTAGCATTCAAGGATATTTTCAGTGATCTAGATAATCCTGTTTGAGCTATTTGAGGTATGATATAACTATAATACTTAATATTTATGTATTATTTGAAATTTATTATTATTATTATTTGTATTGTTTGTAATATTTATTATTATTTGTATTATTTGAAATTTATTTAATAAATATTTTATGAAATTTAATTTTTTTTTTAATATTTTTGACATGTCATATATTTTATTAATTGTATTTTAATTATCATGCACATCGTGTGTGGAAAAGACTGGTAACATGATTAAATATAATATTTAAAGTTTCCAGCAATTGACATGTATTAATGATACAGTTCAATTTAATTATAGTATGATCAACAAACCCTTCTTTAGGGCATTAAATCAAAAGATGCCAAAAAAATTTTATGGAAAGAAATAAAGATCTTCCTCTGAAAAAATATATATTGGAATTTGTGGCCTTTCATGACTAATGAAAAGGAATTAAAATTACATTTTAATTATTATTGTTTCTTTCCACACACCCATATTGAACTTTTTCTTCAACCTATCACAACTTTTTCTTCAATATATATCAAGTTGCAACCCCCCCCCCCCCCCCCAATTTTTGGAAAACGCAGTTGTTGAATACTATTTGCTTGACATCTCTGTCTATAGGAAGTTGTCCTAATTTTTCTATTAAGTTGCACGATGACAAAAAGGAACTCCCTGCAAATACAAAAGATATTCAATCTTGCAACCAAACACACCCTTAGCTGAAAAATTAAATCAATCTCCGAGCAAGGTATGTCACAATCCCTCCATTGATAAGCCCTTCTACTCAAGCTTGGCAAACTTATTTTTACAACTATTATATCTGGAGGAAATTTTGGTAATGCTAGAATGCTGTCTTTTTCAAAGGGCATGGTTGGCATTGCAGCAACTGCATCCTCATATTTCCTTGTCGGTCAAAATCAACCCAGATTATGCTCTATTATTTATTATTTCAGGGAGGCCATCCTGAAAATTTTTATATTAGTATGCTAATGGGATTTCTATCGGTTGGTGTTTGAATGAATGAACGACATGTGTTCATTAAAATGTATTAATGATATTTATATCAATAATTTTTTAATTAATAGAAGACTTTTAACTCTTTGTTGGACACATGCTCTTCATCCAGAATTCCAGATACATAATAGAAATCTCATCAACATGTAAACCCCTGATTTACACATGAACCTTCTTATGCCTTATACCAATGCAATATGCATTGTCAATTACTGCAAAAAGCTGTAATCTTTTTTTAATCCTTAGACATTTTTTCAATTTTTTTTTTCTCAAGACCATGTACTTGTTTAATAAAATACACATCTTTAAAATATAAAAATAAAATACATAATCAAAATGCAATTTTTTATTTTTTTTTATTTTTTTCTTTTCTTAACTTCGTATATATACACACACTAGCCTAACCTAGGTTAGGGGAAAGGTGGAGTCGAGTGTATTTGAAGCTTGTCAGTAGTGTTATTATGCGCATAATATTACTAAAGCTCCATTACTGCTGTGCAAATAAAATGATGCCACTTAACCCTAGCCCCACCATCTTTGTTGGTCTAAAAATAAGATGAAAAAAGTAAAAATACATGGGTTCACTCAGACTGGAGCTACAGATTTGATATTTCGTAGTCCCCAAATTCAAATCCCTCAATAGGTCAAGAATTCAAACCCCTCAGTGAATACAAATGCCAACGAGACGAAATGTTGCGATGACAATGATTAAAAAAATAAAACATGATTATGCCAATCCATACATTCAATTGACAATCAGCTAATCACATTAAAAAAAAAATTAATTTGCAATGTTAGATAAACGAATCTTTTCATGAACCATAAATATGTGTTTAAAGATATACATATTGGAATATACTTCACTTTATTGCAAAAATACAACACCCCCACCCCCCACAACAAAAGAAAAGAAAAGAAAGTGAAATTGCAAAGAGCATCATGTATGCAAGATGTGTTAAAAAAAAAAAAACCTTTAAACTAGCAGTGCTTAGTCATCTTCATATACATATATCACAATTAAAAATACTGTTAAAACCATGAGTTGACAAAAACAAAAACAAAAAAACCTGTCTATAGCCAGTCTAAACCCAGAGGGAAAAAAGCATATGCATTTTCTCTATTTCTTAGATAAAAGAAAAGATTAATGTGATATAAAGGTGGAAAGAATCAATCCAACCTTCATGTGTTCTATTACAACAATCTGAACTAAATCATTTTGTTTAAAGAAATATGTCATATAGGGTTATATATAACACATTCAACGGCCAACCATATCAAACGAAAACATTATAAATAAATAAATAAGCACCACGTGCAAAGATTATACCTTTTTTTTCATAACCAAAATGGATAAGACAAAAATGAATCCTACAGAGAGAAATGACTGAAAATCAGAGGCGCAGATAAATAAGTCTTCTCTTCAGCCAAGAAGAAGTTCTACCACATAATAACACTATCAAAACGATTAACAAACACAAAACAAAGCTTAAACAATAGAAATCAATCCAGGATGTCACCCATTAAGAGTTATAAAAGGCACATAATATACCATGAAAACCTATGCTGCTACAAAATTTGCAACGAAGGGATGTCACATACCACGCCCCACCCATCCGGCGATTGATTCACTGATCCATCCATTCCCCAGTCATCGCAAATGTAACTGGAAAAAACATGCCACTCAAATAAATGTCAGGCAGGTTCAGATCAATAGAGATAAATAGAAAAAACAAGTTGCACAACTTACCTCACAATAAACAGAGAAAAAAGAAAAAAACAGCTTCATCAGAGGAGATCAGCGACGTTGGCTGGGAGCTCCTCGACGACCACATTATAAAACTTCTGAATATCAAACAGCATCCTCTCATCATCCCGAGTCACGAAATTTATAGCCACACCCTTCCTTCCGAAACGACCACTTCGTCCGATACGGTGGAGATAATTCTCGGGCTGCGTCGGAAGATCATAGTTGATGACGAGGGACACCTGTTGGACATCAATACCTCGGGCCAGGAGGTCAGTGGTGATGAGGACACGGGACGAGCCTGAACGGAACTCCCTCATGATGATGTCCCTGGTGTTTTGGTCCATGTCACCATGGGTGGCCGAGACAGTGTGGTCCCGTCCCCTCATTTTGTCAGTCAGCCAGTCGACCTTGCGGCGGGTGTTGACGAAGATGACGCTCTGGGTTATGGCAAGAGTCTCGTAGAGGTCGCAGAGAGTTTCAAGTTTCCATTCTTCCTTGTCCACGTTCACGTAGAATTGTTTGATACCCTCAAGGGTGAGCTCGTCACGCTTTACAAGGATCCGAACTGGCTTGTTCATGAACTTACGAGTGATCTCAAGCGCCTCTGGTGGCATGGTGGCAGAGAAAACACCAACCTGGACTTTTGAAGGCAGAAGCTGGAAGATATCATATATCTGGGATCATGTGCAGGTGAGCAGATGTCAGGAGATAGTTATTGATAACTGTTTTATCTCATTATAAATAAATAAAAAAGGAAAATGTACATAGGTTCACACAACATAATCCAGAAGCCACAAAGATGATATGTTGGCGCTGACAATAACATTCCATTCAACTGCATGATATTACTTTGGGACAACCACATCACTGAAAATACTCAGTTTAATTCCTACGGTTAAGTAAGCCTGAACAGGTTTCTATAAGGTCTTCTATATTTTGTTTTACATTTGGATGAAAGATGGTGTGTATATATAAGGTCTAGTAAATGTAACATGAAATGCATATAAAAATGAAGCCAAGTTCCATACTTCACAACATAGGTATCTCGACTAAAGACATTAAATTACTTGAGCAGTTTTTTTTTTTTACACTTCAAAATTAAACTAGAACAAAAGGAAAAAAAAATAAAGCAACTATGGCATGCCAGTAAATCACAAAAAAGAATCTTAGAAACATAAAAACCTTTTTATTGCAATAGCCAATAGCCAAAAAGAGTAAACAAAGTATATTATGGAACAAAATATATTAGCTAATCATGTGGGTATGTTGAGGAAAATAAAAACAAGAAGATGCAAATATTCACTATGAAAAAAGGAAACCAGCAACAACAAAAAAAAATAAGAATACCTGATCCTTAAATCCACGTGAGAGCATTTCATCAGCCTCATCCAGCACGAACATCTTGATATAGTCCGGGCGGAGGGACTGCCTGCGCAACATGTCAAACACACGGCCAGGGGTACCGACAACCACATGAACTCCACTTGAAAGGATGCGCTGGTCTTCACGCACACTGGTTCCACCCACACATGCATGGACCTTCACACCGAGATAATCCCCTAGAGCTCTCATCACTTTCTCAATTTGTTGTGCGAGCTCACGTGTGGGAGCAAGAACCAAAGCCTGGCACTCAACCAAGCCATAATCAAGCTGTTGCAATATTCCAGAGCAGAAAGTCGCTGTCTTGCCTGTACCAGACTGAGCTTGCTGGATGACATCAAGCCCCTTGCAGAAGGGAACAATTCCCCTCTGTTGGATAGCAGAGGGCTTCTCGAAACCTACGTGATGACATTCCACCAGAATATAAGCACTGGAAACTATAATGTAATTCAAAAAAATCATAGATCAACAATGAAAATCCAGATCGGTCTACCGTATGCATAAATGCCCCTCAACAGATTCTCTTGCAATCCCATGGAGTCAAAACTCTCGTATACTTCATCATAGGACGTGAAAAAATCTTGTCCATCAGCCGTAAGTCTACACCCAATAACACATAAAACAACAGTTCAATTTACAATAATGACTCTTTGAATAAAAACAGAAAATGTTGATCATATATAAGATATTTCTGTGCTTCAAGACATACAATTCATTCATTTTGGCATCAAATTGACGAGCATCAAATTGAGAACCTTCAGCACCTGTCCCTGCCATGACTGCAATGACATAGCATAAATCACAATGGCATAAGAAATATGAGATTAAACTAACAAAAAATTGCATCCCACAAATGAAGACATAATCAGAAATAAAATACAGCAAATATACCAAAGCAGAAGAGTCTTCATTATTATTTAAATAACAATAACTAGACAGAAAAACAATGTTGCCGGGGCATTAAAATATAAATAACAAAAATTAATATATTTAAAATATAGAATAAATAGTACGATGCTTGATGGAGTTGCAAGCAATTGGCCAGAGAGGATGTTTACAATCAACTATGCCTCAACATCAGGCACCAGTGACAAATCTAATCATGACATTTTGTAGATCAGTTCAATGTGTTTACTTCAAAATTTGCCAAGCAGTTTTCGATGAAAATCATGTAATTCATATCGTCATATGATTCTTAGAAATTTTAAAAAATCTTTATTTGATCCAAATTCAAGATCTACTTTATAGTCACCCTATGCTTTTTAGCTTCTAAATTGAGAAATGAAGTATTTGTCTAAGACTACCCGAATAAATATTGTTTTACTAGGCTAAGTGGTTGTCAGCAATGCCATAACTCCAATCTTCACCTCCCAAAAAAGGGGGAAAATTTCCGTTGATGTTTTCCTCAACTCCATATATAAAGAGGAGGCCTGGGTTCAAATCCCAGCCCTGGCAGAGGGGAAACTCCCATATCATGCAAAAAATCAAGATGGGAGTATGCATCAACGATTTTTTTTATTGTAAAGATACAGCACATCCATTAAAAAGGATCATATATCTCAAAACGTACAGTTTCAAGAACCTAAGTATCAAAGCCTCGCAGTCCAAACAATCAACATAAAAGGCCCTATGGTCCATAAAACAAAAAATGAATCTCTGTTACTGTCACCAAGGACAGTTATGACAAAGTCAAACAACATTCTCGTATTATCAATTTATCATGACTGCAGTTTGATAAAACATAACATCAAGTTTAATAAGCGGTTCCATAAACACACAAAAAATATCAACAGCTAACAATATACAGCATGTCCAACCACAAAGCAGGTTTGTTTGCATGAACATCACCCACCCATCCAAAATCTCATATGCAAGGGATCCCCGAACTAAAACTAAAGAAACACGTGATGAACAATTATGACCAAATCTCGGAGCTTAAACAGATGTAATTATTCACTTAGGTGCCATTTAGACACACAATTTTTTTCTGACACTATATACCAGGGGAATAAGTCATTTTCTGTTTGGTTGTGTGTTTACTTATTCTTGTTGGAAAATGCAATAATGAAGTTTTTACTGTATGGTTGACCATCGATAAATTGTGGATAATATGTGAATAATATGTGGATAAGAATTTTTAACAAGAGAAAAAATAATTTCACTTGTGGGCCCCAAATTCATAACATATTTCAGGGGGACCTGAAATACAAAAATCTGTTTATTCCCACCTATTCTGGCATAAATGTACTCATCTATTCCTTTCAAACAAATAACTTTTTAGACTTATTCTCCCCCTATTCTCTCTTATTATTCCCTTATTCCACTACCCAAACAGCCCCAAAAAGAGGGGAATCAAAACAAAAACAAAATGGCTGAAATAAGATTAGCAGACAAAATTTTCAACTGCACGTATCAATTTCTACTCGGTATTAACTCATTCTGTAGTGAGACCAGAAGGCTTACAATGCCCATAATTTGACTAACAAAAGGTCCAGACCCTTGGACATATTGGCCTAATAAGCAAGCAACACAAATAAAATAAACATAACTAAAATTTATTCTTCAAGACATTATTAAACTTTAGATTGACAGGAAAATGACGAAGCCTGATTTGATTATTCTCAAGCAACAACAATTTTATTCTCAAACTTCATTTGATTATGCCACTTTAATAACAGATTTTTCAGAAGAGAAAAAACACTAGAAACTGATCAATAATGTCAGCACAGTACACTCATATCAGTACGCACACTGAACATGTAAAAAAAAACAGATTTTATACATCACCAAACACAGCAAGAGCACCACAGATTCATTGAAGAGAGAAAACAACAGAAAAAGGACGCCTTTACCATGAACAAAAAATTGAATGTTGAGCAAACATAAATTCGACAATTTATCCAAGTAATCAAAATCTCTAAACCACCATCACGAATCCATCAATCTATCAAGAAACCTAAACATGCATCTATAATAAACAATAAGAAATGCATCCCAAATATAACCAACACAAATTCAACCACAACTGAAATTCCACAAAAAAAACTTATCCGCAGAACAAAGCAACCTTATAAAGAATCCAGATTTTCCCAACAAATTTATTTACAACTAACAAGAACCAACATATAAAAAAGCCACCAAAACATTGATTAAAAAAAAACACATCAGACAACAAACGAAACCCTAGATTTCAAAACCCAATCAAATCAAGCAGCCCCAAACTCAACACAACAAAGATCCGTTACAAAAAAAAAACAAAATCCACAACCAAATCGATCAAATCCACATCATCACCGAACGATCTAATCGAAATCTACACCAAAAACCACCGAAAAGAGGGAGATGTTACACATAATCGAAAGCCGATCAAAGTAAAAAAGACTTACTTTCGGATTGATAAGACGAAAAGATCGATCGATCGAGAGAAACAGAGAAGTTTTTTTAGGGTTTGCGTTGCGTTTCGGCGTTCCTTAACTCGTCAGATCGAGTTAAAGGAACGATAATGGAGAGAGAAACAGAGGTTATAAAATGGCGTGGATATGCGATGCCCTTTTTAATTTGTTTATTGTGACGAAAAGACCCCTAGAAAGATCGATTCGTCCGCCTGTTTTTAACCGTCGGATGAAATCCAGTGGCGTGGATTTTGTAGGGACTATTTTTGTTTTGTTTTTCGGCGAATCTACGGTTGTGGATTAGTTATGATTGTGATGGGGGTTTGGATGATTGAGATTTTCCGATCATCTAAACAGTCTATTCGTATATATATTGTTGTACGATAAATATTGACCGTCCGATGGGAAATTAATATTGATTTTTTTTATGCACGTGACTGACATTCATTTACTTGATTTTAAATTTTTTTAAGTTACCCATGATTAATTTGTTAAAAGTGATATACACCGAAGGATAGAGAATTAAGTTATTATATTATTTATCACTATTCTATTATTATAAATAAAAATAAAGTGATTTTATTTTTTTTGTTATGCTTTGATTTATTTTCATTGAGAAAATATAATAATAAAAATTTTGTTATTTGGATAAAGTGTGTATAAAGTGTAAATAAAATTTTATAAAATATAGAAAAAATGATAACAATTGATTTGATAGTTGATTTATAAGAAGTAATGACAATTGATTTAACAGTGGATCCACATGTTCTTGTGGGTTAAATAACCTGGAATAACTTAATTCCAAGGATTGGTTAGAACCTATATACTATTTTATACCAGTTTATTCTAGCATACAAATTTTCATTTTTATTAGTTATCCAAATAACCTTAAACCTCTTATTTCATCTTATCCCTGGTTATTTTGTAACGACTGCATATTTTCGGCCATTGTTATACTGAATTCTGTAGAGTGTTAAATTTTTCTAATTCTGTTATCTTAGTATGATAGGAATTCTTATTCTTTTAGCCCATGTTTCGAATGAGAATAAATTCCCGAATAACCTCAGATAATCCCGGATAGAAATTTTGTTGTGTTTGAAAAGTCCAGATAACCCCAGATAAAGTATGCCAGAATAAACTGGTATAAAGTGGTATATGGATTCTAATAAACCCCTAGAATAAAAGTTATCTTAAGTTATTCTATCCAAAGAATATGTGGGCCCACTGTCAAATCAACTGTCATCACCTCTTATAATTTACCTGTCAAATCAACTATCATTATTTTTTTATCTTATCCATACTTTATTCACATTTTACCCAAACAACAAAACATTTATTCTTATGTTTATCAACGAGAATAATTCAAAACACAATCAAACACAAAATCACTTTATCCTTATTTATATTCACTTATGCTCGGATAAATGTATACCCAAGAATAAATCATATCCCTATTCCAAACGGGGGCTTAGCTTTCCAACACATCTTTTGGATCGTGAATTGGATGTATGATTGGAATCTTTATTCTTTTGGCTTCCCGGCGCATCTTTCGGATCATGAGTTTGATATGTGTCAATTAAGTTAATCGTAATCGAGTGTCAGGCATAAGATTATGGACTGCTCTAAGGTGAGCCGCAGAGTTTAGGATGGCCCGAATAGGGTCCATTGACCTGTCTGTATACTAAATTTTTAAAATTCAATTTTTGGCAAACCTTAATGCAATATTAAGTGATATATATGTTATAGATTTGATTGATTTCAGGCCCCCACATGAGAGGTTATTTAATTGACTTTTTCTCCTCTCTTTTTTTATCTTTCATATTTGAGAATCGAGTTTTGGCATTTGTGAATCTCGAAGTCATGAGCGAGATCGAGTTTGGGTCATCGTCCTTCATCATTTAGCTTTGCTTTCATTAGGATGAATAAAGCTTTTTTTTTTCATGTAGTAGACTTTCCTTAGCACTATTAGCAAAATCATAGAGATGGCTAAGTTTAATAAAGATCATGTGTATAATCATCCAAATTTGTGATGAATTATTGTTAGATCCTGGTGATGTTTAAGTTTTAATTGATTAGTTTAGTTTAGTTAAATCTTCGATTTTGCTTGGATGGGTAATGGTCGAATCCCTTTAGATTACTCTGATATTCGAGGTTTATGTCATGTAGCGCATTGTCTCCCTCACCTAAAATAGGTGATAGATTCAGGGGCATTACATTTTCTCCCCTTATTCTCCATCCGAACATGTCATATTCATATTAACCCCTCTTTTTTCATATTCATATTAAATATTCATATTCTTATTTGTATTCATGTTGACCCATCTGTTTTTCAAAAATCCATATAAACCATTGATTGTTTGGGTTATATTGATATACCCCCTACAGTTTTTTTTTTTTTTTTTTGAGAAAACGTAAATCTTGCTACCAGCACTTCCATTACTAAGAGAGGGTTACAAATCTGAATTGAGGATGAGAGGATATAGAGAAAAAACAAGAAGAAAAAGGACAATCATGGCACAAAAACAAAAGGTACGGGGGGTTTGGATGATTAGTAGGCGTGGTATCTACCAATTACTCCAAGAGACTCCCCCCCACGCAACTCTATGCCACTACAAGGTGATGTCCAAACAGCCTCTGTCGAGAGAAATCCCCCCTAACCCCTGCAATCCCTCGTCCCCACTCCATGATAGAGAGAGACACCATCTCCCACATGTTCTCTACATAGACCTGCAAGCCCCTGAAGATCGCCTCGTTCCTTGTTCTCCATATCGCCCACGTGACCACCGGGATCACTGATCGGAGAATGATGTTGACAAGTCTCGAGTTCTTAGGTCTACGGAGAGACTTCCCTGCCTCCCACAGGGACTCGGTGTCAACGAATGAAGGGCGCCAAGATGTGACCTCCCCACAACGTTCCATAGGGCTCTCGAGACCCTTTAGTGGGATCTTCGGCCACCAAATTTCCCCAACTTTTGTTGCGATGTTTGCACGTGGACGATCTGCACACCACCCATTGTAGCAGGTCTTGACCGAGAAGAGCTTTGCTACACAGACTCCAGGATATAAATCCCTCCCATAGGCCCCATGAGGTGTTAAAATGTGATTGGTTGCCTGGTTGTTTTTTCAAAAGTGCAAACAAGCAAAATACATATCTACCCCTTATTTAAAACACACATTCTCTCACCCCATTTCCCTCGTTTTGAGTTTTTTTCCATTCGTATTCTTGTCCCTCTCGCGAGCCAAAACCCATTTCATTTCAAACAATTAAGGGTTCCAAAAAGAAACAAAATTCAAAATCGCACCATCAAAAGTAATCCGCTTTCGTCTAAATGGGAGATGAAAACCTAAAATTTCATTTCGGCATCGTTTTGAAGGTTTTTTTTAGTTCTTACGAAGATTCAATACCATCCAAAAATGGGTATGCAACAATTTTTTGGTTTTTGAAGAAAAAGATTTTCTATTTTGTTACGATTAGATTAATTCAAAAACCTAATATTCTGTTATTTGATGTATTTGTGCGAATGTTCAATATTTTTTGAGATTGTTATTATAATCTTAAAAATGTTGATCTATATTTTATTCAAATTTGTTGAAAAGTAACTGACTTTTATTTAATTCCAATATTTTAGGTATATTGTTTATGGGTGATTATTTGTTAACAGTTTGTTCTTTTTTGTAGGACAATGTAACTAACTATTAGAATTAGGAATATGTATTTTCAATGGGTTAATAGTTACAAAATATAACTTTCTTTGAATGTCACTAACTTTGTGTATGCATAGCTGTGCACAATATTTGTAATCTATTATGTATGTGTAGTCATCATTAAGGTGTGTGTATGTTTACATTTGTATGACATGTAATATCAATTTCTGCAGCTTAAAAAAATAGAGTAACTATCTGTTAACCGCGTTTCCAAAAAATTTAACTAACTGTTAGCTGAATGTGAACAAATTCAAGTAATGTGTACGTATATTCAGTTTCTTTAGATGTTTAAGTTATACTGAATGTAACTATCTTTAATTTTGTAACTAACTTTCATTCAATAATCTTAACTATTAACTTTTTTGTAATTTTGTTTGTCATCATTTGTCTTTCTGTTATCAGTATATGTTATTTGATGTTACTATTGTAGTTAATGTAATTAATTTTTGTCCAATGTAACTAATTTTTGTTAAATGTAAGGTGCTTTTAAATTATTTGTTGATGTGTATATGCAGCAAATGTAACTAACTATTAGTCAATGTAACTAAGTTACAATGTATGAAAATGTTGTATATGTGTATTCTATGATGTGTAATAAGTCATTCAGTATTGGAATGCCTTATAGTGGATGTATGTCTCAATGTGTATGAAACGTATAGTTATGCTCACATCTGGAAGGTATACAATAAATTTAGTTTTGTTGTATTATATTTTCATGTGAAATGTAGTTATTTCATTTTCTCATTGTGCAGTGGACCAATGTGGCAAGGAAATTTAAGTGTTGTTCATTTTGAAGATATAAAATCAATAGCGTTGAACGACGAAATCTCAAGCAATGTAAATATTCCAAAAAGTATGCTACTTAATTATGATAAATGTAACTACATTTCTGTAAATGTAACTGGGACTAGTATGTGTGTTTAGTTCATTTTGTATCAAAGAAATCTGCAATGCAACTAACATTATTATATTACATCTGGATCTGCAAAATCTAACTATCCTTAATTGATTTACATACGTAGGTGATCGACGCATTTACAGAGATTTTGTATGAGAAACAAGGAGCACCTTTGCAAGATAGGGCTTCCTCATTTTTTGTGTCATCGAACAATATCACAGACACTTCTCAATGAAAAACAAAGGCATATGTTTCAATTCCTGGTGAAGGACAAGTTAGATCTCTCTTTACATCGATACATACACTTTCCGCTACACAATCAGTGCCATTGGACCTTGGTTGTATATGATGTAAAAGAAACATGTAGGTACTATAATTCATTGTGTCCACAATTTGAAAAAGATGACACTCATGTAAAGTTGGTTATGCAATTGGTATGTATATTATTTTCTGCAACTTTATTTTTCTTTCAAAATTCAGTTTTCATACATTAAACAGAAAATGTAACTGAAAATGTAAAAATGTAACTTAAATTTGTAATAGAGAACAGAATTAATGAAGTGTTTCGACTGGGTGAAAGAGAGGGCAACATCATATCTATGGAGGAATCACCTCAGCAACCCCAGTTTACGTAAGTATATTTTCTGGTATCACATGTTACAGACAGAAATATAGCTGAAATAACCACTAATGTATTTCATTTATCTTCTGAAATGCAGTATGGAATGTGGGACAGTGATCATTGAAATTATGAGACTGCATGTTCATCATCATAAATTATGAGTAAATTGAAGTACATAAGATCACGCCTCATCAAAGTATTCCTCAACGACGAGCACAGAACATTCACATAAGAGGACCACAGAGTTTCAACAATGCATTTTCATGACTGACTTGATGTTTTCTCAATTTTGTATGAAGATCTTTTGTTATGTGTGTTGATGAAAAACAAAAACAAGTTCAAATATAAGATGATATTTTTAACTGCTCATTATTTTTGTAATTTTAAAGAATGTGGAACTAAAAACATTGTTTGGTTATCCTTAATATACTGTTTCTGGTTTAGCACTTATTCTTATCCTTAAGATACTGTTTTTGGTTTAGCACTTACTGTCAATATATGTAGCAACATATATTTTTAATTTTTTTGGTGGACTTATTTCATCATATTGTCCAAATATCGAGGAAGGCCAAGTATATTCCTTCATTCAGATATATGTAACTCAGTTCAAGAAAACAATGTAACTAACAATCAAGTATATGTAACTATGTTGAAAAATAATGTAACTAAAACAAAATAAAATGTAACTGAATATCACATTGCAAAAGAAGTTCACTATTCAAATAAACAAGCTTACAACATAATATCCATGGAAACGATAAAACATAAAAACGGACAAAGGATAAAACAAGAAATCAAGAGACAGCATATCCAACATCTCCAGCAACATTATGCATGTTACAACTTTCAGAATTCTTTGCTTGCTTTCTATTTGGCTTAAAAACCTTAGGTGCCTTTCTTTTTTATGGAGGACGCCCTTTACTTCGAATCTTGATAGGAGAGTAAACATTTAAATCTGGTAGGAGTTCTTCACCAATGATACCACAACTAGAATTTTCATTGGGCATATTGATGAGAGAAGCATGCAAGGAATCAAGATACTTTTTGTAAAACTCGAGTTTCTCATGAGAAATAACAGCAACCTCGGCAACATTCACAAATTTGGAGTACAATTCATAATGCCTCCGCATATACTCATTTGACATCTCATCCACATAACAATTCTTGACAAAATCGTGTTTTCGCTTGATGTCCTTTCAGCAACGATCAAGAATATAATCCGAGCTAACTTTCATTGTGTTAGTATGTATCAAAACTTTAATAGAATGTCTACACATAAAATTCAAAAAGATAACACAGACATCGAACTTCTTGTTTGCCTTCATCAAAATTAATCTCATAAGCTGTTTTACTTGTTGCACTATCTTTTCCACTTGAGACATCAGTAACCAAAAAGATCTTACACCACCAACGTCAGATACCAGGACCAAATTGCAATATATTAACCCCTTAATTTCGTTCTGAAACTTCCTAAAGATATCATGTGTATGTCACGACCGAGGGCGGCCGTCCTCGAGACGTGGCAAATATATAATATCAGCTATCCACATATGAGATCAATAAAGACTCTAACACAACATCTAAGGCAACAAAGCAATTAAAAGGCAATAACTGACATAATATATATATACATAGAGCGGAAGCCAAACAACTAAGACTGTAATCCAAAAACACATTACAAACTAGAATACATAATGTCACGCCCCGGGCGTCCCCGAGACGCGGCAAGTGTATATAAAATATCAGAATCTATACAGGAAGTCAATAATATATCATACACAAGCAACCAGAATGACACACAGAAAACAAAGAGGCTGACACGATATATACACCAAATGCGAAAGCTAAAAGACTGAATCTGTAAATAAACATACTACAGACTCGATACTCAATCATCTGTCCTGTGAGAGCCAATATACACAAATACAACTGAATATATACAAACGCGTGCCAAGCACGGAAATAAAATACATACAGTCAAGAAGGGATGCTGATAGCCTCTGACACTCGCGGAACGTAGCGCTGCTCCGCTACTGAAGGAATCCCTCGGACGGCTCCAAATGCTCCTCCGGCTCCGGGTCAGTGACAACTGGGGGAAAATATGCGAGGGGTGAGCCACACGCTCAGTGAACAGCACAACCCATGCATCACAGACAATATTGACCACAATTCAATCTTTATAACCCACAATCTCTTATTAACAACCACAAAATGGTAACAAATAGTCAAACCAGTGGGTCGCTCAATCGCCAACCCACTACACCCTCACCCTCACCCTTCAATGGGTGACATAGGATTTTGGGACTGATAATCATCCAATCACAAAACCAGCAGGTCGCTAATCGCCAACCCACCACACCCTCACCCTCACCCTGCCACGGGTGACATAGGATTTTGGGACTAACTAGGCTGTTGGTCACCCTTGGTCCACCGATAGTCTCTCCTTGTTGTGTCTGTGTCATTTGGAGCGCTATGCTTGAAGATTTGGGTACATAATTTTTTTTCCTAAGTTATGTATTCCTGATTTGGTATTTGGATTTGATTTTGTAAAAATCCAAGATGAATAGGTTTAATTATGATTTTATTATGAGATGTCCAGTTTTGAGTTAGCTTTCGCACAGAAGTGGAATTAGATCAACTGGATTCTTGTAGTAAAAGTTATGGGTATTTTTCCAAGTATACCCCGGGGATGGAAATTCTGGCAGCAGCCCTGTTCCATGTTCGGCTCTAATTTCGGATTAGCTAGAGGGATTATCTGATCATGGAATAAACATGAAAGTTGTAGATAATCTTCTTAGCTTTCCATCGGTCTTGGAATCAAGCAATTCGGAGCTGTATCGGGGAAGTTATGGCTGTTCCAGTGAAGCTTGCACAGAATTTCTAGTCGGAGGGTGACTTAGTAAATTTTCCTTAAGATATTTGATAAATATCTCTTTCTCCTCTCTCTTCCCCTCCCAAAATCCCACGACCAGCTTTTTTTTCTCTCCTTCTCTCTTTTCAAACACACCCCCCATGTGTTTGTTATAATTCCTAAAAGAGATGGTGAAGGAGATGGTGGAGGAGGAGGTGTTGGTGAGTTCATGTGTGTTGTTTGTTGTTCTCCCCTCTATATCAAGCTCCCTTTCACATGATCTCTTCCCCCCCTGTTTGCTGCCATGAGGAGGCTGAGGAGAGGCCGAGGAGAGGTGGTGGTGGTGGTGGTTCCGGCGGCAGCGTTTCGGTGCGCGAAGGGCCCTGAACCTCCTTTCTTTTCCCTCCCAAGGTGAGCTCCTCCCCTCCTTTTTCTTGGTTTTCTTGGCTTAAAGGGGTGTTGGGAAGGTCATGCATGTTGGGTAGGTGTGTTAGGGAGTGTGTGGGGGGTTGGGGAGGGTTAAAAAGAGGTTAGAGTGGGCTGGGCGCGCGCTGGACGCGGTCTGCGCGCGTGCGCGCGCAGGCGCGCGCGCAGTCGGGCGCAGGCGGGCGCGCAGACGCGCGCGGGCGCGGGCGCGCGCAGGTGCGCGCGGAGCGGGCGCGCGTGTCACGCCCCGGGCGTCCCCGAGACGCGGAAAGTGTATATAAAATATCAGAATCTACACAGGAGGTCAATAATATCATACACAAGCTACTAGAATGACATACAGACAACAAAGCAGGGCTGACATGATATATACACCAAATGCGGATAACTAAAGACTGAATCTGTAATCAAAACACACTACAGACTCCATACATAATCACATGTCCTGTGAGAGCCAATATACATACAAAGACGTCCAAATACAACACAAACGCGTGCCCAAGCACGGAAAATACATACTGGTACAAGGGGTGCTGATAGTCTCTGCAACTCGCGGGACGTGGCGCTACTCCGCTACTGATGAAGTCCCTCGGGGAGCTCCTCCTCTGGATCCGACTCAGATGACACTGTAGAGAAAATATTATGCGAGGGGTGAGCCACACGCTCAGTGAACGGCACAACCCATGCATCACAGACAATATTGACCACAACCAGATAAACCTTAACATCCACAACCACATTTACCATAGCCACCAATAATCAACAATTCCTCAACTAGTGGGTCGCTACCGCCAACCCACTACACCCTCACCCTCAATGGGTGACCAAGGATGTTGGGACTAACAACACAAAACCAGCGGGTCGCTTCCGCCAACCCGCTACACCCTCACCCTCAATGGGTGACCAAGGATATTGGGACTTACTACACCAATCCAGCAGGTCGCTATCGCCAACCTACTACACCCTCACCCTCACCCCTCAACAGGAGTGACATAGGATATTGGGACTGACAATCATCCATAGACAAATCCAGTGGGTCGCTCATCGCCAACCCACTACACCCTCACCCTCAACTTACAACGGGTGACATAGGCTCTTGGGACTGACTAGGCTGTTGGTCACCCTTGGTCCACCGATAGTCTCTCCTCACTCCGTAGGTCGTTTGGCCACTCCCACGTTCAGCACAGTCCTTCACCAAATCAGGAGGCGCCTACTACTGGGAGCCCCTACACGGGACAACCTGTCTAACGCTGAGGTAGTCTCTAAAGGATCCAACGAAGGGAACAGAACAGCCTATCCATCGCATATGATCCACTCGGATCCGCAGACAACACATCATAACAACACTAATGTTCTGAATTCCTCAGAACCCACCAGGGCGCATAACTACGATGCGGGGAACATGCATAAGGTTATAACAAGGTGGAATATCGTTGGGGAAAGAAACTCGGGAGGGCAGCGTGAGTTCCCGTTATAGGACACCCCGACAACCAAACAAGGAACACGGTGTACCCTAACCCGGGTCTCACCGCTGTCCTCGCAAGGCCCCTCCCCTATAATATTCACTATAACATGCAATTTAACAAATACTAGCATTTAATTAAATAAATAAACTAGTAGGGCACATGCATCGGCCGGGCTTCCTAACATGGAACCAGGGGACATGCTGCATGGCTCATACACATATCCTAAGGGTGCAAGTCCCTAACATGCAAAGTCTAGGGTAACATGCATTCTACAATTTTAATCATTCTCGCATGATATACATATTACAATATGTCAATATTTATCCATGGTGCCCCAGGAGAGGTCGGTATACGCCCAAGTGCGTATAACACCTCTCTACTGGGTTGGATTGTCCCACTCACCAGAGATTCGGGTCGTCGCGCGACCGCCAGTCCAGATCTGCAAGACAGGGTAATCAACTGGGTGAGAAACCACACAATTTATACATAGAAATGCACAGAAATACCCAAAACTCGGATAAGCATGCATACGGGCTCGCATGCATGCGAGCACGCGCGTACGCACGCGAGTCCGAGTGCCCCGACACTTACCCGAACCCTCGGGCAGCCATTCGCATGGCCCCCTGCATGCGCACGCACGAATGCGCACGCACGCACAAACCCCGGCACCATCGGCGCACTGCCGCGCGCTTGCCCGCGCGCCCAGACGCGCACCGCACGCACGCGCACGCTCGCGCGCGCCCACGCGCACCGCGCGTCCAGCCCGCGCCCCTCGCGCAGCACCCCGCGCACTGCCCCAGCACGCCCCAGCATGCCCCAGCACGCCCCAGCACGCGCACGCACGCGCATGCACGCGCGCGCGCGCACGCACGCGCATGCACGCGCGCGCGCACTGGTTCCCTGCCCAGCGCCCAGGCACACTGCCCAGGCGCACTGGCCGCGCGCGCGCACGCCCGCGCGCCCCCGCGCGCACTCCCGCGCGCACCCCGCTCGCGCCAGAACCCGCGCGCACCCGCGCGCCCGCTCCGCGCGCACCCGCGCACTCGCGCGCACGCGCCCGCACGCCCGACTGCGCCCGCCTGCGCCCGACGCGCGCGCCCAGCCCATTCTAACCTCTTTTAACCATCCCCAACCCCTCACACACTCCCTAACACACCTACCCAACATGCATGACCTTCCCAACACCCCTTAGGCCAAGAAAACCAAGAAAAAGGAGGGGAGGAGCTCACCTTGGGAGGGAAAAGAAAGGGGGAGGTTCGGGGCCCTTCGCGCACCGAAACGCCGCCGCCGAAACCACCACCACCTCTCCTCGGCCTCTCCTCAGCCTCCTCATGGCAGCAAACAGGGGGGGAAGAGATCATGGAAAGGGAGCCTGATATAGAGGGGAGAACAACAAACAACACACATGAACTCACCAACACCTCCTCCTCCACCATCTCCTTCACCATCTCTTTTATGAATTATAACAAACACATGGGGGGTGTGTTTGAAAAGAGAGAAGGAGAGAAAAAGAGCTGGTCGTGGGATTTTGGGAGGGGAAGATATTTATCAAATATCTTAAGGAAAATTTACTAAGTCGCCCTCCGACTAGAAATTCTGCGCAAGCTTCACTGGAACAGCCATAACTTCTCCGATACAGCTCCGAATTACTTGATTCCAAGACCGATGAAAAGCTAAGAAGATTATCTACAACTTTCATGTTTATGCCATGATCAGATAATCCCTCTAGCTAATCCAAAATTAGAGCCGAACATGGAACAGGGCTGCTGCCAGAATTTCCATCCCCGGGGTATACTTGGAAAAATACCCATAACTTTTATTACAAGAATCCAGTTGATCTAATTCCACTTCTGTGCGAAATCTAACTCAAAACTGGACATCTCATAATAAAATCATAATTAAACCTATTCATCTTGGATTTTTACAAAATCAAATCCAAAAGCCAAATCAGGAATACATAACTTAGGGAAAAATTATGTACCCAAATCTTCAAACAGAGCGCTCCAAATGACACAGACACAACATTCTTCCCCCTTAGAAAATTTAGTCCTCGAAATTTAAGGAAACCCAAAAGGGAAGACCGAAAGTATCATGCTTAGACCTTTGCTCCCAAGTGGTCTTCGCACCGGACTGGCGCTACTAACACACTATAATCAAAGGAACGGTCTTAGCGTGGAGCCTCTTCTCATGCTTGTCCCCGACCTCAATCCACTGCTCCACGAGCGACAAATCCACCTCGAGGATGAGGCGGTCGAACAGAAAGACTGAGCAGGATCGTGGACATAACGCCTCGGCCATGGGACAAGGACGACGTCGTGGGCATGAACCAGCTGTGGGGGAAAGGCTACATGATAAGCCACCTCCCCAATCCACTCAATGACGAGAAAAGGTCCCATTAAAGAGCAACTCAGCTTGCCCTGAACGTCGAAACAGAGGGTGCCCCTAAACCAGGACACCTTCTGAAAAATATGGTCGCCAAAACCCAAAGGTAAGCCCCTGGCGACGATGACTTGGGTAGCCCTCTGTCGGTTCTGGGAGGTGCAGATATACACACGAACCAACCCGGCCACCGCAAGGTCAAACAACTAACTTATGGCCCGTCCAACTGGCGCTCCACTACCGTCCCAACACAAGGGAGGTATGAAACTGCGCCTGTAGAGTGCCCTTCACAGATCCATCTGGGTGCTCGAATGGCAGTCGCTTGCAGGCATACCCCAACAATGGGTGGTGCCTCACCCAACTGCCCTCATCATCGAACACGCAGGCACATAGCATGTCCTCCAAGGTCCGAATCGTCCTCATTGACTGGCTGTCCATCGGCGATGAAACGCTATACTTAAATGGAGGCTCGCGCCAAAGGCTGCGCCACAACCTCAAAGTAACCCTCGCGTCTCAACCGAAAATAGCGCCGACTGGAGTGCCATGAAGACGAACAATCGCGAAGGTGGAAACCCACGTCAAGACGTCCAGAGACTCAATCAGTCTGATAGGGAGGGAATCGCGGACTTAGTCAGTCGGTCAATGATCACCCAGACGGCGTCGTGACCCGAACGTGACATTAACGAGTCTGCAACAATCCCTGACAACCCACTCTCACGTCCACTGAGGAATCTCGATGGACTGACGCTTTTCACGCGATGATGAATCTCGAACTTTGCCTGAGGGCATGCCAACCTGGGGAAACAAGGTCACCCACATCATCTTATCATCACACCACAGCAACTCAACAAAGACTACCCCAAAGTAGTCCTCGGAAACCCAATAAAACTTTTGAGATCCACGAAGGCATCCGGCACATTCGTCAACCCCGACGGCAGTACTTAAAACTCGTAGTGCCCGAACGGTCACGAAAGGCCATCTACGGGATGTCCAACTCTCGGATCTCCAGCTTGAGGTGCCCTTGTGCGAAGATCGATCTAACAGCAGACACTCGCTCTCAGAGCTGGTCAAATAGATCATCGATTCGCGGCAAAGGTAATTGATCTTCTACCTCCACGGGGAGATCAAAACAACACCATGAACAATCAAGTTCGGATTCTGCATCTCGAGCATGGCTGGCGCTCATGATAACACTTACACACTAGGTAAGCCGCTCAACCGCACTTAATCCACAAGACACGCATAAGGGGTCGTCGAACCTCGACAATGCCTATGCGACGTCATCTATCTGATATGGCGGGTGAGTCCCATCACGAACGCTAGCATCGCGTCTCCTTATTCGCGACCAATGTGGGGCAGCGCGACAGTATCCTCAACTGTGCTTGCATGCCGCCAGAGATAGGCCGCTCATCACAACCATTGGAACTCCGGCATCCTGCACTCCATGGGCAGATTCATCACGGGGAGTCCACGCTCTCGTCATCATTTAGCAGCACTCTCCCGGTGTGGCCCTACCTGGTAGCCTCCCAAGCCCGCTATCTCTGCCATATGGGCGAACCACAAGCATAGGATCTGGGAGCACCTCACAGGGCTCTGGCCTCAACCGGGCAGCTACAACACACAATGATTTATCGAAGCGACTCCAGATGCCACTATGGAACCCTGTCCACTAGCGATCGCCCACTGAGCTGCAATAGGACGCACCCAATCCCGATCGAACGCATCACCACACCCAACCGCGATGCATCGGAGCAAACTGCGAACCCACCCCTCCCAGACGGAAGGTAAGAACTGGCGCTGAGGTGAGCCTTCGCTTAAACTCCAGGAAGCTCTCCTCGCAAGAAGGGGACCACTCGAACCGGACATCATCTCATGTAAGGCGGTTAAGAGGAACAGCTATCTTCGAGAGTCCCACGTCAAGCTTCCTGCAATAACCCGCCAACTCGGGAAGCTCCGAATCCTTGCGGGGTTCGACGGCCTACGCCAATTCGACATAGCAAGCGTCTTACCCGGGTCCACAGATATGCCTTTACCAGAAATCACTCAGCCCAAAAGGCCTTAACCTCTAACCAAACTCGCACTTAATCTCTCATCTATCTGATGCTTCCATGGTATCCCTTACTGGGAAAAGAAACCTCGGGAGGGCACCATGAAATCCCGATATAGGATACCCCGACAACCAAACAAGGAACACGAAGTACCCTAGCCCGGGTTCCAACGCCGACCTCACAAGGCCCCTAATCCAGAAAGGAACACTGAAGAAGACATCATTTAAAAGAACACCACTAACCCCTCCAGATCATCTACCTCTAGATGATCACCCAACGATGTCCTTCAACATCCTCTCAAGACCGGACCCAACCTCCGTGGGAATGGTCGAACAACAATTTGGGTCACGAGCGACGCGTCTTTGTCTCATCCACACCCTCACTCCATCAGGAGACTTGGGACTTTGGGAGAGACTTAGACTGCTCTCTACCCCTGGTCCACCGGTAGCCTCTCCCCGCTCCGTAGCTCGCCTGGTCCTCTGACCGGGAGCCTGTCTAACGCCGGGGCTGTACTACGCGGATCCAACGAAGGGGAGAGCGATTCCACGCTCGCGACCATTCATTAATCCTTTCCGGGGTAGCCCCTACCTGGCATACTCCCACGATCAGTACCCCTCCGACTGCATCGGTGGTACCTACGGATGGGAACCTTCTGCCAGGATAGCTACAACCCGGCCTCCTCAACTTGAACAACCTTTCTCAATACTCGCGCTGCAGCCTCTAGCTCCACCTCCCTCACCAGGGGATCCTGAACTTTCACCGCTGGGAACACCACGGGGACTGGGGGTACTTCGGGTACCACTGGCGGATCTGCCACCAAGGGGACCTGTGGAACTGCATCACGGGCCGCCCGCAGCTCCTGAATCTCCCGTGCCTGCTCTACCAACACTCTGGTCTGGGCCTCCAGTGCCTTAATCTGAGTCTCCACCAAATCCGCTATCCGAGCGAACGCACGTTCCCGTGCGGGAGGCTCCTGCGCCGATCCTGGCCTCACAGCCGTGGACTCTCCAGTAGCATCCTCGCCTCTAGCAGGTCCGGAAACCTCCAAAGGTCGAGAGGGACCATGTCCGCGCCGTCCTCCACGAGGAGACATATCAGCAATCCTAAGAAAACCAGACACTAGGATCAGAATACTCATATCAAAATCCTAGGACTCATCTCTACGAAAGAAGACCATTGGCTCTGACAGGACCAGGCTCTGATACCACCTTTTTGTCACGCCCCGGGCGTCCCCGAGACGCGGCAAGTGTATATAAAATATCAGAATCTACACAGGAGGTCAATAATATCATACACAAGCACTAGAATGACACACAGACAACAAAGCAGGGCTGACATGATATATACACCAAATGCGGATAACTAAAGACTGAATCTGTAATCAAAATACACTACAGACTCCATACATAATCACATGTCCTGTGAGAGCCAATATACATACAAAGACATCCAAATACAACACAAACGCGTGCCCAAGCACGGAAAATACATACTGGTACAAGGGATGCTGATAGTCTCAGAAACTCGCGGGACGTGGCGCTACTCCGCTACTGATGAAGTCCCTCGGGGAGCTCCTCCTCTGGATCCGACTCAGATGACACTGTAGAAAAATATTGTGCGAGGGGTGAGCCACACGCTCAGTGAACGGCACAACCCATGCATCACAGACAATATTGACCACAACCAGATAAACCTTAACATCCACAACCCATGCGCGCGTGCGGCCAGTGCACCTGGGCAGTGCGCCTGGGCGCTGGGCAGGGAACCAGTGCGCGCGCGCGCGTGCATGCGCGTGCGTGCGCGTGCTGGGGCATGCTGGGGCGTGCTGGGGCAGTGCGCGGGGTGCTGCGCGAGGGGCGCGGACTGGACGCGCGGTGCGCGTGGGCGCGCGCGAGCGTGCTTGTGCGTGCGGGTGCGCGTCTGGGCGCGCGGGCAAGCGCACGGCAGTGCGCCGATGGTGTCGGGGTGTGTGCGTGCGTGCGCATTCGTGCGTGCGCATGCGGGGGGCCATGCGAATGGCTGCCCGAGGGTTCGGGTAGGTGTCGAGGCACTCAGACTCGCGTGCGTACGCGCGTGCTCGCATGCGTGCGAGCCTGTATGCATGCTTATCCGAGTTTTGGGTATTTCTATGCATTTCTATGTATAAATTGTGTGGTTTCTCACCTAGTTGGTTACCCTGTCTTGCAGATCTTGACGGACGGTCGCGCGACGACCCGGATTTCGGTGAGTGGGACAATCCAACCCAGTAGAGAGGTGTTATACGCACTTGGGCGTATACTGACCTCTCCTGGGGCACCATGGATAGATATTGACATGTGTAATATGTACATCATGCGAGCATGATTAAATTGTAGAATGCATGTTACCCTAGACTTTGCATGTTAGGGACTTGCACCCTTTGTAGGAGCCATGCAGCATGTCCCCTGTTTCCATGTTAGGAAGCCCGACCGATGAATGTGCCCTACTAGTTTATTTATTAAATTAAATGCTAGTATTTGTTAAATTGCATGTTATAGTGAATATTATAGGGGAGGGGCCTTGCGAGGACAGCGGTGAGACCCGGGTTAGGGTACACTGTGTTCCTTGTTTGGTTGTCGGGGTGTCCTATAACGAGAACTCACGCTGCCCTCCCGAGTTTCTTTCCCCAACGATATTCCACCTTGTTATAACCTTATGCATGTTCCCCGCATCGTAGTTATGCGCCCTGGTGGGTTCTGAGGAATTCAGAACATTAGTGTTGTTATGATGTGTTGTCTGCGGATCCGAGTGGATCATATGCGATGGATAGGCTGTTCTGTTCCCTTCGTTGGATCCTTTAGAGACTACCTCAGCGTTAGACAGGTTGTCCCGTGCAGGGGCTCCCAGTAGTAGGCGCCTCATGATTTGGTGAAGGACTGTGCTGAACGTGGGAGTGGCCAAACGACCTACGGAGTGAGGAGAGACTATCGGTGGACCAAGGGTGACCAACAGCCTAGTCAGTCCCAAGAGCCTATGTCACCCGTTGTAGGGTGAGGGTGAGGGTGTAGTGGGTTGGCGATGAGCGACCCGCTGGATTTGTCAATGGATGATTGTCAGTCCCAATATCCTATGTCACTCCTGTTGAGGGGTGAGGGTGAGGGTGTAGTAGGTTGGCGATAGCGACCTGCTGGATTGGTGTAGTAAGTCCCAATATCCTTGGTCACCCATTGAGGGTGAGGGTGAGGGTGTAGCGGGTTAGCGGAAGCGACCCGTTGGTTTTGTGTTGATGAGTCCCAATATCCTTGATCACCCATTGAGGGTGAGGGTGAGGGTGTAGTGGGTTGGCGGTAGCGACCCACTAGTTTGAGGAATGGTTGATTATTGGTGGCTATGGTAAATGTGGTTGTGGATGTTAAGAATTATCTGGTTGTGGTCAATATTGTCTGTGATGCATGGGTTGTGCCGTTCACTGAGCGTGTGGCTCACCCCTCGCATAATATTTTCTATAGTGTCATCTGAGTCGGATCTGGAGGAGGAGCTCCCCGTGAGGACTTCATCAGTAGCGGAGTAGCGCCACGTCCCGCGAGTTTCTGAGACTATCAGCATCCCTTGTGCCAGTATGTATTATTTTCCGTGCTTGGGCACGCGTTTGGTTGTATTTGGATGTCTTTGTATGTATATTGGCTCTCACAGGACATGTGATTATGTATGGAGTCTGTAGTGTGTTTTGATTACAGATTCAGTCTTTAGTTATCCGCATTTGGTGTATATATCATGTCAGCCCTGCTTTTGTTGTCTGTGTGTCATTTCTGGCTGTTTGTGTATGATATTATTGACCTCCTGTGTAGATTCTGATATTATATATACACTTGCCGCGTCCTGGGGACGCCCGGGGCGTGACACTCCTCCACTCCGTAGGCCGCTTGGTCTACTCCCACATTCAGCACAGTCCGAAACCAAATCAGGAGGTGCCTACTGATGGGAGCCCTCACCCACAACTTCAGCACAGTCCGAAACCAAAATCAGGAGGCGCCTACTGATGGGAACCCTTGGAAGGGACAGCCTTTCTAACGCTGGGGCAGCCTCTACCGGATCCAACGAAGGGGACAGAACAGCCTATCCATACGCACATGATCCACTCGGATCCGCCGACTACACACCTCAACGACTCTAATGTCCTGAATTCCTCAGAATTCCTCCAGGGCGCATAACCAAGATGCGGGGAACAGGTACAATACTAGCAAGGTTGGAATATTACTGGGGGAAAGAAACTTGGGAGGGCAGCGTGAGTTCCCGATATAGGACACCCCGACAACCAAACAAGGAACACGGAGTACCCTAGCCCGGGTCTCACCGCTGTCCTCGCGAGGCCCCTCCCCTATAATATTCACTAAGATGCTAATAATCATACAAGGGGTAAATCATTAATTATCAATTAGAGATATAATATTATTGGGACAAGAACCTTGGGAGGGCAGCATGAGGTCCAGATATAGGACATTCCGACAACCAAACAAGGAACACGGAGCACCCTAATCCGGGTCTCAATGTTGACCTCGCAAGGCCCCTCCCTATAATATTATCTAAAGCATGCAATTAACATATACTAGCATTTAATTTAATAAATAAACTAGTAGGACGCATGCATAGGCCGAGGCTTCCTAGCATGAGAACAGGGGGACATGATGCATGGCTCATACACATATCCTAAGGGTGCAAGTCCCTAACATGCAAAGTCTAGGGTAGCATGCATTCTACATTTTAAAATCATGCTCGCATGAAATACACTTTACAACAGGTTAATATAAATCCACGGTGCCCCAGGAGAGGTCGGTATACGCCCAAATGCGTATAACGCCTCTCTACCGGGTTGGATTGTCCCACTCACCGGAAGTTGGGTCGACGCGCGACCGTCCGTCGAGATCTGCAAGACAGGGTATCAACTGGTGAGTATAATCCACAAATACCCCAAAATACACAAAATACACAAAATCCCAAAATCAAACACCCAACACTCGGGCAAACGCGCATACGACCCGCACGCACGCTAGCCCGAGCACCCCGGCTCACTCCCGCACCCCCGGCAGCCACCCGCACGGCCACCCGACCGCCCGGGTGCACCGCCGCGCCTCAGCCCGCGCACCTAGCGCACCGCCGGCCCCTGCCCGCGCGCTTGGACCCGCAGCCGCACCACCCGGGGCACCGCGCGCCCACTGCGCCCTGCCGCAGCAGCCCGCGCGCACCCCGCACCGGCCGGCGAGCACACTGCACGCCCCGCGCGCACAGCGCCTCGCCCCGCGCGCACCCCGCGCGCACCTTCCCTGCCTCGCCCCGCGCGCACTCCGCGCGCACCCCGCACCGGCCGGCGAGCACACTGCACGCCCCGCGCGCACAGCGCCTCGCCCCGCGCGCACCCCGCGCGCACCTTCCCTGCCTCGCCCCGCGCGCACTCCGCGCGCACCTCCCCTGCCTCGCCCCCGCGCGCACTCCGCGCGCACAGCACTCCGCACCAGCCGCTCGACCAGCTCCTCGCACCAGCCGCTCGACCAGTTCCTCCCGGGTCGCGCGCACTGCGCCCCTGCACGCGCGCCCAGCAACCCGACATGCCAGCAACTAGCACGCCCAGCGCTCCACCGACTCCTGCGCAGCGCTCCGTGCGCACCCTGCACGATGCCCTGCACGCACCTCCGCTCGGCCAGCACCCAGCACCGCCCAGCGCCGTGCACGCCCCGCGCCCGCACGTCCAGCACGCGCGCCCTGCTGGCCACCAGCTCCCCCCGAGCGCACGCCCGCGCGCACCCATGCGCGCACGCACGCGCGCACGCCCGCGCGCGTCTAGCTTGCTGCGCTGCCGGTGCTACCTGCTGCCCAAACCAGCAACCCCCATGCCCGAGCACCTCCACCACCCACCCAATGGCCTCCGACGGCCTCCGACCGCCCCAACCACCTCCGACAGCCTCCCACAGCCGCCGACCACCACACAAACACAAAACCCCCATCCTAGCATACATCTAAGCCAAAAAGAAGAGGAAAAGGAGCTTACCAAGGGGAGGAAGAGGCGTCCGGTTGCTCTCCACGCACCGAAACGCTTCCCCAACGGTCTCTACCACCGGGATCTACTCCCACCTCCGATTTGGCTCGGATCTGAGGAGAAGAGAGGGCGGATGGGAGGGCTAGGTTGGTCGGAATCGGGATTTGAAAGCACCGGGGTGTAGATCGGGACCCGATCTACACTTCTTATGCTTTAGGTTTTTGGGTTTGAGGGCTCTAAGGGGCTCAAATGGAAGGAAATGAGAGAGGGGAGAGAGAGAGACCTTTGGTAGGGATGATGAATAGTGCCAAATGAAATATTAGATTTCATTTATATAGCCGAATCACTTAAAATACCCGGATACGCCCCGAAACTGCGAAATTTCGGAAACGTTACCGGAATTCGATGAAATTTTCGTGAGAGACCTAAAATGGCACCAGGACACCAAATATGCAGTTAGATTTCCAATCGGAGTCCTCTAACTCAGGACGATAGCTAACAGTCCAAAAATTAGCGGTTCCGATCGAAAACCGAAAAAAATGAAAAACTGCCAGAACGCTCCAACGGTTACCAGCAGGCTAAAAGTGACACATATATAACGCATAATCAATTGTACTGTGAGAGCCAACATAAACCAAAAGACATCAATACACATATACTGTGCACAAGCACGAGTATCAAATACATACAAGAGAAAGGGGAGGGATGCTGATGGCCTCTCACTCGCAAGATCCAAAACACGAATGCTGCACTGCTGTGGTAATGCGCCTAAGGGAGCTCCTCCTTCAGATCCGACTCAACGCCAACTGGAGGAAACAAATGCGAGGGGGTGAGCCACATGCTCAGTGAATGGTACAATCCATGCATCACAACTCATATTAACATTTCAAGCAATTAAATTTTCAACAAAATTGGAGTAACAACACAAACTTGTCACGCCCCGGGCGTCCCCGGAATGCGGCAAGTGTATATATGATATCAGTCTAACAAGAGTTCAATAACATACTCACACAACAGCTAAAATGACAACACAGACAAAAGCAGGGCTGACATGATATATACACAAATAGCGGAAGCTAAAAGACTGAATCTGTAATCCAAAAACATATTACAGACTCGATACATAATCAACTGTCCTGCGAGAGCCAATATATACAAAGACATCCAAATAATATACAAACGCGTGCCCAAGCATGGAATATAATACATACAATCAAAAGGAATGCTGATAGCCTCTGATACTCACGGGACGTGGCGCTACTCCGCTACTGATGAAGTCCCTCGGGGAGCTCCTCCTCTAGATCCGACTCAGATGAGACTGGAGAAAAGTATTATGCGAGGGGTGAGCCACATGCTCAGTGAACAGCACAACCCATGCATCACAGCTTATATTAACCACAACCAGATATTATTATCCACAATTTATATTCACGTCTCAAAGTGGCAGTAACTACACAAATCCAGAGGGTCGCTATCGCCAACCCGCTACACCCTCACCCTCACCCCTCAATAGGTGACAAAGGATATTGGGACTAAACAAACCAGTGGGTCGCTATCGCCAACCCACTACACCCTCACCCCTCAATAGGTGACAGAGGATATTCGGACTTACAATCCAATGGGTCGCTACATCGCCGACCCACTGCACCCTCACCCTCACCCCTCAATATGGTGACATAGGATATTGGGACTGACTAGGCTGACGGTCACCCTTGGTCCACCGATAGTCTCTCCCCACTCCGTAGGCCGTTTGGCCACCCCCACATTCAGCACAGTCCAGCCCAAATCAGGAGGTGCCTACTAATGGGAGCCCCTGCACGGGACAGCCTTTCCAACGCCGGGGTAGTCTCTACACGGATCCAACGAAGGGAAACAGAACAGCCTATCCATACGCATATGATCCACTCGGATCCGCAGACAACACATCACAACAACTCTAATGTCATGAATTCTTTAGAATTCCTCCAGAGCGCATAACCAAGATGCAGGGAACATATATAAAATAATTATTAACAAGAGGTATAATAATAATTATTAACAAGAGTTATAATATTATTGGGACAAGAAACCTTGGGAGGGCAGCATGAGGTCCCGATACAGGATATCCCGACAACCAAACAAGGAACACGGAGTACCCTAGCCCGGGTGTCAATGTTGACCTCGCAAGGCCCCTCCCTATAATATTATCTAGACATGCTAGCAACCAATTTAATAAATTAAACTAGTAGGACGCATGCATAGGCCGAGGCTTCCTAGCATGAGAACCGGGTGACAGGATGCATGGCTTTTACACATATCTTAAGGGTGCAAGTCCCTAACATACAAAGTCTAGGGTAGCATGCATACTACATTTTTATCATGCTTGCATGGATTACACATTACAACAAGTTAATATAAATCCATGGTGCCCCAGGGGAGGACGGTACACGCCCAAGTGCATATAACGCCTCCCTACTGGGTTGGATTGTCCCACTCACCGATAGTCGGGTCGTCGCGCGACCGTCCGTCAAGATCTGCAAAATAGGGTAATCAATTCGGTGAGTAAAATACACAAATAAATCCAAAAATACATCAAAATACACAACACTCGGACAAGCGTACATACGGCCTGTACGCACGCGAGCCCGAGCACCCCAACTCATTCCCGAACCCCCGGGCAGCCGTACGCACGGCCACCCGACCCAGGCGCACAGCCGTGCCCCAGCCCGCGCGCCCAGTCGCACGGCCGAGCCCAGCCCGCACGCCCGGACACCCTGCCGAGCCTCCCGGGTGCACCGCGCTCCCATTGCGCCCCAGCGCAGCAACCCGCGCGCACACCTGCACGCCCTGCGCCCCAACGCCTCTCCCCGCGCGCACCCTGCGCGCACCACCCGATCGACCAGCCCCGGGTGCACCCGCGCGCACTGCGCCCCAACGCAGCGCCCTGCACGTGCACCCGCCCGCACTGCGCCCCAGCGCAGCGCCCGCACACCTGCCCGCTCACACTCCCCGCTCGCATCGACTGCTCGCCCTGCGCGCACTACGCCCCCTGCGCAGCACCTGCACACCACCAACTCGTCCACGCGCCCCTGCGCAGCACTCCGCGCGCACGCCCCGCACTGCGCCTAGCGCGCCTGACCGCACGCGCCCAGCGAGCCCGTCAGCACGCGCCCTGCGCGCCTGCCCGCAGCTCGCCCGCCTGCGCCTGCCCGCCTGCGCCTAGGGCTGGTAAACGAACCAAGCCGCTCGGGCTCAGCTCGGGCTCGGCTCAGTTTAAGCTCGTTCAGGCTCGTTCGATTAAACAAATGAGCGAGCTTGAACAATTTTTAAAGCTCGGTTAGGCTCGGGACTTAGATCAAACTTCATTTTGTATTCAAATTTAACTCGTGTTATAAAAAAACTTAGTTGAAACTTGACTAAACTCTTTTATAAGATCAGAACATTAAATTAATACAAAGCTATGCTCATTTAGGCTCATGAACTTGACTCATTTAGGTTAAAATTTTGTTTTCGATCCTTAAAAACCCTAAAATGAAGAAGAACGCTAGGCTCGTTGAGGCTCGTGAGCTCGGCTCGGCTCGGCTCGTTTATAAACGAGCCGAGCTTGAACATGTCAAAGCTCGGCTCGTTCGGCTCGTTTACCACCCCTACCTGCGCCTGCCTGCCTGCGCGCGCCGCTGCCCGCATGCGCCCGAACCGAGCTCCACCCGCGCGCACGCCATCGCACACCACCCGCGCGCACGCCCACGCTACCCTGCCAGCATGCCTGACAGCGCCCAGCACCCGCGACCATCGCCCAGCGCCCAGCACCCAGCACCCGAGCGCACACCCCCGCGCACGCGCGCGCGTGCCCTGCCACCTGCTCCGCCTTCTGCGCTGCCTGCTGCCTGTGCTGCCATCCTGCCCGAGACAGCCAACCTGCCTACCCGAGCCACCTTGCCTGCCTGCCCGAGCCACCCCACCACCAATCACAGGCCACCAATGGCCTCCAACAGCCACCAACCACCCCCCACAGCCACCAACACCCAAACCCACCCTCCTAACAAGCATCTAAGCAAGAAAGGAAGGGAAGGGAACCGGGAGCTCTTTGGGCACCGAAACACCTCCCCAAAAACCTCCACCACCAAGACCTCCCCACAGCCTTAAAACCAGCTGAAATCTGAGGAGAAAAGAGGGTGAGAGAGGGGGCAATACTCGCCGGAACTCGAATCCGAGACCACCATTGGATAGATCGGGATGAGATCTAACATTTCTCTTCTTTGGGTTTTAGGTTTCAAGCACTCTAGCTAGCTCAAACCAAAGAAAAAGAGAGAGGGGGAGAGAGAAAACCAATTGGAGAAGAAGATGAATAGTGGGGGGAGAGAAGATATTGCTCACTTATAGGTTAATCCCCACTTAGATTAGGTTTAATTAGGGTTAAGAGGGGATTAGTGAGGCTTAAGTGGGATTTGACTTGGGTCAACCCAACCACACAAAAAAACAAAAGGGGTTGACCAAGTCATGGGCCCACTTTGACCAAGTCAGCTCTCCCAATGACTTCTCGCTCGGTCGAAACCCGGATACGCCTCAGAACTGTGAAATTCTGAGACGTTACCAGAATTCAATGAAACTTTCGCGAGTGGCTTGGAATGTCACCAGGACACATAATATGCAGTTAGATTTTCAATCGGAGTCCTCAAACTCAGGACGATAGCTAACAGTCCAAGATTTTAGCGGTTCTGATCGAAAAACGAAAAAAAAACCGAAAAACTGCCAGAATGTCCCAACGGTGACCAGAAGGTTAAAAGTGACACATATATAACAAAACTGGTGGGTAGTATAACGACGCCGACCCACCACACCCTCACCCTCACCCTCCACGGGTGACATGGGACTGTCAGGAGAGATCCAACTTGTCACGCCCCAGGGCGGCCGTCCCCGGGACGCGACAAGTGTATATAAAATATCAGAATCTACAAAGGGGTCAATAATATTGTCACGCCCCGGGCGTCCCCGAGACGCGGCAAGTGTATATAAAATATCAGAATCTACACAGGAGGTCAATAATATATCATACACAAGCAGCCAAAATGACACACAGACAACAAAAGCAAGGCTGACAGGATATATACACCAAATGCGGATAACTAAGACTGAATCTGTAATCAAAACACACTACAGACTCCATACATAATCACATGTCCTGTGAGAGCCAATATACATACAAAGACATCCAAATACAACCAAACGCGTGCCCAAGCACGGAAAATAATACATACTGGCACAAGGGATGCCGATAGTCTCTGCAACTCGCGGGACGTGGCGCTACTCCGCTACTGATGAAGTCCCTCGGGGAGCTCCTCCTCTGGATCCGACTCAGATGACACTGTAGAGAAAATATTATGCGAGGGGTGAGCCACACGCTCAGTGAACGGCACAACCCATGCATCACAGACAATATTGACCACAACCAGATAAACCTTAACATCCACAACCACATTTACCATAGCCACTAATAATCAACAATTCCTCAAACTAGTGAGTCGCTACCGCCCACCCACTACACCTCACCCTCACCCTCAATGGGTGACCAAGGATATTGGAACTAACAACACATAACCAGCGGGTCGCTTCCGCCAACCCGCTACACCCTCACCCTCACCCTCAATGGGTGACCAAGGATGTTGGGACTTACTACACCAATCCAGCAGGTCGCTATCGCCAACCTACTACACCCTCACCCTCACCCCTCAACAGGAGTGACATAGGATATTGGGACTGACAATCATCCATAGACAAATCCAGCGGGTCGCTTATCGCCAACCCACTACACCCTCACCCTCACCCTACAACGGGTGACATAGGCTCTTGGGACTGACTAGGCTGTTGGTCACCCTTGGTCCACCGATAGTCTCTCCTCACTCCGTAGTTCGTTTGGCCACTCCCACGTTCAGCACAGTCCTTCACCAAATCAGGAGGCGCCTACTACTGGGAGCCCCTGCACGGGACAACCTGTCTAACGCTGAGGTAGTCTCTAAAGGATCCAACGAAGGGAACAGAACAGCCTATCCATCGCATATGATCCACTCGGATCCGCAGACAACACATCATAACAACACTAATGTTCTGAATTCCTCAGAACCCACCAGGGCGCATAACTACGATGCGGGGAACATGCATAAGGTTATAACAAGGTGGAATATCGTTGGGGAAAGAAACTCGGGAGGGCAGCGTGAGTTCCCGTTATAGGACACCCCGACAACCAAACAAGGAACACGGTGTACCCTAACCCGGGTCTCACCGCTGTCCTCGCAAGGCCCCTCCCCTATAATATTCACTATAACATGCATTTTAACATTTACTAGCATTTAATTTAATAAATAAACTAGTAGGGCACATGCATCGGCCGGGCTTCCTAACATGGAACCAGGGGACATGCTGCATGGCTCATACACAAACCCTAAGGGTGCAAGTCCCTAACATGCAAAGTCTAGGGTAACATGCATTCTACAATTTAATCATGCTCGCATGATATACAATTTACAACATGCCAATATTCATCCATGGTGCCCCAGGAGAGGTCGGTATACGCCCAAGTGCGTATAACACCTCTCTACTGGGTTGGATTGTCCCACTCACCGGTATCTGGGTCGTCGCTCGACCGTCCGTCTAGATCTGCAAGACAGACATTCAATATGGTGAGAACAATGCATAAAATACCCAAAAATACATCTAAAATACCCAACACTCGGATAAACGTACATACGGCCCGTACGCACGTGTATCCGAGCATCCCGACTCACTCCCGAACCCACCGGGCAGCCGCACGCACGGCCACCCGCCCCGGGCGCACAGCCGAGCCTCGGCCCGCGCGCCAAGGCGCACTGCCGAGCCCAGCCCGCACACCCGGACACCACCGGCGCACTGTCGCACGCCGGCCCGCGCGCCCGACGCACCGCCGCACGCACGCGCACGCTCGCGCGCGCCCGTGCGCACCGCGCGTCCAGCCCAGCGCGCCCCCGCGCGTACTGCACGCACGCCCCAGCACGCGCACGCACTGGCCCCCAGCACCGCGCGCACTGGCCCCCAGCACCGCGCCCAGGCGCATGCCCAGGCGCCCTGCCCATCACCCAGGCACAGTGCCCAGGCGCCCTGCCCGTGCGCTCGTACGCTCCCGCGCACCCGCGCGCACTCCCGCGCACACCCCCGCTCGCGCCAGCACCCGCGCGCACCCGCGCGACCACTCCGCGCGCACCCGCGCACCCGCGCGCGACTGCGCGCGCGACTGCGCCCGCCAGCGCCCAGCGCCACCCGCGCGCACGCCCGCGCGCACGCACGCGCGCGCCTCGCCAGTGGCCCTGCCTGCTGCGCCTGCTGCTGCTGCCCGTGCTGCTGCCTGCCTGCCAGCCCGAGCTCCCCTACCACCCACCTCCGGCCACCAATGGCCTCCGACCACCACTCCGACGGCCACCCACAGCCACCCAACCCCAAATCCATCCCCCTAGCATACATCTATGCAAGAAAAGAGAGGAAAAGAGGCTTACCAAGGGGAGGAAGCGAAGTCCGGTTGCTCTCCACGCACCGAAACCTCCCTCAAAAGGCTTCTAACGCCCGGATCTACCTCCACCACCGAAATGGCTCAAATCAGGGAAGAAGAGAGGGGGGACGGAGGGGCAAATCTCGTCGGAATTCGGATTTGAAAGCACCGGGGTGTAGATCGGGACCCGATCTACACTTCCTATGCTTTAGGTTTTAAGCTTTGAGGGCTCTAGGGGGGTCAAAAGTGAGAAAAAGAGAGAGGGGAGAGAGAAAAACTCATTTGGTAGGGATGATGAACAGTACCTCGAAAATTAGATCCCATCCTTATATAGTGTGCGACTTAAAAACCCAGATACGCCCGGAACTGTGAAACTTTGGAAACGTTACCGGAATTCAACGAAATTTTCGTGAGAGGTCTAAAATGGCACCAGGACACCAAATATGCAGTTAGATTTTCAATCGGAGTCCTCTAACTCAGGACGATAGCTAACAGTCCAAAAATTAGCGGTTCCGATCGAAAACCGAAAAAAACGAAAAACTACCAGAACGCTCCAACGGTTACCAGCAGGCTAAAAGTGACACATATATAACAAAATATATCATACACAAGCAACCAGAATGACACACAGACAACAAAGGGGCTGACATGATATATACACCAAATGCGGAAGCAAAAGACTGAATCTGTAAATAAGCATACTACAGACTCGATACTCAATCATCTGTCCTGTGAGAGCCAATATACACAAATACAACTGAATATATACAAACGCGTGCCAAGCACGGAAATAAAATACATACAGTCAAGAAGGGATGCTGATAGCCTCTGGCACTCGCGGAACGTAGCGCTGCTCCGCTACTGAAGGAATCCCTCGGACGGCTCCAACTGCTCCTCCGGCTCCGGCTCAGTGACAACTGGGGAAAACATATGCGAGGGGTGAGCCACACGCTCAGTGAACAGCACAACCCATGCATCACAGACAATATTGACCACAATTCAATCTTTATAACCCACAATCTCTTATTAACAACCACAAAATGGTAACAAATAGTCAAACCAGTGGGTCGCTCAATCGCCAACCCACTACACCCTCACCCTCACCCTTCAATGGGTGACATAGGATTTTGGGACTGATAATCATCCAATCACAAAACCACGGGTGACATAGGATTTTGGGACTGACTAGGCTGTTGGTCACCCTTGGTCCACCGATAGTCTCTCCTCCACTCCGTAGGCCGCTTGGTCTACTCCCACATTCAGCACAGTCCGAAACCAAATCAGGAGGTGCCTACTGATGGGAGCCCTCACCCACAACTTCAGCACAGTCCGAAACCAAAATCAGGAGGCGCCTACTGATGGGAACCCTTGGAAGGGACGGCCTTTCTAACGCTGGGGCAGCCTCTACCGGATCCAACGAAGGGGACATAACAGCCTATCCATACGCACATGATCCACTCGGATCCGCCGACTACACACCTCAACGACTCTAATGTCCTGAATTCCTCAGAATTCCTCCAGGACGCATAACCAAGATGCGGGGAACATGTATAGCAATAGCAAGGTTGGAATATTACTGGGGGAAAGAAACTTGGGAGGGCAGCGTGAGTTCCCGATATAGGACACCCCGACAACCAAACAAGGAACACGGAGTACCCTAGCCCGGGTCTCACCGCTGTCCTCGAGAGGCCCCTCCCCTATAATATTCACTAAGATGCTAATAATCATACAAGGGGTAAACCATTAATTATCAATTAGAGATATAATATTATTGGGACAAGATCCTTGGGAGGGCAGCATGAGGTCCCGATACAAGACATCCCGACAAACAAACAAGGAACACGGAGTACCCTAACCCGGGTCTCAATGTTGACCTCGCAAGGCCCCTCCCTATAATATTATCTAAAGCATGCAATTTACATATACTAGCATTTAACTTAATAAATAAACTAGTAGGACACATGCATAGGCCAAGGCTTCCTAGCATGAGAACAGGGGGACAAGATACAGGGCTCTTACACCTATCCTAAGGGTGCAAGTCCCTAATATGCAAGTCTAGGGATAGCATGCATTCTACATATCAATCATGCTGCATGGATTAATATTTATAACAGGCTAATATACATCCATGGTGCCTCGGGGGAGGGCAATACACTCCCAAGTGAGTAGTATGCCTCCCTACTGGGTTGGATTGTCCCACTCACCGGAATCCGGGTCATCGCGCGACCGTCCGTCAAGATCTGCAAGACAGGCATTTATACGGTGAGTAAAATACACAAATACATCAAAATACTCAAAATACACCGAAAGAACCCAACACTCGGGCAAACGTACATACGGCCCGTACTCACGTTAGCCCGAGCACCCCGACTCACTCCCGAACCCACGGCAACCACCCGCACGGCCACCCGCCCCCGAACGCGCCGTCGCGCCTCAGCCCGCGCACCAAGGCGCACCGCCGGGCCCCTGCCCGCACGCCTGGACCCGCAGCCAAGCCACCCGGTGCGCCGCGCGCCCACTGCGCCCCGCCGCAGCAGCCCGCGCGCACCCCGCACGCCCCGCGCTGACCCGCGAGCACACCACACTCCCCGCGCGTCCAGCGCCTCGCCCCGCGCGCACCCCGCGCGCACCACCAGCTCCGTCCCGCGTGCACTCCGCGCGCACCACCAGCCACTACCCGCGCGCACGCCTGTGCCTCTGCCCAGCGCCCCGCGTGCATGCTCCTCTGCAGTGCCCAGCGCCCAGCGCCCAGCGCTCAGCACCCTCGCCCAGCACCCGGTATCAGCGACCCAGCGCCCGACGTTCATCACCCAGCACCCGGGACCCTCACCCAGCGCCCACGCGCACGCCCGCGCAACACGTGCCCAGCGAGCCTGCCAGCCTGCCCGCGCTGCCTGCCTGCGCGCATCGCCGAGTGGCCCGAGCACCGCTCGCCTGCACGCCTGGGCACTGCCCGCCTGATGCCCGAGCGCCCCCCTGCCAGCTGCCCGAGCATGGCCTGCCCAGCCGGCCTGCCCAGCCGGCCTGCCCTGCTCGCACAGCCCGCAGCCATCCTACCCGAGCTAGCCCTACCCAGCGCACCCAGCACGCCTGCAGCACCACCCGAGCGCACGCCGCGCGCACGCTTGCGTGCACGCACTTGCGCGCCCGGCCACCTAGTGCCCCAGCCTGCTGCGCCCGCTGCCAACCCTCCAGGGACAGCCACCCAACCTGCCAGGACTGCCTAGCTCCCACCACCGGCCACCAATGGAGGCATGCGCGCACTTGCGCGCCCGGCCACCTAGTGCCCCAGCCTGCTGCGCCCGCTGCCAACCCTCCCGGGACAGCCACCCAACCTGCCCGGACTGCCTAGCTCCCACCACCGGCCACCAATGGCCTCCGACCACCCCCACAGCCCTCCGACGGCCACCCACCGCCGCCGACCGCCTCCCAACCTCAAACCAACCTCCTAACATACATCTATACAAGAAAAGAGAGGAAAAAAAGGCTTACCAAGGGGAGGAAGGGAAGTCCGGTTGCTCTCCGCGCACCGAAACCTCTCCCAAAAGGCTTCCAACGCCCGGATCTCTCTCGGCCTTCGAAATGGCCCAAATCAGGGAAGAAAAGAGGGGGGATGAAGGGGCCAAACTCCTCGGAATCCGGATTTGAAAGCACCGGGGTGTAGATCGGGACCCGATCTACACTTTCTATGCTTTAGGTTTTTGGGTTTGAGGGCTCTAAGGGGCTCAAATCAAAGAAAAGGAGAGAGGGGAGAGAGAGATTTCATTTGGTAGGGATGATGAATAGTGGCAATCTAATTTTTTATTTCATTTATATAGCAAGCCACTTAAAATACCCGGATACGCCCCGGAACTGTGAAATTTCAGAAACGTTACCGGAATTCAATGAAATTTTCGTGAGAGGCCTAAAATGGCACCAGGACACCAAATATGCAGTTAGATTTCCAATCGGAGTCCTCTAACTCAGGACGATAGCTAACAGTCCAAAAATTAGCGATTCCGATCGAAAACCGAAAAAAAATGAAAAACTGCCAGAACGCTCCAACGGTTACCAGCAGGCTAAAAGTGACACATATATAACACAACTGCTCTACACTCTTGGTCCACCGGTAGCCCTCTCCCGGGTAGCCTCTACCTGAGGCCTCCCACGATCAGTAAATCTTCCGCGCATCGGTTAGTTCCTACAGATGGGGGCTCGCCCAAGACAGCTTCACCGCCGGGCGGCTTCAACACTAATCCGACGAAGGGGAGAAAACAATCTACACTAGCGGATACGATCCTCTTGGATCCGTCATCACCGGTTACTAAACACCGATAAGTAACAAATTCTCATGAATTCCTCCAGGGCGCATAACTCGGATGCGGGGAAGACATATGGTTCGCAATGCTAATGCCATGGTAAGACCCATAAGAGGTCCTACACTTGCCTAGCCTCATTAGGCAAGGTTCATGGCTTTGATTACATGTATATAACAACATACAACCTACCTAATAAATATACATGGAATTTGTCATGGAATTAATACCAACATGATAGAAAATTACAAGGAATTATCCTAGTCATGCTTTATATTCAATGCACGCATGTAAGAAATAGATACATGATTAACTGGGTAGAAGCATGCATGGAATAAAGCTATCCTAGCATGAGATATGATGTATTGGTGAGTAGGGTTCCTAGGCATGACATAACAATGCATAATCCTAGCATAAAAGTCACATATCATGGCATGGATGCAATATAGTTAATATGCAGTTATGGTACCCCACAGAGGTGGAATGCACGACTATGTGCATCCAACGCCTCCCAAATGGGTTGGACTGATTCACTCATAGATACTTGGATCGTCATGCGTCTGATCTACGAGATCTGCAAGACACAACACAATAGAGATAAACAACGTAACAAACTCAACTAAAAAAAAAGAGCTATAACTTGAAAGCCCTACAACCAATGGTGCTCCAATCAAACATGAATCTTTCTAACACAAATATAAGCATACTTAATGAAGATATCATCTCTTAGTATTGCCTACAACATGCATAAACAACTCATTGACACAGCTATGTAAAACTGGTGCATCTGCAGCAAACACCCCCTAATCATTGATCTCCACAACATCCAATATATATCAAAAAATTCTGAAATAAATCATACACGTTCTTTGACATGCTGGGATTATAATCCATGCAGACATCATAACCATATTTAGCCTCTACAGGCCTAGAATAAAATAGTATCAGAAACAGGTCATTTCCCTGCGAATCTGGACAGTCCTTGCAAAACGGGTTATAACTTAGAACAAAAATAATCAAATGACACCACATTTCATATATAGCATCTAGACACATGGATAATCATATCACATGAAGAAATAATGCTCAGAATATGTCTCTAGATACAAAATTAATGAGGATTTCACAAGACATATTAGCCTCCCAACACTACCATCACCTCTTCTTCAACCCAACCACTACTGGTCCACACAAATGGGAGCAAAAACAGAGGGGGAGGGGTTTGAAAGGGTAAGCAACATAAAATAAACATATGCAAGTCACCCTACATACATAAACAAATCCTCTCACCACTCTTCCAATAAAGATCTACCAAGATCCCACAAACACACCATGGTTGATTAACTATAAATCAATTCTAAAATATCATGAGAGAAAGAGAAAGCAACAGCAACAACAAGTGAAAGAGAAGAAAACACATTAATATGGATTCTCTCACCTTTAACAATCAAAGCTTTCTTCTCTTTTTCTCCTCCTCTCTCTCTCAAATTACTCTGCTGGACCCCCAAAATATCAGCGAAATCTCCCCCCCCCCTTGATGCCCTAAATACACCATTGATTTGGTGGACGGGGAGGGGAAAGACTAAGCTGTCCCTGACTAGAAAATTCTAGACAGGCTTCACTAAAACAGCCATAACTTTTACAATTTAGCTCCGAATTGCCCAATTCAAAATTCATTCAAAATCCAAGAAGCTTATCTACAACTTTCATGTTTATACCAATATCCAATGACTCCTTCAGCTGTTCCAAAATATGAGCTAAACATCAAACAGGGCTGCTGCCAGGCTTTTCTTATCCCCGGGGTATAATTGAAAAAATACCCATAACTTTTGCTACATGAATCCAGATGATCTAATTCCACTTTTGTATGAAAGCTAACTCAAAACTGAATATTCTATGATAAAATCAATTTTAAACTACTTCATCTGCGACATTAACAAAATTAAATCCGAATATCAATTAAGCTTGAAAGGCACAAACACAACCAAAAAGCTCCAAATGACACAAACATAACAATGTATAAGCCTCCTGAAACTGCTTCTCGAACGGAAAATCAGTAAGAAATGGAATGCTTGAGTTCATAGAATGAAATCTGCCTTTTCCTCTTTTTTGACCTTGCTTCTCAAAGCATTGTCATATTGTTCTACAAATTGCTTCAACATTGTTTTTGAATTAACATAATCATCGAAAAAGGCGTTCATGCTTTCACTTCTCTGCGTAGTTGACATACCAGCCCAAAATGTTTCTTTCACATAAACTAGTGCCCATCACGAGCAATCATTGAATAATAATGAAAGCCAAACATTGTCACTCAGTCCATATTCTACTGTTATTTCCAACCAATTGTGATCAAACTCATTAGCTATTAGAGACTCGTACACTATGGACTTCAATCGTGTCTTAATGTCATTATAATTTTGTAACTGTAAAATATAGTAGATTGAGAAAAAACAGTTCAAACAATGTAACTGAAAATGATAAAATGTAACTAGAGTATAGTTTTAAATCACATGTTAATGGAATGAAACTATATATTTTAAAATGTAACTAATTTATATTATAATAAAAATGACAAGTACAGCATGCAAACCTGCCTAGTTTTTCAGGGACTTTCTTCATGATATGCCATAAACACAATCGATGATGCGAATGTGGGAACACTTGTGAAATATCACCCTGAATATCTTTGCATTGGTCAGTAATTATGGCATTCGGTTTACGTCTTGACATGCACTCCAGCCAAGCTTTGAAAAGCCATATATATGTTGTAGTGTTTTCATTGGACAGTAAACCACATCCAAACAGAACAGATTGACCATGATGGTTTACACCAACAAATGGAGCAAATGGCATGTCATACTTATTGATAAGATATGTTGAATCAAATTAAATGACATATGAAAATTACTCATAAAGATCTCTTGACCTTGCATCAGCCCAAAAAATATTCCTCACCCTTAAGTTGTCATCAAAATCAACAACATGAAAAAAATTCAGATTCCTCTTCTGCATGCGAACAAAATAATCACAAACAGCTTGAGCATCTGCCCCTCCAAGCCTCGCCAATCTTGATCTAGATATATAATTCCTAGCACACTTCTCCTCATATGACATGCAATCAAAATCACCAGCTTTGAAAACCAAAGAATTAAAACTTTTGGACGTTCTAATTCCAGCCTGATCATATAGATCCAAAACTCTTTTTGATAGCGGATCAATTTTATGATGGCAAGTAAAATGACGAGCTTTGAGTGGACTCAAATGATGATTATGATCTAGAACTACCTTGGAAATCATAAACAACTCACCATCCTTAACATTGATGTTAATCCTAGCTCCACATCTAGTCTTCATAGAAGACTTGGCATTAAAAGAATTCTTCTCATTTGAAACATGCTCCCCATTCCTACAACATGCTAGAGAAAAATATCTCCGCTTTCCATTTTCATCCTTTTTGCCGTGAATCTTTGCAATGCCAAAATCTTCCCTATGAGCAAGGTTGTTATAAAACATACGCACATTTTTTTCTGAATAAAAAATCATTCCAACACTTGGCACAATTACTTTTGAACATTGCTGTTCAACATCAACAATGAAATCCTTCTCCGGACTGCCTTCCAAGGAACATGCAGCTGAGTCCCCTATATTTCCTACAAAATAAAAAAAATAGCAATGATAATTAATTGCTGCAAAAAGGTAGTTACATTTGATAATGTAACTTGGGTTGTAATACAAAATCCATATAATAAGTTAGTTACATACACAAATCCATGAAGCTAGTTACAAAATTCAATATAAACATCAAATATAACAGTTAGTTACATTCTCTGTAACATCGGTATGCATATGTAACTGACATTTAAATGTCAAACAACAGATATGTCATATTAAAAATCACATTTGACAACAGAAACAACCAAAATTAACATTAAAAAAATAGTAAAAAATTGAAACAATTGAAAAACATACAATATAAACAAACATCACACCTGAATCGACAGACATTTCAATGGTGGCCAGACTGTTCAGATTTTGTTTTCAATAAGATTAGACGCTTAAAATCGTTCAAAATTCAAATCTAATTGGAGTCTCAGAAAAAAATTTCCTACAATTTTTGCACGAAAAATGATGAAGTTGATTCAATTATGAGCAATTCAAATGTGAGAAAATCAAAAAAGGAAAAAAATCGCAAATCAATGCCCCCACGTGCGGTTCTAAAAAAGGAATTATTAACATACTGCATTTATTTCGTTTGGGAAGTTAGAAAACACAATTAAGGGTATAAATGGAATTTCAAACCATGCCATGTCATGGGGCTTATATGGGGCCTATGAATTGGGCTTGTCAATCATTTTCCGACTGAGAAACCCTTAGGTGTGTTAGGAGCCCAACACGCGGTGTCCTCTACCTCCCCCGGCCGGTCCTCCCATGCAAGTAGGCGCTCCGAAACTAAGGGAAAAATGCATATATATAAAAGTTTACGAGTATACGTATTGACGCTTCATTTTTCTGAATATCCATATAACCACCCTATATTTTCTCATGGATAAAGATGGCCCCTAGGTTAGTTTTCTATCAAATTTTAAGAAATATTCTGGGTATATTCTATTCATCTAAAGGTACTGCAAATGCATTTATTTATAAAACCTCATGAGATTTATGAAAAATTCAATATAATATTTTTGAATGATCAAAATGCCCTCCAACATAAAAAATACCCCAACGTGTTTCTTCTTCAATGTGTTAAGAATAAATTATTATATATATTAGGTTAACCACACACAAGTTTTAACTGGATAATGGTAGGGGATGATATAAATTAATCGCCTAATTTCAGTGGGTTATATGGATATTCTTAAAAATGAGGGGTCAATATATATATTCGTAATCTTTTTAGAGGGTTATATGAATATCTATTTTCAGGGCGACGTTAAGTAACAAAATATCCCACAAATATTCTTCCTAAATTGACAAAAATTTAACTTAGGTTTTTTTGCTTAACCAGTGAAATTTTCAATTATTTATGTGAATTTTCAGACAAACAAGGTGGATATGGATAATAGTGAACTTTTAGGGGGGTATATACATTTTTTCCTAATTAAAAATAAATTAGACAATTTTTGTATATGAATAAAATAATCAAAATGATATAAATAAAAATTCAAATGATGAGTTAAAAATATACACCAACTAAAAAATATATTATATTATATCAATATTATATCATTCATTAAGAACAATATTTATTTATCTCAAAGAATTAATTAAAATTTAAACTAAAACCATATATTTCTACGAAAAAAATTAATTAAGGACTTTATGGAATTCAAAAAGATAAATTTGGTGAAAATCTAACATTATTGATGATGTTTTCTAGTTAATTTTTTTTCTTTATCTAAAACAAAAATTTAATAAAGATCATCCGTCATTACATGAAATATTAAAGATAAAATCAGACATGGAAAATATTGTAAGGGAAGAAAATTGAAAACATTAATTGTTATTATAATAGATAGGTAGATATATAGAAGAGTTTTAGATATTTAGATTAATTATTATCTAATTTCAACTTCTTATATAATTGAGTTTTTTAATTATATTAATGACTATTTAGAAGATTTATATTTAATCTAAATTTTAACTCACTCTCAACAATATATATCAACCACCTTATAACTTGGTTAACTATTTTAAAAGAAATGACATCAACTAATAAACATCTAAATAAAATATTAAAAATCAATTTGTATCACATTTTGAGGTGTATCTCTAAAGTCTCAGATGAGACATGCCAATGAAGAAGAATCCACCAATGGATTTTCTCCAATTCTAGTGTGAAAAGTTCACCAATGGATCTACTCATTTATGGATCCAAATTTCATGGATAATGGCCTAATGGAGCAGATCCAAGTGGTGAACAAGAGTTGTCTGGGAAAACTTACTAGGACAAATCATGAAGAAGACGACCATATCAGACCAACCTCCACCTCCTCCGGTACCTGAAGAAGAAGCACCGAGGAGAAGAGGGTCACATGGAGTCAAGGAAGCCATCTTTTCAGGTCTTTCCTGCAAATCTCCTCTTCAAGTCTTTCTTGTAGATCTCCTCTTCAGGTCTTCCTGTAGATTTCCTCTTCAGATCTTCCTGCAGATCACCTTTTCAGGTCTTCTCTGTGGATCAGATCTTCAGGTCTTCTCTGCGATCACCTCTTCAGGTCTTCCTCGCAAATCAGATCTTCAGGTCTTCTCTGCAAATTACCTCTTCAGGTCTTCCTTGCAAATCTCTTCTTCAGGTCTTCTTTACGGATCAGATCTTCATGTCTTTTCTGTAGTCACCTCTTCAGGTCTTCCTTGTAGATCACCTCGTCAGGTCTTCCTTGCAGATCATCTATTCAGGTCTTCCCTACAGATCATCTATTCAGGTCTTCCCTGCAAATCTCCTCTTCATGTCTTCCCTGCAATTCTCCTCTTCATGTCTTCCCTGCAATTCTCCTCTTCAAGTTTTCTTTGCAGATCATCTATTCAGGTCTTCTCTTCGGGCCACCTCTCCAGGTCTCTTCTATGGGCCTCCTATACGGACCAGCTCTTCAGGTCCCCTCTACGAGCCATCTATTCAGAACAAGAGGTGACACCCCTTTCAACATAAAACATGCACTTTACCATCATAGTAGGAATGTCGCGAGGAGCATAGCTCCACCTATTTAAGTAAATTGCACTCCGTCGTCAATTGGACCGGAGGTCGCGAAGGGGGATACCCCATTTACATAATAGGTAGCACTCTAAATCCCTCAGATATAGAGGTCGCGTGGAGCTTCGTTCCATCAAGGTAAGACAAACATCACTCTAACTTAAGGAAATGAGGTCGCACAAAGTCATGCTCCATCTACTTAAGTAAATTGCACTATGTCGTCAATGTGACCAGAGGTCGCGAGGGGTCATAATCCTGTTTACTTAAGGGATAGCACTCTACAATCCCTTGAAAATAAAGGTCGCTGAGGGCCACACCCTACTTGCACCAAAACTAAGACGCACTCATCTGTTATGGACCCGAGGTCACGCATATAAATAAGTCGTACTCGTCCATCTCGAATTAGAGGTAGCGCATGCCTTAAGCCACACTCATCTGTTATGAACCTGAGGTCGTGCATACAAATAAGTCGTACTTGTCCATCTCGGATTAGAGGTTGCGTATACCTTAAGCCACACTCATTTCTTATGGACCCGAGGTCACGCATACAAATAAGTCATACTCGTCCACCTTAGATTAGAGGTAGCGCACGCCTTAAGTCGCACTCGTATTTTATAGACGGGTCGTGTATACAAATAAGTCGTACTCATCCATCTCGGATTAGAGGTCGCGCATGCCTTAAGTCGCACTCGTCTCTTACAGACTGGGGTCATGCATATAGTTAAGTCGTACTTGTCTGTCACAGATTAGAAGACACGCATGCCACGGGTGAGGGATCAGTATATGCTCCTCAGACAAGAAGTCATAAATAATTACAATGCACCACAGACCTAGTTCAAAACGAGCATCTACTATCTTGTATAGATAACAAAGGACCCCGTAACTGAAAGTCAGGATATCATGCAAAAAGATAAATTCTCTTATGGTTTTACTTCACCTTTTTCTTTTGGAGAAGTATAGTCTTAAGAATCATCAATGTACATCAACTATCTTCCCAAGGTTTGATCTTCTACTCCTTTGATTCTCAAAGAATCAGAAGAGGGGGCATTTGTAGGAGACAAAAATCTGTCTCATCCAAATAAGGAATAAGAATACAAGAATTGATCAAAATAGAAAGAAGTTACAATAAGAGTAGGCCCACTTGATATAAAGGCTCAGCTAAATACTGAGGCCCATTTTGGAAAATGGTTCTCTTTTGCCCAGGACATCACTTCGGACAAAGATCTTCCCCTCAGATTGGATCAGGAAACATCCCAAGTCGGATCCTCGACCAGACCTGGGCGTCCAAGAACTGAGTATTGACCTACTCAGATTTGAAGTAAACAGATCAAAGGGCCCGACTTGGTACGAGGACCTCTCACATGTACAACACAAGTGCTAGCGAAATTACAGAAGAGCTCAGGGAATATTCTCTAACACAGTGGCTATAACAAATAGTCAGAAAACGGTTATGAGGTGCTGATTCAAAATCCCACGTATCGACCGATCCAAGAGCCATGTGGAAGATTCTCTCTCTCGCTATCCTCACACTTCCATTGTTATATATGTGTCACTTTTTGGCCTATTGGCAACCATTGGAGCATTTTTGGCAGTTTTAAAATTTTTAGGGTTTTTCGATCGGAACCGCATAATTTCAGACTGTTAGCTATCGTCTGAGCTAGAGGACTCCGATTGAAAATCTAACTGCATATTATGTGTCCTGGTGCCATTTTAAGCCACTCATGAAAATTTCATCGAATTCTGGCATCGTTTGCAAAAATTTCGCAGTTCCGGGGCGTATCCGGGTTTTTAAGTCGCGCTCTACTTAAAAGGAATAAAAAATATCTAATCACTATTCATCATCTTCCCGACTTGCTCTCTCTCTCTCCTCTCCTCCGTTTTTCTTCCGTTTGAGCCCCCTACACCCCTCAAAATCAAAAACCTAAAGCACGGGAAGTGTAGATCGGGTCCCGATCTACGCTCCGGTGTCTTCAAATCCGAATTCCGACGATCCTAGCCTCCCCGACCTCCCCTTTTCATCCTCTGATTTGGCCCATTCCGAGGGACAAGCTAGATCGGGGCGTGAGAAGGCTTTTGGGAAGGGTTTCGGCGCGTGGAGATCCACCGGACGCCTCTTCCTCCCCTCGGTAAGCCTCCTTTGCCTCCTTTTCTTGTCTAGATGATTGCTAGGGAGGGGTTTTGTGTTTGGGGGGTGATCGGTGGCAGTGGGGGTCGTCGGAGGGTGGTCGGAGGTGGTTGGAGGTGGTCGGGGCAGTGGGAGGGGTGGTTGGAGGTGCTCGGCAGGCGGGAGATGTCCTCGGGCGCAGGCAGCAGCAGCAGCGGCTCAGGCAGCGCACATGCTGGGTGCGCGCGGGCATGCGCGCGTGCGTGCGCCGGTGTGCGTGCGCGCGGCGTGTGCGTGGGTGTGCGCGGGTCTGGTGCGTGGGGCTGGTCGTGCTGGGCGCGCTGGATGGGCTGGCAGCGCTGATTCGTGGGCTGGGGGCCTCAGGCAGCACAGGCAACGAGCACAGGAGCCGGCTGGGCGTGCGCGCGTGCGTACGCGCGAGCGTGCGCGCGGGCGTGCGCTCGGAGGAGCTGGTCGAGCAGGGCAGTGCGCGCGAGGCGCGGCGAGTCGGCGGAGGCGCGCGCGGGGTGCGCGCGGGAAGGTGCTGCGCGCGGGGGCCGTGCGGGGTGCTCGCGGGGCGGCGCGGGGTGTTCGGGGCGCTCGGGCTACGACGGCGGGGGCGCAGTGGATGCGCGGAGCCCGGGGTTGGTGCGGCGGAGCGCGGGATGCGCGGGTTGAAGCGCGGCGGTGCACCCGGGCGGTCGGCCGGCCGTGCGGGTGGTTGCCGGGGGGTGTTGGGTGTTTTAGTTATGTATTTTTTGGATAGTTGTGGATTTATTCTAACCAGTTAATAACTTGTCTTGCAGATCCCGACGGACGGTCGCGCGTCGACCCGATTTCCGGTGAGTGGGACAACCCAACCCAGTGTGGGAGGCGCTACATGCTTTGGGCGTGTACCGTCCTCCCCTGGGGCTTATAGTTAATATTAACTGCTTGATATAATCCATGTATGCATGATGTGTGTGTAGAATTGCATGCCACCCTAGTTGTGTGATAGGGACTTGCACCCTTAGGATTGTGCATGAGCCATGCATCCTGCCTCCTCGTTATCATGCTAGGAAAACACGACCTGTGCATGCGTCCTATTAGTTTGATTTATTTAATTAAATGCAAACTGTATTAAACGATAGCATGCTTAGGGAATATAAGGGGGGCCTTGCGAGGTTAACATTGAGACCCGGGTTAGGGTACTCCGTGTTCCTCGTTTGGTTGTCGGATGTCCTACATCGGGACCTCAGGTTACCTTCCCAAGGTCTCTATTTCCCCTGTGTTATGATTAATAAATGCATGTTCCCCGCATCCTGGTTATGCGCGCTGGTGGAATTCTGAGGAATTCAAGACATTAGAGTTGTAGAGATGTGCTGTCAGCGGATCCGAGTGGATCATATGCGATGGATAGGCTGTTCTGTTCCCCTCGTCGGATCCGTGTAGAGACTACCTCGGCGTTAGACAGGTTGTCCCGTGCAGGGGCTTCCACTAGTAGGCGCCTCCTGACTTGGAAGGACTGCACTGAACATGGGAGTGGCCAAACAACCGCGGAGTGAGGAGAGACTATCGGTGGACCAAGGGTAACCAACAGCCTAGTCAGTCCCAAGAGCCTAGGTCACCTGTTGAGAGGTGAGGGTGAGGGTATGGTGGGCCGGCGATGCGACGACCCACAGGATTATGAATGGATGTTTATCAACCCGCTAAGTCCCAACATCCTAGGTCACCTGTTGAGGGTGAGGGTGAGGGTGAGGGTATGGGGTTCGGCGACGAACGAACCCCCGGATGGTGATATTATGCCACTTGTGGCTTATGAATTGATTAAATGTGGTTAATATGAACTGTATGCATGGGTTGTGCTATTCACTGAGCGTGTGGCTCACCCCTCGCATATTGTCTTTTCAGTGATCTCTGAGGGAGGAGCTTCCCGAGCGACTACACCGGCAGAGGGCAGCGCCGCGTCCCACGAGTTTTGAGGCCATCAGCACCCTTCTTTCTGTTGTATGTATATGTTCTGTGCTTGGGCACTTAGTTGGATTATATTTGGATTTTGTTGTGTATATTTATGACATGTTGGCTCTCACAGGACTTTTGATTATGTATCGAGTCTGTAGTGTGTTTTGACTACAGACTCAGTCTTTTAGCTTCCGCACTCGGTGTATATATTATGTCAGCCCTGCTTTTATCTGTGTGTCATTTTAGTGATTGTTTGTGGTTTATTATTGATTTCCTGTCACTGATATCATATATACACTTGCCGCGTCCCGGGGACGGCCGCCCTGGGGCGTGACATCCATAGCATAACAAGCACGCTCCTTCCCTCTATAAATAGAAGGGTGTTCCCTTCACTAGGAGACACTTGTTCTCCCTCGAAAAAACCCTAGACTCAAGCTTGAAATCCCATTTTAATGAAGATTTGCCTTGATCGTCAGAGGTTTTTAGGACGGCACCACTACGGGTGTGAGATCCCACGAAAAAAGGAACTACGTGTTATATATGTGTCACTTTTTGGCCTGTTGGTAACCATTGGAGCATTTTAGCAGTTTTTAAAATTTTTGCATTTTTCGATCGGAACCGCAAAATTTTGGACTGTTAGCTATCGTCCTGAGTTAGAGGACTCCGATTGAAAATCTAACTGCATATTATGTGTCCTAGTGCCATTTTAAGCCACTCATGAAAATTTCATCGAATTCCGACAACGTTTCCGAAATTTCGCAGTTCCGGGGCGTATCTGGGTTTTTAAGTCGCTCACTATATATATGTGTAATCTAATTTTTGAAATCACTATTCATCATCCCTACCAACTCATCCCCTCTCTCCTCTCTCTCATTTTTCTCCCTTTTGAGGCCCTCCTCAAACCCAAAAACCCAAAACCTAAGAAGTGTAGATCGGGTCCCGATCTACACCCCGGTGCCTTCAAATCCCATTTCCGACGAGTTTAGCCCTCCCATCCTCCCTCCTTTCTCCTCTGTTTTGGGCCGTTTCGAAGGCCGAGCAAGATCCGAGCGTTGGAGGGCTTAGGGGAAGCGTTTCGGTGCACGGAGAGCACCCGGACACCCCTTCCTCACCCTTGGTAAGCTTTCTTTCCCTCTTTTTCATGCTTAGATGCTTGATAGGAGGGGGTTTTTGAGTTTGGGAGGTGGTCGGCGGCTGTGGGAGGTTGTCGGGGGTGGTTGGGGGCGGTCGGAGGCCGTCGGAGGCCATTGGGTGGAGGTGGAGGTGCTCGGGCAGTGGGAGTTGCTGTTCGGGCAGCAGGCAGCAGCGGCAGCAGTGCAGGCAGCGCGCGGGCTGGGCGCGCGCGGGCGTGCGTTCGGTGCGTGGAGCTGGTCGAGCAGCCGTGCGCAGGTCGGTGCGAGGTGCTGGTCGTGCTGGGCGTGCGCGGTGCTGTGCGCGAGGTGCTGATCGAGCAGCTGTGCGCGAGGAGCTGGTCGAGCGGCTGGTGCGGGGAGAGGTGCGAGCGGCGATACGCGCGGGTTGGCGGTGCTGGGCGTGCGGGTGCTGGGGGTGATGGCCGAGGGCAGTGCGTGCGGGAGGTCGTGCAGGGTGCGCGCGGGGGCACGGCGAGGCAGTGGTGGCCCGCGCGGGGCGCGGCGAGGCGGCTGTGGTGCGCGCGGGGCGCGGCGTGGAGGCGGTGGTGCGCGTGGGGTGTGCGCGGGGCGAGACGCTGCGCGCGGGGCCTGCGGGGTGCTCGCGGGCCGGCGCGAGGCGCGCGGGGTGTGCGCGGGCGGCTGGGCTGGGGCGCAGGGGGCGCGCGGTGCACCCGGGAGGTTCGGCAGCGTGCCCAGGCGGCGGGCAGGGGCCCGGCGGGGCGCGGGGTGCGTGGGCTGAGGCGCGGCGGTGCACCCGGGCGGTCGGGTGGCCGTGCGGGTGGTTGCCGACCGTGCGGGTGGTTGCCGGAGTGCTCGGGCTAGCGTGCGTGCGGGTCGTATGCACGTTTGCCCGAGTGTTGGGTATTTATTCATGTGTTTTGTGTATTTTGGGGTAATTATGGATTATACTCACCCAGTTGATATCCTGTCTTGCAGATCTCGACGGACGGTCACGCATCGACCCGACTTCCGGTGAGTGGGACAACTCAACCCAGTTTGGGAGGCGCTACATGCCTTGGAGCGTGTACCGTCCTCCCCTGGGGCAGATAGTTAGTATTAACTGTTTTATTATAATACCTGTAAGCATGATGTGTGTGTGTGTAGAATGCATGCCGCCCTAGACTTGTATGTTAGGGACTTGCACCCTTAGGATTTGTGCATGAGCCGTGTATCATGTCACCCCGTTATCATGCTAAGTTTGATTTATTTAATTAAATGCAAGCTTTAATATTGATAGCATGCTTTGGGAATATAAGGGGGGCTTGCGAGGTTAACATTGAGACCCGGGTTAGGGTACTCCGTGTTCCTCGTTTGGTTGTCGGATGTCCTACATCGGGACCTCAGGTTACCCTCCCAAGGTCTCTTTTCCCCATTTATGTCTTATTTATTTCCCCGCATCCTGGTTATGCGCGCTGGTGGAATTCAGAGGAATTCAAGACATTAGAGTAGTAGAGTTGTGCTGTCAGCGGATCCGAGTGGATCATATGCGATGGATAGGCTGTTCTGTTCCCTCCGTTGGATCTGTGTAGAGACTACCCCGGCGTTGGAAAGGTTGTCCCGTGCAGGGGCTTCCATCAGTAGGCGCCTCCTGATTTGGTAGAAGGACTGCGCCGAACGTGGGAGTGGCCAAACGACCTACGGAGTGGGGAGAGACTATCGGTGGACCGAGGGTGACCAACAGCCTAGTCAGTCCCAAGAGCCTAGGTCACCTGTTGACAGGTGAGGGTGAGGGTATGGTGGGCCGGCGATGCGACGACCCACAGGTTTGTGTATGGATGATTATCCGCCCATTAAGTCCCAACATCCTAGGTCACCTATTGAGGGTGAGGGTGAGGGTATGGCGGTTCGGCGATGTGACGAACCCCCGGATTTGTGTTGTTTATGCCGCTTTGGGACTATTGACTTGATTTAAATGTGGTTAATATGAACTGTATGCATGGGTTGTGCTATTCACTGAGCGTGTGGCTCACCCCTCGCATCAAATCTTTTTCAGTGAGCACTGAGGAGGACATGGCGGAGGAGCGTCCCGAGCGACTACACCAGTAGCGGAGTAGCGCCACGTCCCTCGAGTTTTGAGGCCATCAGCACCCTTCTCTCAGTTGTATGTATATATCTCTGTGCTTGGGCACCTAGTTGGATGTTGTATGGATTTTATTTGTGTATATATGGACATGTTGGCTCCCACAGGACATATGATTAGGTATCGAGTTTGTAGTATATTTTGATTACAGATTCAGTCTTTTTAGCTTCCGCATTTGGTGTATATATTATATCAGCCCTGCTTTATCTGTGTTGTCATTTTAGTTGTTGTGTGAGTATGTTATTGATTCCTGTTTACTGATATCATATATACACTTGCCGCGTCACAGGGACGGCCGCCCTGGGGCGTGACACTACGTGTGACTTGATCCCTTAACAAAGGTACGTAAGCAGCCTGAGAAGTTACATCAGGTTCTATTCAAACAAAAATTTCATCAATTGATCTACTGCAGACCCTTGTTGTCATCTCTTTGCCAATCTACCCAAACCAAGCCCGAACCGTCCTCGAGTCTGTCCCATTCGAAGAGGAGCACATTTTCACCTTTCACAATTTCCAAGAATTCTAAAGGGTAAATATGACAAACCAAAGATCAATTGCGGGGTAGGAATGGATTTTTAAGAACTGAAAATGATAAATGTGTCAAATAAATGTTTTTCATGGATTGATACTTTTATAGGTAAATAAATAAAATAATAGTTATTATAGTTATAGTTATTATTATTATTATTATTATATAATATAATATAATTTAATTTGTATGATCTAAAATGGGTATTTGAATCTGAAATAAGAACTGCGCATCTTGTTAGGGGGAGAAACCATGATCATCAAAGAGAAGGTGCTTTCAAGAGGCAAACAGCCTAAACAAACAAAAAAAAATAAAAATAAAAATTTCATACCCATTAAAATACCCAACAACAAATCTTCCTCACCGTCCCTGCAAGAAACCAAACCAAAAAAAGAAAAAAAAAGGGGGCCCTTGAACGGTCACCATTGTAATGAAATGACAATAAAACCCCACCTTTGTCACCCTAATTAACACATTTCTACAGTCACAGGAACTCCAGAAAGTTTCATCAAGGACCATAACAAAATTAAAGCAAATAGGATAATATTAGTACAATATCAAATGTAGCCCCAAATTCAGTCCTAGTGTGTTTTAAAAATGCACTTATGCTTCCGGCGGTACAATAAAAATAAATTGAAGCCTTTTGATAAAGGTATATCTAAATTCAAATTCCACTACCAATTCAGAAATTTTGTACTTCCATTCTTTTTAATAAATTGATGTATCTTTCTATTATAGATTCTTCATGTTTCCCTATCCTTCATAATTAATCACACCAATGAAATTTTTAAAACTATTGTATAATACATCGATGATGACTGCATTTTCTATGAATCTATTGTGATTATCAGTAGATGACTTCTCTAATTAATTGAAACATGCATATATACACTCGGTATTATAAACTCATTATAACCAAACATCTATGCACCTCAAGATTGACAGAGGAGTCATGACTAGTCAAATAATGTCCTTTTATATGTTGCAAATTTTCATAAACAAGAAATCTGGAGTAATAAATATTTGTGTTTATCATCATTAACCACATCAGGTTGGTTTTTTTTTGTAGGATTTGTAGGATCTAAAATGGGTACCTGAAATCTGAACTGGGCGCCTTGTTATGGGGGAGATACCATGATCATCAAAGATAAGGGGAATTTAAAAGAGCCAAACATCCAAAAAAAAAAAAAAAAAACCGAGGGGCCCTTGAATGGTGACTAACACAACCCACTCACCACACACTTGACACCACCTTGCAACTATTGTGGTGAAATGACAATAATGCCCTGAATGGGTGAATCAATTAAAGAGAATGGTTGAGTGAAATTTGACTGTATTGTGATGCTTTAAATTGTATATGGACAAAAAGGAAAATTCGTACATACTTGTATCCCCACCAACAAAAAAAAAATGGTTGGTGGGGATAATGGGGAGAGTGGGAGAGGGGTATATGTTATATTTGTGTCACTTTTAGCCTGCTGGTAACCGTTAGAGCGTCCTGGCAGTTTTTAAAATTTTTAGGGTTTTTGGTCGGAACCGCATAATTTCAGACTGTTAGCTATCGTCTGAGCTAGAGGACTCCGATTGGAAATCTGACTGCATATTTGGTGTCCTGGCGCCATTTTAGACCTCTCATGAAAATTTCATCGAATTCTGGCATCGTTTGCAAAAATTCCGCAGTTCCGGGGCGTATCCGGGTTTTTAAGTCGCGCTCTACTTAAAAGGAATCAAAAAAATATCTAATTACTATTCATTGTCTTCCTCGTCGAGATCTCTCTCTCCCCTCTCCGTTTTTCTTCCTTTCAAGCCCCCTAGACCCCTCAAAATCGAAAACCTAAAGCACGGGAAGTGTAGATCGGGTCCCGATCTACGCCCCGGTGCCTTCAAATCCCGATTCCGACGACTCTAGCCTCCCCGACCTCCCCTCTCTCTCCTCTGTTTCGAGCCAAATCGAGGGCCGTGATAGATCGGGGCGTGAGAAGGCTTTTGGGAAGGGTTTCGGCGCGTGGAGATCCACCGGACACCTCCTCCTCCCCTCGGTAAGCCTCCTTTCCCTCTTTTTTCTTGTCTAGATGATTGCTAGGGGGGGGTTTTGCGGTTGGGAGGTGGTCGGTGGCAGTGGGGGTCATCGGAGGGTGGTCGGAGGTGGTTGGAGGTGGTCGGGGGCAGTGGGAGGGGTGGTTGGAGGCGCTCGGCAGGCTGGGGGACTGTCCCGGGCAGCAGGCAGCAGCGGCAGCGGCCAGGCAGCGCGCAGGCCGGGCGCGCGCGGGCATGCGCGCGTGCGTGCGCGGGCGTGCGTGCGCGCGGCGTGCGCGCGGGCGTGCGCGGGTCTGGCGCGAGGTGCTGGTCGTGCTGGGCGCGCGGGACGGGCTGGCAGTGCTGGCAGCGAGCGCAGGTGGCCGAGGTGCTGGGCGTGCGCGCGAGCGTGCGCGCGCGGGCGTGCGCTCGGAGGTGCGTGCGAGGTGCGTGCGAGGTGCGCGCGAGGTGCGGCGAGGTGGCGGAGGTGCGTGCGAGGTGCGCGCGAGGTGCGGCGAGGTGGCGGAGGTGCGTGCGAGGTGCGCGCGAGGTGCGGCAAGGTGGCGGAGGTGCGCGCGAGGCGCGGCGAGGTGGCGGAGGTGCGCGCGGGGTGCGCGCGAGCGAGGCGCTGCGCGCGGGGGCGCGCAGGGTGCTCGCGGGCGGCGCGAGGCGCGGGGGTGCGCGGGCGGAGGCGCGGCGGTGCACCCGGGCGGTCGGGTGGCCGTGCGGGTGGTTGCCGGCCGCGCGGGTAGTTGTCGGAGTGCTCGGGCTAGCGTGCGTGCGGGTCGTATGCACGTTTGCCCGAGTGTTGGGAGTTTAATTGTGGGTTTATGTATTTAATAATATTTGTGGATTTATACTTACCAAATAATACCCTGTCTTGCAGATCTCGACGGGCGGTCGCGCGACGACCCCGATACTGGTGAGTGGGACAATCCAACCCAGTAGAGAGGTGTTATACGCACTTGGGCGTATACCGACCTCTCCTGGGGCGACATGGATATATTACCTGCAATAATATGTATCCATGCTTGTGTGAATGATGTAGAATGCATGCTACCCTAGGCTTTTATGTTAGGGACTTGCACCCATAGGATATGCGTATGAGCCATGCAGCATGTCCCCTGGTTTTCATGCTAGGAAACCCCGGCCTATGCATGCGTCCTACTAGTTTAATTATTAAATTAAATGCTGGTATCTGTTAGATCGCATGCCTTAGGATAATATTATAGGGAGGAGCCTTGCGAGGTCAACGCTGAGACCCGTGTTAGGGTACTCCGTGTTCCTTGTTTGGTTGTCGGGATGTCCTGTATCGGGACCTCGGGCTGCCCTCCCAAGGTTCTAGTCCCAATAATATTATATGTAATGATTGTATGATTGGTATAATTATTAGTATAGTTGGTAGATATTATAGGGGAGGGGCCTTGCAAGGACAGCGGTGAGACCCGGGTTAGGGTACTCCGTGTTCCTTGTTTGGTTGTCGGGGTATCCTGTAACGGGAACTCACGCCGCCCTTCCGAGTTTCTTTCCCCCAATGATATTCCAGCCTTACTGATTTTTGTACATGTTCCCGCATCTTGATGATGCACCTGGTTGAATTCAGAGGAATTCATGACATTTGAGTTGTAATGATATGTAGTTGGCGGATCCGAGTGGATCATATGCGTATGGATAGGCTGTTCTGTTCCCTGCGTTGGATTCGGTAGAGGCTACCCCCAGCGTTAGACAGGGCCTTCCTGACAGAGGGCTCCCATTAGTAGGCACCTCCTGATTTGGTTTCGGACTGTGCTGAATGTGGGAGTAGACCAGGCGGCCTACGGAGTGGAGGGAGAGACTATCGGTGGACCAAGGGTGACCAACAGCCTAGTCAGTCCCAAAATCCTATGTCACCCGTGGTAGGGTGAGGGTGAGGGTGTAGTGGGTTGGCGATGAGCGACCTACTGGATTTGTGAATAGATGATTATCAGTCCCAATAGCCTATGTCACCCATGGATGGGTGAGGGTGAGGGTGTGGTGGTTCGGCGAAGTACGAACCACTGGATTATGTTGTTATGTATTGATGGCTGGATAAAATAATGGAATATTGGTAAATATTGTCTGTGATGCGTGGGTTGTGCTGTTCACTGAGCGTGTGGCTCACCCCTCGCACATGTTTTTCCCCAGTTCACTGAGCCTGAGCTGGAGCCGGAGCAGCAGTTGGAGCTTTCCGAGGGATTTCTTCAGTAGCGGAGCAGCGCACGTCCGCGAGTGCCAGAGGTTATCAGCATCCCTTCTTGACTGTATGTATTGTATTTCCGTGCTTGGCACGTGTTGTATATGTTCAGTTGTATTTGTGTATATTGGCTCTCACAGGACAGATGATTGAGTATCGAGTCTGTAGAATGTTTATTCACAGATTCAGTCTTTTGCTTCCGCATTTGGTGTATATATCATGTCAGCCCTTTTGTTGCATGTGTGTCATTCTAGTTGTCTGTGTATGATATATATTATTGACCTCCTGTGTAGGCTTCTGATATGATATATACACTTGCCGCGTCCCTGGGTTGGCCAGCCCTGGGGCGTGATAAAAGTTGGTATCAGAGCCTGGTCCTGTCAGAGCCAATAGTCCTCCTTTCGTAGAGATGAGTCCTAGGATTTTGATGTGAGTATTCTGATCCTAGTGTCTGGTTTTCTTAGGGTGCTGATATGCCTCCTCGCAGAGGACGGCGCGGACGAGGTCCCTCTCGGTCTTTAGAGGTTTCCGGACCTACCAGAGACGAGGATGCTACCGGAGAGCCCTCGACGCAGGAGCCTCCTGCTTGGGAGCGTGCTTTCGCTCGGTTGGCTGATTTGGTGGAGACACAGACGCGGATGTTGGCAGAGCAGGCTAGGGAGATTCAGGAGCTGAGGGCGACCCGCGAGGCAGTTCCGCCGGTCCCCTTGGTGGTAGATCCGCCTGTGGTACCCGATGTACCCCCAGTTCCTGTGGCAGTTCCGGCAGTGAGAGTTGAGGATCCCCTGCAGAGGGAGGAGGAGCTAGAGGCGGCAGCGCGAGTGCAGCAGAGCGGCCTCAACGCCTTTCTGAAGCTCCATCCTCCCGAGTTTCATGGGCAGTCGGCAGATCCTCTTGAGCCAGAGCGTTGGTTGGGGGAGGTGGATACCATTTTCGCGGCCATGCTTTGCATCGATCGTCAGCGAGTCGCCCTGGCCACCTTCATGTTGAAGGGTGACGCCGCTGATTGGTGGGCTACCCGAGTGGTGGACATTCCAGAGGGAGTGGAGCAGCTTTCTTGGGCGGGTTTCCGGAGGCATTTTCTGGACGAGTATTTTCCGTTCTCGACGCGACAGCTAGTGGAGCGGGAGTTCGAGCAGCTGACGCAGGGCTCCATGTCGTTGCTGACTACTCTACGCGCTTTACGAGTCTGTCCAGATTTGCTCCAGCCTTGGTGATGGACGAGGTCACGAGGTGCCGGCGATTCGAGCTGGGTCTCAGCAGCGCTATCCGGGTGCACGTCACTGCCCACGCTTTCACGAGGTACTCCGACGTAGTGTCTCGGGCGAAGACCGTCGAGAGAGACCTCGGGATTCAAGTGCGGGCTCCGACCCCTTCTTCAGATCAGGGTCCTTCCGGGAGTCAGGACCAGGGGCAGCGCAAGAGGAAGAGGCCCCGCTTCGAGCAGTCAGCGGCTGCCTCTCCTCCAGCAGATGCGGTGCCAGTATGGGATCCGGCGCCCATTGCAGCAGTGCCCATCCAGTCCTGGCAGCCGGAGAAGCGGCGCTGTTTTCATTGTCAGCGCATCGGGCATATCAGATACAATTGCCCAGATGCTGATCGACCCCGAGTGCCACCTCAGCAGCCGCCGTTCTTGCAGCAGCAGCTTCCGCGCCAGCAGCAGCAGCAGCCTCAGCGCCAGCAGCAGCCAGTGCAGCCGGCGAGGCGTGCCCCTGCTCCTCAGCCGCGGTTGGTTCAAGGCAGAGTTGCAGCGCTTACGGCCGAGGAGGCGCAGCCTTCGGGTGTCATGGTTCGAGGTATCATCTTGTGTTCCCAGCTTCTAGTATAAGGATAGGTGTGTGTGTAATTGGTGGTTATTATGCAAGTGTGTGGGGTATCTGGATGAGTGAGTGTCAAGAGCGGTTGTTTGGGTTAAGGAAGCCGGGTTTTAGCCGTCCTGGCAGTGAGTTCCCATCAGTAGGTACCGCCGATGCAGTCGGAGGGGTACTGAATTTGGGAGTATGCTAGGTAGGGGCTACCCGGTAAGAGATTATTGAATGGTGTCGCGAGCGTGGAATCGCTCTCCCCTTAGTTGGATCCGCGTAGTACAGCCCCGGCGTTAGACAGGCTCCCGGTCAGAGGACCAGGCGAGCTACGGAGCGGGGAGAGGCTACGGTGGACCAGGGGTAGAGAGCAGTCTAAGTCTCTCCCAAAGTCCCAAAATGTCTCCTTTCGGGAGTGAGGGTGTGGATGAGGCGAAGGCGGGTCGCTCGTAACCCAAATTCTGTTGGACCATTCCCAATGATGTTGGGTCCGGTCTTGCAAAGGATGTTGAATGACATCGTTGGGTGATCATCTAGAGTAGATGATCCGGAGGAGTTAGTGGTATTCTTTTAAATGATGTCTTCTTCCAGTGTTCCTTTCTGGATTAAGGGGCCTTGTGAGGTCGGCGTTGGAACCCGGGCTAGGGTACTTCGTGTTCCTTGTTTGGTTGTCGGGGTATCCTATATCGGGATTCCATGGTGCCCTCCCGAGGTTTCTTTTCCCAGGTAAGGGATGCCATGGAAGCATCAGATAGATGAGAGATCAAGTGCGAGTTTGGTTAGAGGTTAAGGCCTTTTGGGCTGAGTGGTTTCTGGTAAAGGCATATCTGTGGACCCGGGTAAGACGTTTGCTATGTCGAATTGGCGTAGGCCGTCGAACCCCGCAAGGATTCGGAGCTTCCCGAGTTGGAGGGTTATTGTAGGAAGCTTGACGAGGGACTCTCGAAGATAGCTGTTCCTCTTAACCGCCTTACTCGAAAGGATGATCGGTTCGAGTGGTCCCCGTCTTGCGAGGAGAGCTTCCTGGAGTTTACTCGGAGGCTCACCTTAGCGCCAATTCTTACCTCTCCGTCTTGGAGTGGTGGGTTCGCAGTTGGGTAAAGGTGTCCGCGATCCTGCTCACGTCATCCCGTTCGAGCCGCTCGTCTCTGAGCCGGACAGTCATTCGTGGAGCAGTCGATTGAGATCATGGACCGCCGCGTGAGGAGGCTCTGCACCAAGACCGTCCAGTTGGTCGAGGTGCGATGGCAGCACCGTTCCGGTGTTAAGGACACTTAGGAGCTCAAGGGATGCCAGGTGTGACGCGTCTTTTCCCCTCCTAGATGTTTTTGCATATTTTGGGGACAAAATTTCCTAAGGGGGGAAGAATGTTATATTTGTGTCACTTTTAGCCTGCTGGTAACCGTTAGAGCGTCCTGGCAGTTTTAAAAATTTTAGGGTTTTTGGATCGGAACCGCATAATTTCAGACTGTTAGCTATCGTCTGAGCTAGAGGACTCCGATTGGAAATCTGACTGCATATTTGGTGTCCTGGCGCCATTTTAGACCTCTCATGAAAATTTCATCGAATTCTGGCATCGTTTGCAAAAATTTCGCAGTTCCGGGGCGTATCCGGGTTTTTAAGTCGCGCTCTACTTAAAAGGAATCAAAAAATATCTAATTACTATTCATTGTCTTCCTCGTCGAGATCTCTCTCCCCCTCTCCGTTTTTCTTCCTTTCAAGCCCCCTAGACCCCTCAAAATCGAAAACTTAAAACACGAGAAGTGTAGATCGGGTCCCGATCTACGCCCGGTGCCTTCAAATCCCGATTCCGACGATCCTAGCCTCCCCGACCTCCCCTCTCTCTCCTCTGTTTCGAGCCAAACTGAGGGCCGTGATAGATCGGGGCGTGAGAAGGCTTTGGGAAGGGTTTCGGCGCGTGGAGATCCACCGGACGCCTCTTCCTCCCCTCGGTAAGCCTCCTTTCCCTCTTTTTCTTGTCTAGATGATTGCTAGCGAGGTGGGTTTTGTGTTGGGGGTGGTCAGCGGCAGTGGGGGTCGTCGGAGGGTGGTCGGAGGTGGTTGGAGGTGGTCGGGGCAGTGGGAGGGGTGGTGGAGGCGCTCGGCAGGCTGGGGGCTGTCCCGGGCAGCAGGCAGCAGCGGCAGCGGCCAGGCAGCGCGCAGGCGGGCGCGGGCGTGCGCGTGCGCGCGGCGTGCGCGCGGGCGTGCGCGGGTCTGGCGCGAGGTGCTGGTCGTGCTGGGCGCGCGGGACGGGCTGGCAGTGCTGGCAGCGAGCGCAGGTGGCCGAGGTGCTGGGCGTGCGCGCGAGCGTGCGCGCGCGGGCGTGCGCTCGGAGGTGCGTGCGAGGTGCGTGCGAGGTGCGCGCGAGGTGCGGCGAGGTGGCGGAGGTGCGTGCGAGGTGCGCGCGAGGTGCGGCGAGGTGGCGGAGGTGCGTGCGAGGTGCGCGCGAGGTGCGGCAAGGTGGCGGAGGTGCGCGCGAGGCGCGGCGAGGTGGCGGAGGTGCGCGCGGGGTGCGCGCGAGTCGAGGCGCTGCGCGCGGGGGCGCGCAGGGTGCTCGCGGGCGGCGCGAGGCGCGTGGGGTGCGCGGGCGGAGGCGCGGCGGTGCACCCGGGCGGTCTGGTGGCCGTGCGGGTGGTTGCCGGCCGCGCGGGTAGTTGTCGGAGTGCTCGGGCTAGCGTGCGTGCGGGTCGTATGCACGTTTGCCCGAGTGTTGGGAGTTTAATTGTGGGTTTATGTATTTAATAATATTTGTGGATTTATACTTACCAAATAATACCCTGTCTTGCAGATTTCGACGGGCGGTCGCGCGACGACCCCGATACTGGTGAGTGGGACAATCCAACCCAGTAGAGAGGTGTTATACGCACTTGGGCGTATACCGACCTCTCCTGGGGCGACATGGATAAATATTACCTGCAAATAATATGTAATCCATGCTTGTGTGAATGATGTGTAGAATGCATGCTACCCTAGGCTTTTATGTTAGGGACTTGCACCCATAGGATATGCGTATGAGCCATGCAGCATGTCCCCTGGTTTTCATGCTAGGAAACCCCGGCCTATGCATGCGTCCTACTAGTTTAATTATTAAATTAAATGCTAGTATCTGTTAGATCGCATGCCTTAGGATAATATTATAGGGAGGAGCCTTGCGAGGTCAACGCTGAGACCCGTGTTAGGGTACTCCGTGTTCCTTGTTTGGTTGTCGGGATGTCCTGTATCGGGACCTCGGGCTGCCCTCCCAAGGTTCTAGTCCCAATAATATTATATGTAATGATTGTATGATTGGTATAATTATTAGTATAGTTGGTAGATATTATAGGGGAGGGGCCTTGCAAGGACAGCGGTGAGACCCGGGTTAGGGTACTCCGTGTTCCTTGTTTGGTTGTCGGGGTATCCTGTAACGGGAACTCACGCCGCCCTTCCGAGTTTCTTTCCCCCAATGATATTCCAGCCTTACTGATTTTTGTACATGTTCCCGCATCTTGATGATGCACCTGGTTGAATTCAGAGGAATTCATGACATTTGAGTTGTAATGATATGTAGTTGGCGGATCCGAGTGGATCATATGCGTATGGATAGGCTGTTCTGTTCCCTGCGTTGGATTCGGTAGAGGCTACCCTCAGCGTTAGACAGGGCCTTCCTGACAGAGGGCTCCCATTAGTAGGCACCTCCTGATTTGGTTTCGGACTGTGCTGAATGTGGGAGTAGACCAGGCGGCCTACGGAGTGGAGGGAGAGACTATCGGTGGACCAAGGGTGACCAACAGCCTAGTCAGTCCCAAAATCCTATGTCACCCGTGGTAGGGTGAGGGTGAGGGTGTAGTGGGTTGGCGATGAGCGACCTACTGGATTTGTGAATAGATGTTTATCAGTCCCAATAGCCTATGTCACCCATGGATGGGTGAGGGTGAGGGTGTGGTGGTTCGGCGAAGTACGAACCACTGGATTTGTGTTGTTATGTATTGATGGCTGGATAAAATAATGGAATTGTGGTAAATATTGTCTGTGATGCATGGGTTGTGCCGTTCACTGAGTGTGCGGCTCACCCCTCGCATATGTTTTTCCCCAGTTGCCACTGAGCCTGAGCTGGAGCCGGAGCAGCAGTTGGAGCTTTCCGAGGGATTTCTTCAGTAGCGGAGCAGCGCCACGTCCCGCGAGTGCCAGAGGTTATCAGCATCCCTTCTTGACCATATGTATTTGATTTCCGTGCTTGGCACGTGTTGTATATATTCAGTTGTATTTGTGTATATTGGCTCTCACAGGACAGATGATTGAGTATCGAGTCTGTAGAATGTTTATTCACAGATTCAGTCTTTTGCTTCCGCATTTGGTGTATATATCATGTCAGCCTTTTGTTGCATGTGTGTCATTCTGGTTGTTTGTGTATGATATATATTATTGACCTCCTGTGTAGGCTTCTGATTTGATATATACATTTGCCGCGTCCCTGGGTTGGCCGCCCTGGGGCGTGACAGTATATATATATGTAGAGAGAGAGAGAGAGAGAGATGATGGTGGCATGAGGCGAAGGAGGGCAGCGAACAAAGGATGCTGAAGGACGCGGTGAGGGGGAAGATTGATCGATTGAACATGCACAATAGGGAAATGATATGCTCAGTCTTATGTGCAGCTCTGTCCATATTAATTATCAATATTTTTAAAAGAAAATATACACTCTCACATTGACATACCGTTATATATTCACTGAGTTATACTAGTATATTTAAAAAAAAAAATATTAATTTTCATATAGTATGAAAGTGCAGTATACATTGTGCTACCACAGTGTATAGACAGCTAAGAGACCATTTCTAGATTGTAGATGGAAGGGCAAAATAGATTGAGTATGTGATTCTAGTTTTCCATGGCCTATCCAATCCTATAATGAAATAGATCAAATATAACATTGATTTCTTAGGCTGACTACCATTCAATACCATGAAAGGAGATCTCCTCCATAAAAAAAATGAAAGGAGATCTTCACTTCTGGAGCACCTTATTCAAATAAAAAAAAAAGAACTGATCATAAATCTATTTTGATTTTGAAATTCTACTATAATAGAGTGATGTATAAATATTAAAATGCAATAATATATGAATAATGAGCTTTTGATCAAACAATTAATTATTCCCATAGTTGTATTTCAAAACTATAATAAAGAAATTTTAAAAAATTAACGAAAATATTATAAATTTGGCAATATCAGGTCAATTATATAATTTTACATTTAATGCATTATTAAATACATTTATATTGGATGAGTATATAGAGTTGACATAATATTGTCAATTTTGGAATTTCTTTTAAAGGAAGAATTTATATAGTAACATTGGGTCAACAATAGATTTTTTTGCATTAATGCATTGAAAAAGGAATTTGTTTTGAAAAAATATGGGAAATATGACAAAAAAAAAACTTCTAAAAGTGAAAAATACCCAAATCAGCAACTTTTTAAAATTATATCTAAAAAAATTCTTATTTCACAATTTTGAAAACTCAAAAGACTAATCTACCCTTATATAATTAGATCCTTAATATGCCTCTAACCATTGTTAGGTTATTTCATACCAAAAACTTATTTTTCCTAAAAAAAAACAAGGTCTCTCTGAATGACCCAAACCAATCCTCTTTCTCCCTACCTGTTTTTTTTTTTAAAAAAAAACTAAAACCCTAGCTGTGTGATCCTTTGAATTGTGGCTATGGAGGTCAATCACATTGAGGTAATTTTAAAATTATTCATAATATTTCTTTAAATATCTCTCTATTCTAAATCCTTATTCACATATTTTTATATTATCAATGGCACATATCTACTCTTTAAAGAAACATCAACATTTAATGGAGTCCATCATAAAAAACTCAAATTATGTTGGCACATATCTCATAAAATCCACCTAATGACAAATAATTTAAAGTAAAAAAAATTCAATATAAGAATGTGTGAAATACTTTAACAAAATTAAGAGGTGTAAATTTTTTTAACAAAGTTAAGAGGTGTGGAATAACCTAACAAGGGGTAGAAGTATGTTAAACATCTAATTACATAAGGGTAGGTTAGTCTTTTGAGTTTCTAAAATTGTGAAATAAGATTTATTTAGGTATAATTTTAAAAAGTAACTGATTTAGGTATTTCTAACTGATTTGGGTGTAATTGTAAAGTGTTGCCAATTTTTTAGTCTTTCCTTTAATGCAATTAACAAAAGAAAATTGTTACATGCAAGTATGCAACCATTTTTCTAGTCCCAATTGTAGTTCACACATGTTTTGAATTTTTAAAAATAATGTATCTGATCTAATTAATGAGGTCTATTTTTTTTTATAAAAAATGAAACAAATACTTCAATAAATTATACAAATCCAACTATAAAAAAATATGAAAATATCTAATAAAGTATATATCTCATTAATGTGAGTATATGGTGTTAACGATATATATATATATATAAAACTGGACAAAGGACTATGTGCAACAAAGACCTTATAAGAATGTATCTCTCTTTTAATGTCTATTATGCCCCCTCCCCCACACAATATTAACAAAATAATAATAATAATAATAACAACAACAACAACAACAACAGTTTGTATCATTAATTAAAAAAATCTCTTCATATCCTTGTTTCTCTCTCTCATATGTTTTCCCCTCAATCAAATCAGGTAAGTTTTGATGTTCTCAGTTTACTCTGTAATCCTCTTTATGTTTAGATTTATATAAGGATAGATGTTTAACTAATCCTAGAATTTTTAGGATTTATATATGTTCAAGACTGATACAGAGTATTCTAATATTTAAACTAATTTCCCATTTCATTTTATATGTGCAAACCAAATAAGTGAAAATGTGTAGAAATTCTTATAATATGGAGCACACCCTAAAATAAAAATAGCTCTACATTTATTTACTTATAAAGGGGGATTAATTTTAGTGACTGGATAGATTAGATATGGTGGGATTTGATTCTTTGATCCCTCTTACATCTTGAGTGCAATTGGGGAATTAATTATAGTTTTTATTTTTCTTATTTTAAGCTCTTATATATATCCTAATTGAAAGAGTCATTCAAAAGCTAAACGATATTTAGAAATCGATATTTAAAACAATTCTGCAACCTGGGCCCCAAAAATTAAGTCCCATGGAGGAGTCCCAATAGGTGTCATTCCTCCATTGGTTCCCTGTTTGACTTTTTTTAAAAGGTAAAAGATGCAAAGACAGTACTACCCTTCATTTGATTTTCAAATATTCGCTCCCAAATAAAATATTTCATCGTTAAACACTGTTGTATAACTGCCTCCCACATCTTCGGAGTCAAAAAACAAATCGGCGAATTTGGAAAAAAAACCTAGGGTTCGCGATTTCAACTGTTTTTCTTCCTCAAATCTTTGCAACAATGGCAAAAAAAGGTAATGAATATTAATCCTTTGATTTCTTCCCCAATTTCAAGTCTGATTTCTTCTCGCAATACAATACTCTCCGTTTTTATTTTGATTTTTTCAACAATGACCATAAAATAGTTTTATTAGAAGGTTGGGCTGCACTATCTTTTGTGCATTATTTATCTGGTGTATCTAAAAAAAATGATTTACAAACATGCATCTGAATCCAATTAATGTGATTTATTAAAAATGATTTTGCAAATGTATGTTATAATAATTTATGATGAACCATTATTGTTTATTTGGTGTATCTAAAAATAATGTTTTTTACACATGTAACTGAGTCTGAATAATGTGATGGAACACCAACTTTCAAATACTATATGCCACCAACTAACAATGTGAAATAAAAGTTGCATATGGCCAATAAATGTGTTAGATTCCATAGGAATGTAAATGGTGTATTATTAAATTTTCAGTGTATGATTCAGAATATGTTGGATTAATGTAACTAAAATCTATATGTATCTGAAATCCATATGGTGTATATGAAATTAATGTATATAGTGTATCTAGTGTAAAACCTATTTAAATCCGTATAGTGTATTTGAAATCAATATTTTGTTCTTTCATCGACTTCAATGAGTCCAATAGATGGTATGAAATACCTAGTTTATTCCGCATGATAAATCAGACTTGTTTGAAGTTACTTGAATTTAAATGAATTTGAATATTTTAGAATTTTTTTTAGAATTCTTAATATGACATCCATTTTTAAGTTTATATATACAGATCAATGTATATTGTTAAAAAACAGTTTAATATTTGGCTTGTAATAAAGATGTAGCTGCTTACTTTGCAAATGGGTTTAGATTTCATAGAATGTAAGTGTTTAATAACTTTGTGAATATCGTTGTTTAGTAGATGTATCTGGATGTTATGATTGTACTTGAATCATAAATTGTGTACCTGGATGTATCTCAATATTGAAGTTGTAACCTAATATCTGGATGTATCTCAATATTGAAGTTGTATCTGGATGTTAGTTTGATAGTATTAAAAAAAATGTAACTGAATACCATTTCTTCCCATTCAAATAATATTACTGCAAGAACCCAAAAAGATAAAATTGTAGAACAAAGAAGACACATATCGTTTATCATAAGTATAATTTGTAAATCAAAGTTCCTGTTACGCAATAAATTTCCTGTTGCGTAATGCATTTTTGTTAACTTGTAATATAGACTGTGGGCCAGTAATCCTCAATATCATGAGACAAAATGTCACTAATGAGGAAGTAACCACTCATATGGACAAAAAGAAATGCAGATCCATAGGGCATACCTCATACAAAAATTCCTCAACGACAAACACAAAACATACACGGATGAAGATCACAAGGTTAAGATAATGCATATAGAACAATGATTGATTGGATAAAAGTGTCGTGTTTAGATAACAAAATAATTTAGCAAACTATTGCATAGTCAATTTTTGTTGATGCTTGTATATGAAAAATTTTAGATTCATATGTTTTGTTGCTGTTTCAACATATAAAAAGCAAATTTGATATCTTTTGGTGATGTCTGTAAATGAATGATTCAGGTGCATTTGTTTGTTGCTTTTTGAACATATGAAAGGTAATGTTTGATGATCATGATTGGTTAGTTGTTTATCTTTCCAGTATATCTCATATAGGTGAACTGTATCTAAATTATTTGGTATGTATCTGAATCTGAATAAAATGCAACAAATGAAAATCACAGGTCATGACATTTAATATAAAACAAGGACATGATCGTTTATCATGTCTATGTGAAGAGAAACAGTTAATCAAACAAGTACACATTAAAATCATTATAGATACCTATTTTATTGGTTGTTTGCATTTACAAATATCTCATATTTCTTAAAAAGTATCTGAATTTTGATAAATGTATCTGAATCTGGATATATTTCTCTCTCTTTTAATTTAAAGTAACTACTTTGATAAATTTATCTATACCCAACAAATTGACACAAATGTGAACCTAGAAATGCATTGAGAACAGAAAAGTGCATTGACACAAATATGATATCGTCAAAGTGGCTTCATAACATTAATAGATTTTTACACTTTTGAAAAAAGGGGCTACATAAAAAAAATAACAATGTAAATAAAGAAAATCAACATGGAGAAGATCCAACAATTTCTCCAACCTTCTAAACATTAAAACCTTCAGGTATCTTCGCTTTCTTGTTCCTCGACTTGTAGACCTGGGATGCCTTTCTTCTCGATGGTGGTCGCCATTTGCTTCAAACCTTGAAAGGAGAGTGAACTATTGAACCTAGTAATTGATCTTCACCAACACTACTACAGTTAGCATTCCCTGGGGTGGTGTTTATCAAATCTTCATACATGTATCTCAAAAAATCAGCAACAAACATTCAACAGAAGCAATTACCAAATGTAGGTAATATTAAGATACATTTTACATGTATCTGAAATTTAAACGAAATTAAGTTGATTCATATGCTAATAAGAATTACTTTTATATTATTACATACCATTAAATGTATATGACAAAAAACAAATTAAAATTTCATCAACTTACAGTAATATATAAAATCACCAAAAACAAACAAAAATATACAAACACAATATGCATGTATTATTCAGATACACCTTAAATGTATCTAAATTCAAAATAAAAAACTTTGTTTGGTCGAATGTAAATGAGTTGAATAATGATTGTAAAAGATTAAACATGCTCATAGTTTCAATATACATAATTATAAACATCTAAGCATCATAAATGATTATACACATCTAAAACATCATAAACGATTATACTACTTGACAAATAATACTGAAATTATTCAACTTAAAAAAGATTTATATGCGACATAATGAGATTCATCTCAAAATTAACATATGCATAATCAACAATAAAAAAAATCGAATTGGCCAAACCTGAAACGATCGCTATTGATTACACCACAAACAACTCGCTTGGATAAAAAAAAATAAATTAAATTCCTCACAAAAACTAAAATTGAATTTCTATTTTGTGTTTAATTTCATACATGATCAATCAATAACTATGAATCAATCTGCAATTTCGTATAAACTAATGGATTGAGTTGAATTTGTTTTTGTTAAAAAAGAAATAACAACAGGATGAAATTATAACCGCCTCCAACAATAAAGGGTTCGGTTATAAAAAAAATGAAAATGGGACACTTGAGGAAAAAGAGGAATTTTAATTGTGCCAACTCATGGGGTTTGTGATGGGGCCTATTAGTTAGGGTCCAAAAATCATTATTGTATTTAGAATTCTCTCACAAGTTCCTTTTCAAAAGGAACCATCCATCTCCAAGAGTTCTCTTCAACTCTGTATCACTAAAGGAAAATGATTTTTTTTTTAATATTAAAGGCTACGAAAGTTCGACAAGTCCTAGTGAAATATACAATGAACAACACGCCTATAGAAGGCCTTACAACATACTGGGCTTTCTGCCCATGAAACCAAGCCCAACTGAGCTATTTGTCAACATTTTCTCCTTGCCAAATGCAAGGTTCAAATGTCCAACCTCTAAGAAGAGGTGGGTTTCCCTTACCAACCGAGCAAAGGAAAATGATTTGTTTTGCCCTGTGTGTATACCCATATGCATTCTTCACCTTTTTTCTAAGGAAAAAAATCCAAATAATCCCTTATAAACCGCTTGAAATCCATATAACTCCCTGATTTTTCTAAAGTCCATATAATCCCTTGAAAATGCTCATGTAAATTCAAATAGTCATTCAAGTTAAATTTTTGTTGACAGATTAAGATTATTCTATGAATGAATATTATTCTGTCTGGTTAACCCTTAACCTTGATTTAAAACGTAGTCTACCAAAATCCTCCTATAATGTATTAAAAATGCAAAAAAATATCTGTAAATAATGATTTTACCTTTTGAATAGGGTTTTATAATCTATCTATAGGGGCAAAATTGTCATGTACAAAATGTTTTTCTCATATTTAACAATTTGTTGGGGTGTTTTCAATAATCAGGGTTCACAAAACAAAATATTCGCATAATATTAATCATTTATCAATGAAAATTTAACTCATGGGATTCTTTGGATTTACATATATGTTTTTAGGTGGTTATATGGACTTTACGAAAAGCCAGGGTATTATATGGATTTCAGATAGATTGTAGGGGTTATTTGTATTTTTCTCTTTTTCTAAATACACATTAGCCCATTAAAATACATATTGCAGATATACTAGTGTTTTTTTTTAAGAAAAAAAAAATTTCATACATTGTGATAGCGCAAAGTATACAACACTATCGTAGTGTATGGACAAAAGGGAGATCATTTTTGAATTGCAGATAAAGCTACAAAATAAACTGAATATATCACACTCATCATTAAAAAAACTTCATAGAGAAGGACTATTCGAGAGAGACAAGATAAATTCTTTAGTTGCCATTTGTTTAAGCCTGTCAATTATCCAAAAAATATTTGCATTCAATCCGAATCTGTATATGAAAATTTAAAAAATCATTTGATATCCGAAAATTTGTATCTGTATATGAAATAAAACATTTGTATATGAAATATTCCGGATCCGATATGGATATGATAGTATCTGATCTGAAAAATATCCGTCCCAAATTATATTATAATATTATTTATTACATTAATATATTTATATTTTAGTGTTAGTATGAGTTTTTTATTTTTATTTTTTTACTTTAAAACATGTTAATGTTTTGTTTGTTTACTTATATTTTTAAGTTTTATCCTAGGTAATTATTAAATTTGCTTTACATATTTTAATATTATATACATGATTTTTACTTTTGGATAATTGAATCATATTTATTCATTTAAAATTTTTAGATATTTAGGATAATTATCCAAATCTGAATCTTGATTTTTGGATCAAATAAAGATACTTTTTTATTATATCTCTCGGACATTGTATACATATTTTTTTAGATATTTAGTTCGGATAATGATACGAGTGTGGGCCTATCTAATCTGTATCTACTCTCTTGATAGGCTTCTGTGTGCAACCTCATCTGTAGTCTTCACAATTTTTCTAAATATACACTACCCGTCGAAATACACTGTTATAAAAAAATGAAGTCCCCATTGCAGATATACCAGTGTATTTAAAAAAAAAAAATCAATTTTCATATACTGCGATAGCACAATGTATACTACACTATCATAGTGTACAAATGATTAAAAGACCGCTTTTGAATTGTAGATAAGATTACATAATGGACTGAATGTATGACACTCATCATTATTTTTCATTAAAAAAACTCCATAGAGAAGGATCATAGAAACGAGATGGATTCTTTAGGCAGCGTTTAATTCTGCGATTGGATAGCTTTTGCGTTTGCAGGAACCTGATTCTGCAATCGTATGTGCAATCAAACAGTTTTACCATCACAGCTTCTTACTGACAGATTTTAGACAAATAGTACCAAAAATTATAAATATAGCTTCCTACATAATCAGTTTTATATCCATCATTTACAAAAAATTAATTTTATAATTCAACTACCAAACGCTATCATAATGACCATTTGCTTTTATTGGCGCGATGACTTAATCTTGCATTCTGACTTGACTATTTTGTGATGATATATATGTCATGTATGTCAAATTAGAAAAGGAGTTGTGATCAATGTGAGCTCTTTTATCACTCCATCGTATTTGAGCTACCCTGGACTCCAAAAATATTGGACTTCATCTTCATGCTTATATTAATTTTGACTCATTTCATTACATGGGTACAATGGTCCTGAATCAGTGTATGTGCTTTGTAGGTAGTGGCCCTAGGCAATTAGATAATTTCTCCGTATCAAACGGAGTTCATCTAAAACCTCACTAAAGTTTCTTTTGCAATCCCATATACTATATAAAGAATAGTGTATAGTGCATTATAATAGTTTATGAGATTTTATCATAATATTTAAAGTAAAAAATTTCATTTTTTCAAAGAAAAACATACTTTGTTTCATATATCAATACGTAATTTGATGAGAGAGTATATAATTTTTTAAATATTTCAATATTAGATATATGATTTTTACTTTCAAATATTTGAATCACATTCTTATACATTTAAATTTTTTAAATATTTTGAATAACTATCTGAATCCGAGTCTGGATTTTCAGATTGGATATAGATACTTCTTTTCAATATCATCGAATATCATATACGGATATTTTTTTGGATATTCAATTCGGAGACGGATATGGGCCTATTCAATCCGTATCCACTCAGTTGACATGCTTTTATGTGCAACCCCATCTTCAGTCTTCACCGTTTTACTAAATATACATTAGCCCATTGAAATACATTATATTATAAAATAGAAAGTTCATACTACAGATATATTTTTTTTTAAAATTTCATTTTCATAGACTACGATAACACAATGCATAGTACACTATCGCACTATATGGAAGACTTATGAACTGTAAATAAAATTACAAATGTACTGAATCTATCACACTAATCATTAAAAAAAAACCTTCTACAAAGAAGGACCAATCTAGAGAGACAAGACAAGATAAATTCTTGCATTGAGACGTTGACTCTTTTGTCAGGATATGTCATGTATATCAAATAGCAAAAGGAGCCGTGATCAACATGATTACTACACCCTCTTTTTCTCACTCCATCGTATCTATCTATTATATTAAAGCTCCATTTGGAAACAGAGATTGAAAAATAGCTTTTAGAATAAAACTACTTCTTTAAAATAATTTTAATCTTAACCTTTATTATGATGCTTTTATTTTAATCCAGGAATCATGTTTGTTGTTGGTAACAAAAGCTGCTTTTAATATTTGAAAGCAAGTTAAGTTTGGCTTGCAAAGCTGTGTTTGGAAAAAGTGAATTAGTCAACTGACTCTAATGCCCCTGTCCCCTTCACATAAAACCCTCACAAGCAAATTCAGAACTCCATTTTCTATGGTTTTCGTTCCTTCAAATTCTAGGGTTTCTGAATATGCGATGGCACAATCAACGTTGACGGGCAGGGCGAGGGACGTCGGAGACTACATATTTGGGCGGCAAATAGGGTCGAGGTCGTTCTCGGTGGTTTGGCACGCGAGGCACAGAGTGAGGGAGACGGAGTTCACGGTGAAGGAGATTGTCATGGAGAAGCTCGGGAAGAAGCTTCAGAACAGCCTCCTCTCCGAGATCTATATATTGAAGAAGATCAATCAGCCCAACATCATCAGATTGCATGCCATGATTGAGGTCCTAGTAGAACAAATGAACGAACAAAAAAAGGGCCGAAGAGGAGAGAGAGAGAGGAGTGGTTGGGGGGTAATTAAAGGGGTGTTATTATTGGTTATTCATGAGGGGCATGATGGACATTTGGCAAAAGAAAAATATGAATTTCAATAAGGGGATTTCGGAAAGCATACATTGGGAGCTTTTTAAATAAGTTTTGCTATACAGGCCTCAACAAATAGGCCTCTCTCACAGGCCCCTTGATGTGTCACAATTTAATTGGTGGTGTAGTTGCTTTTTGTAATAAGGCAAAAAAGCTAAATACAAAAATACCCCTCATTAAAACCCACTCCTTGTTTCCATGTTTTGCCCTATTTTTCTATTTTTTTTTCCCACTCAAGACCATCCCTCTCTGCGATTCAAACTAGTTGAAAGGGTTTTTTGGTTTTTGAATATCAAATTTAAATAAAAAATCAGTGAAAATAAAATCCCTTTTTTGTCAAAAACATCAAAGAAAACCTAATATCTCATTGAAGAATCGATTTGAAACGAAGGAGTTCTTCCGAAGATCTTCAACTACAGCCAAAAAATGGTTATGCAGCCATTTTTTGCTATTTTCATAATACATCTGTGTTGTATTTGAAGATCTTATGGTTACATCGATTTGTTTTTTTTTTTTAGGGTTTTTTTTTTGTTGCGAATATTAACAAAAAGTAATTGATTTTTTTTTCTAGAAAATTGAAATGTATGATTAAATTCTTATTATGTTTGTTATTGAAATGTAGCTGACAAATCAGATGACTGTAATCAGATTTCAGTTATCATGTATTTTTATTCTGCTTGATAGTATTACTGTGCGCAATGTGACCTTATAGTAAATGTAACTGACTTTATATTTTTACTGGTGTATATAAAATGATCAGTAAATGTAAAATAACTATTATAATGTATTGAAATTTTACTGGTGTATATAAAATGATCTGTAAATGTAACTAACTATTACAATGTATTGCTGAATGTAATTTTGTTTTAAGTTTGTTTCATGTTACTGCTATGATGAAGGTAACTTTATTTGAAATACAACAGTTTGAGAATAACTCTTTAGTAAATGTAACTAAGTATCAGAAAATTTTTTGTGTATTGGGATGTTCAATGATAATGTCATCCTGAATATAACTTGATTGACAATGTGACTTTATCATTTACATTTATTTAATTTTGTGACTGTGTATCTCGTGATTTATATTTTTTTAATCATTACATTACATGATTGTTGTTGTTATGCAAAATGTTTGTATGTTTTTGAAATGTAACTGATCATTATATAAATGTAACTTAAATGTTTATAGAGAACCAAATTCCTGAAGTATTTTGACTAGATCAAGGAGGGCAACATCATATCAGTGGATGATTCACCTCGACAAATCCAATTTTACGTAAGTATATTAATGGTAAAACTTGTTACAGACAAGATATGACTCAAAACATAGCATTAACGTAATGCATCTTATTTAAAAATGCAGGATGGAATGTGGAAAAGTTATCATTCAAATTATGAGATTGCATGTTCATCATGAAGAAATATCAGCTACCATAAGCTGGAGTTCTTTGAAGTTCATTAGATCACGCCTCATCAAAAACTTCCTCAACGACGAGCCCAGAACATATACAGAAGAGGATCACAAAGTTTTAACAATGCATTATGATGACTGACTTAGGGTGTTTTATCTACTTTATCTGATAAAATTTTGTCATGTATACAGATGAAACAAGACAAGTTCAAGTGTATGTAGGTGTTTTTAAATTCAATCACTTTTTGTAATCTTGAAAAATGTCAAGCCAAAAACATTGGTTGATTATTTCGTAAAACATTGTTTTTGGTTTAGCAATTTTCACAAAATGTAACTAACAAATGATAAATGTAACTGATTAAAACATTAAGGTTACATAAACAAGGGAATTCAATATAACAAAACTTAAAGACATAAACAAGAAATCAAAAGCCAGCATGTCCAACAGCTTCACCAGCATTCTGCAAGTTACAACTTTCAGAATTTTTCACTATCCTCCTCCATTTTCATCATTTTTCATGTGAATCTTTGCAATGCCAAAACCTTCACTACGAGCCAAATTGTTATAAAACAATCGCACATCTTCTTCTGTAACAAATGTCATTCCAACACTTTAAGCAATTGCTTCTACACATTGCTATTCAACTTCAACAATGAAATCTTTCTACGGACTGTCATCCTCAGAAAATGTAACTGAGTCCACTGTATTTACCATATTGAAATGCAAAATATTATCAAATAAAAATAATGTACTGTTATAATCACTAAAAATAAGACAAAAATAAAAAGCTAAAAAAGGAATAATAACACTCATAGTTCCACTAAAGATCATATTAAGAATCATTCATATTTTGTAATGAAGCTTTGTTTCACAATTATGTTGCTCTAACAGTTAGTTACATTTGTCAATGATGCCAAATCAAAAAATAAGTGGAAAAAAGACCAAAAAGGGATAAATATGTAACTGGCATTCAAAATGTTAATCTACTGATATACCATGTTGAGAACCACGTTTCGCATAAAAAAAAACATAATTAACATATAAAATTGAAAAATAAATTTTATTTTTCACAGCGCCTGAACAAAATAAATTCTATTTTTCACTAGAATAAATCCTATTCTGAACAGCTTGAACAAAAAAAAAATTTTTTTTTAATAAATGGATGGACAATTCAAAAGTTGAAATTCAAAAAAGGAAACAACATATTTCAATGCCATTATGGGTGATTCTAGTAATTAATTACCATCCCATTTTGTTAACTGCCCCATTAATTACGGTCAACATTAACAAAACACTTCAGGGGTATTTAGGGTAATTCAAACTATGCCATGTCATGGGGCTTATGAGGGGCCTACGAAATGGGGCTTGTCAATCATTTTCCTTTTTAAATATTGGCTTTCGAGGCATGAATTGACTAGAATCAGTGGGATGATTTCCAATTAAGCCAACCTATTTGGCAACCATTTCACTGCATTTTGACCAGCCGAAAATCAAAATCTGCCCAAAACGGGTTGCCAAACGGGCCCTAAGTGAAAGTGTTTAAATTTTGAAGTCCGTTTTTATAACATTTTTATTTTTTGAATTTACTCTTAATTGTTAATTATATTTGATTTTAGATTAAGGTTAAGAATGAAAAAATATTTTTATTAGTTTTATATTAGTATAAGAATACAAAAATCTATCTATACATAATTTAGATAATATCGTCTTCATATCAACCAAATTAATCTCAATATTTTTAATTATTCTTTTAAGATATATTGAATGAATCCAAATTAATCTCAATATTTTTAATGATTTTTTAAGATATACGGAATGAATGGTAGTGATCATGCCACATCATCATATTAATTATGATTTTTGTTATTATTTTTTAATAATTTATATTGACATAATCATGGAATATAGATAATAAATAGTTAATTTCGGATAGTTTCAATGTTTGATTTCACTTTTCATCATGAAATGAAAAACTTATTTCACAATCATAAGTATATATCAAAAATATATTTTCAACGACATATTGATCACCCAAATCGGAGTTATACTTGAAAAGTTATGAATTTTTAAAGAATTTCAGGAATAGTTTAATTCTTGATTTTTTTATCTATATATATATATTTAATAATATCATCCATGTAAAAAAATCTTACTGAATTTGTTTTGTATATATAGCAATATTTTAGGTTGGTTGAGGGGTATATAAACAAAAAAAAAATTTATTTTCAGTTGTAATATATCTCTTTTATATGTAATTTCATAATAAATTGTACAAATTATTTATTTAATCATTATTAAAATTTTCATTATAATATTTATGTATATATAACATGATATATTATATCGCACATAAATGGATTAAAAAAAATTGAGGGTATTGATTGTGCACATATTTTTTTTATTGACATGCACATCGTGCGTGGGGAAGATTAATCTATATTACTAACCAAAAGTGTTTTCAACTCACTAATAATTTTTATAAAAATATATTGAAAGAATGGTGGTGATCATGCCACATGATCACATTTTTTGTGTTAACTTTTCTTAGATTTAATTAAGTTGAGAAAATCATGGACAAAATATAGATTTTAAATACCATAACAACATATCCAAATCCACCACATCTCATTCAATTCCAAAAATATAATGGATTATTTTTTAATTGTAACTTATTCCTAATAATTTTCTAATATATTTTTAGTATATTTTCGTAATATTTTTTTAATGATTTTTTATTACATCTTAAAATATATTATTATTTATAATTAATTATAGTGTAGTTAAAATATTAAGAATATGTGATATATCATTTTGTTTAAGCACACAATTAATATAAATGTAATCCCTGATTTTAGGGATCATAATTGATTCTCATCTATCTATATACTAAAGCGAAAGTTTAGAATATGTGATCCAAACCGAACCCTGCGATAGGAGAAACCTAACTCCAACCCAAACCCAACCCAACCTGGCCCTCAGGTTTGAAAAGCTCAACCCGAACCTAACCCGTCGGGTTTATGTTTGGATTCGGGTTGATTAGGGTTGGGTTGAGCCAGGTTGTTCTTGGGTTAAATTAGGGTTGACTAAAAAATGTATTATTTTAAACAATTAAAACTTTGCAAGAGTCAATTCTCCGCATAACAAAAATAAAAAAAGATGAAAATGATGAACATTTTTATTTAAAAACTATAAAAGTGAAAACTCTGCATAAAAATAAATTGTACAATTCAAAATTCATCATACATATTTAAAAATTATAATTTTACTTAGAACATTTTACTTAAATATGAAAATTTCGTATTTGGGTTAACTGAACCCTCAACTTAGCTAAACCCAATCCAAATTTGGTTCGGATTCCTCGGGTAGAACCCAAACGCTAAAATCTCAACCCAAATCTGCTCAAATTTTGCGGTGGGTCAGGTTCAACCCGTCTAAGTTCCACCCTTAATTCTAAAGGATTTAAATTGTACATAAACGACATTATTTTTTATCCATTTGACAGATATTGTTGGTTTTAGAGTTTCAAATGATTGCAATATAGGGTTGGTGGAAGGGTATATATGCAAAAACTCATTTTTAATTGTGACATATCTCTTTTATGTTTCATTTTAAATTTTACAAATGATTTATTTTATCACTATTAGAATTTTTATTATATCATATATGTATATATAATACGATATATTATATCACATATAAATTGATTGAAAAAAATTTCTAAAATATTTTTTATTTACACGCACATCGTGGGTGGGGGAAGACTAGTTTGAGCTACCCTAGAGTCCAAAAATATAGGACTTCATCTTCATGGTTATATTAATTAAGATGACCCACTTCATTCCTTGCGGATAGACGATGATACATCCATCACACACACTTGTACCACTCTTTAAAATACATTGATTGTACGATATTTCCATTCCATTCTCTTATAGTGATTTCAAGTTCCTTAGTCCATGTTTGGTTTGAGAATTAAGTTATTCTGATGTTTAATTATAACTATTTTAGTATAAATAAGAATAAAGTGATTGGGGGGAAGGACTGTTTGGGTAGAGGAAATGGGAGGGAATAGGAGGGAATAGGGGGAGAATAGACCTAAGTTTTTTTTTGTTTAGAAGCAATAGATGGATATAACTACGACATAATAAGTGAAAATATGTTGGTATTTGTATTTCAGGTCATCCCTGAAATTGTGTTATCCCCACAACCAAAATTCTCACTTTACCCGACGGCTATATGCCGTCGGCAATACCATTATCCGACAGTTAAAATCCGTCGCACGTCCGTCGGCGATACTAGCATCGGCAAAAGTTACACGACAGATATAAGCCGTCAGGGATGTTCATTATGCCGACGGCTTATGTCCGTCGGCGTTGGGTTTCTGGCGACGGTTTTTGGCCGTCGGCTATTAGTGTTCATTACCCAATGGAATCGGCTTGCATGCATGCACCCACTCCAATCTCATGTAACATCTCATCAGTATATCATTCACACCAATATATATATTGAGTGGGCCCACTCAATCTATTTCATTAGTATAAATGGATTCAATTATCAAATCAACTGTCGTCACCCTTTATAAATCAGGGTCCCAACATGTCAAATATATCATTTCTTTTATCTTTTATAAATTATTATCCACACATTATTCACATTTTATCCACAATTTATTCATAGTCAACTAAACAATAAAAACTTCATTATTACGTTTTCAATGAGAATAACTAAAAAGTCAACCAAATAAGAAATCACTTATTCTACTTGTATATTTATCTATTCCTAGAATAGTCATAAATCCTAAAATAACTTATATCCCTACCCAAACGCCACGTACGTTAGTTAATTGTATAAAGGACGATGGAAGAAGACGAAGACGTACCTCAAGCTATAGCAATCTAACTGTTATGTTTGTGTCACTTTTGAGTGATTAAATATCATGTTTTTATTTAGTTTTAGAGTTCAAGTGCTCAATTTAAAAATATAACCGCATATCGGTGATCCTAGTATCTGCTTTGACTTACCTGTAAATTTTCGTCGCGTTCTGACATCGTTTTAAAAATTATACAACTCCAAATGCTATTCATGTTTAGCTATTACTAGGTTTTGGTTGGTTTTTTGATTGGGTGGGTGATGACTCTAGGCAAGTATCACCCCATTCTCCAACCCTTGGTTGCTAATATCTCTATTAGAGGTGAGTGTAAGTCTAAGTATACCCCCTCCTTACCTCATTACACCAAGCTCATTTGTATCTCTTTTGCCCCCATCTCACACTCTCAAAACCCTAAATTGAGTTTAATCTCTCTCTCCCCCTCTCATTCTCTCTAGGTCAGCCCTCTTTTGTGTGATTTTGATGGTGCAAATGAAGATGAAGAGAAGGAAATGAAGGAAGAGTGAAAAGGATGGTGAGTGTGTGTGAACCTTGCACTTCCCCCACTTTCCTTTTCTTTTCCATGGCATTCTTTTAACCTCATTGTTTGTTTTGGCTTATGTGAGGGTGTTGATCTAGTGGTGGTTATGGCTATGCATGTGTGATGGATTGATTGCTTGTGGTGGTGGTGGAATCCCTTGTATGCATCCTTTTCCCCTCTTCTTCTCATGGTATGTTTGTTTCCCCTTTGTGTCATGTAGGTGTTTGTGTTTATGCTTCACTAAAATATGAGTGTTGTTATCTAATGCTTTGGATGGTTAGCAAGGATGCATAGGTGCTGTTGTATGTGTTTTCCCCTTTTCTCGTTGTTGGGAGTTTTGTGTTGTAGTAAGGCAGATTTCTGTCTTATAACAATCCTTGTAAAACTAGTACTTAGAGACATATTTTTAGGATTGTGTCTTCATATGATATGATCATGCATATGTCTAGATTCGATATATGAAATTTGGTATCATAATATTATCTGTGTTGTAAGTTAGAACCTGATTTGTATGGACTGTTCAGATTCGCATAGGAAATGACCAGTTTCTGGAAATATTTTATTTCGGCCATGTAGAGGTCAAATCAGATTATGATGTCTTCACGGATTATGATCCTAACATGTCAGAGAATGTGTATGATGTATTTCAGAATTATTGAAAGTGTATTTGGTAGTTATGGCTATGCATGTGTGATGGATTGATTGCTTGTGGTGGTGGTGGAATCCTTTGTGTACATCCTTTTCCCCTCTTCTTCTCATAGTATGTTTGTTTCCCCTTTGTGTCATGTAGGTATTTGTGTTTATGCTTCAATGAAGTATGAGTGTTGTTATCTAGTGCTTTGGGTGGTCAACAAGGATGGATAGGTGTTGTTGTATGTGTTTTCTCCTTTTCTTGTTGTTCGGAGTTTTGTGTTGTAGTAAGACAAATTTCTGTCTTAAACAATCCTTGTAAAACTAGTATTTAGAGGCATATTCTTAGGATTGTGTCATCATATGATATGATTATCCATATATCTAGATTCTATATATGAAATTTGGTATCGTAATATTATCTGTGTTGAAAGTTAGAATCTGATTTGCATGGACTGTCCAGATTCGCGTAGGAAATGACCAGTTTCTGAAAATATTTTATTTCGGCCATGTAGAGGCCAAATCAGATTATGATGTCTTCACGGATTATGATCCTAACATGTCAAAGAACGTGTATAATTTATTTCAGAATTATCGGATGTGTATTTGGTGCTGTGGAGATTAAAGTTTAGGGTTGAGTGTAGTAGATGTACTAGTTTTACTTGATTGTGTGTCAAAGAGCTATTATGCATGATGTGAGAACTATCAAGAGTTAGTGTCTTCATGAAGTAGGCTTTTATGTGTGTTAGGATACTTCATATTTTAATTGAGCATCATTGGTTGTGTTTTGCAGCTTTCGTTGACAGAACTCACAATGATCCGGGTAACGGTGAGTGGTTCGATCCACCCACTTAGGTAGCGCGTAATACACGTAGCCATGTTCCGTGTATTCTAAGAGCACCGTAGTTATGTAGTATTTGTATAATGGACATATTATTAGGATTATAACTTACCATGTTAGATAACGCATACTATATATATTTATAATTTGTATTTTGCGTAGACAATTTATATCGCACCCATTACTTGTTTGTCCACCATAATAAATGCATAAATAACCCTATTTTTATACATCTAATGCTAGCATGATATTGTATCTTATGTATTTAATATCATTGAATATGGTATGCCATAAGATATTCGTATATTGAATTTGCTTCATGATTAGTAAAATATGTGGTATGCTATTTATCATTAAGTTTGTATGGTTTCATGATTAGCTTTAATATATTATGGAATATTAAAACTAAATATTTGAATAATAAACCTTGCCTATCAGTAATAGGTGTGTGCAGGACCCGCCTTTGGGATCATGCTAGGACATTATTCAGCTGTAAATATAGTTAATCTTCCCGCATCCAAGGGATACAACTTCATGGGACTTCACGAGAATTCGATAGCATATCGGTAATGGTTAACCGATGGTAGAGGATTCATAAGGGTCATGTTGTGAGTGTGGAGCGTTTCTTTTACACATCATCGTGCGTTGAAGCTATCCAGCAGTGGAGCTGTCCTGTGTGGTGCCGCCATGATATTGAAAGGCCGCCAAGAAGAGGGCTACCGGATGATGTAATGCATTAGCGTATTGATTTCTTTCAAAAGTCTATTGTCATCCCTATGGGCAAGGGTGAGGGTATAGTGAGGGCATGTCTTTACGTGATTGTTTCTATCTTTGGATTTTATTCCATATCTTGGTTGAACTGTTATTATACTATTGATGTGATATAGATGTGGTGCTGGGATTCTTACCATTCACTAAGCTTGTAGCTCTCCCCTCGTGTATTGTTCCTTCACCAAGGGCTGAGTTGATCTTGAAGGAGGAGCCCCACAAGGTGAGATTCCAGTAGTTGTTGCAGCGTCCGATCTTTTAGTTCTGCGAGCGTGAGGCCGTCAGCATTCCTCTTACTTATATGTTGTGGTATTCGTGCTTGAGGCATATGTCATTATTTTTAGTCGATTTTGAGTAGAATTGGCTCTCACAGGACAATAATTGTGTTAATTGGATCTATAATATTACTTTGAATTACAGATTTATGTCATTTTACGCTTCTGCACTTTTCGATAAGCTATCTATTATTGTTGCTTTATTAAACTAGATATGTCATATGTTGGATCATCGATGTATCCCTTGGAGTCATTATTGACCTCTTGTATTGATCAGCTGATATTTATATTGGTTAAAGACATCTAAGTCCCTACAAACATGAAAAAATCCATATAAGTCCCTATTAAAATTGGGACAGACGTACGAGTCCCTGAAAACTCAGAAAAACCCAATTATCATCCCTGAGTTAAATTTCCATCCAAACTTAACGGAATATTCCAAGAATATTCTGTTAAGTTTGGATGGAAATTTAACTCAGGGATCTCTATCACATATAATTGTATAGACATTGAAGTCCTTATAAACAGTCATAAAGACAAATTAGTCCCTGTAAAAGATAAAATTGCCCCTGAAAGACTTTTACATTAAATTGTATACACATTGCAGTCCCTATAAACAATCATAAAGATAAATTAGTCCCTGCAAAAGATAAAATTGCCCGTGAAAGATTCTTACATTTAATTGGATAGAAATTACAGTCCTTATAAATAATTGTAAAGATAAATTGGTCCCTGTAAAAGACAAAAATGCCCCTAAAGGATTTTTACACTGCAGTCCTTATTTATTTATAAACAATCATAAAGACAAATAATATAATTTTTTTTTTTTTTCATCTATTCCTAGCAGAGAAAATTTTAATAAACTCATGACACTTTTTTTACTTCCCTACAAACAAAAAGGTAAAAAGAATGCATTCTACTAGTTAAAATATTTTTTTTACATCCAAATTGAGATCTTCAGGTGGAGTATGAGCGATATGATATAAGATGAAAAAATAAAAAATAAATTATATTATTTGTCTTTATAATTGTTTATAAGAACTGCAATGTCTACACAATTAAATGTAAAAATCCTTCAGGTGTATTTTTGTCTTTTACAGGGACCAATTTGTCTTTACGATTGTTTATAAGGACTGTAATATCTATTCAATTAAATGTAAAAGTCTTTCAAGGGCAATTTTATCTTTTGCGGGGACTAATTTTCTTTATGATTATTTATAGGGACTGCAATGTGTACACAATTTAATGTAAAAGTCTTTTAGGGGCAATTTTATCTTTTGCAAGGACTAATTTGTCTTTATGACTGTTTATAAAGACTTTAATGTCTACACAATTATATGTGATGGAATATTCTAAAAATATTCCGTTAACTTTGGATGAAAATTTAACTCATGGGTGATATTTGAGTTTCTCTGAGTGTTCAGGGATTCGTACGTCTGGTCCAATTTTAAAAGGGACTTATATGGATTTTTTCATGTTTGTAGAAATTTAAATGTCTTTAATTCTATTTATATATATTGCTACGATCCAGAAATGATCACTACAGAACGTAACACTAACTCTTAGATAGGACAAACAAATGGAAGTAGTCAACAAGAGTGTAGATAATAATATATTGATGCCACATCACTGGTGGCTTATGTGGCACATACACGGATGCGGGATACGGTGATACAGACAATTTTGAAAAAAATAAAGACATGGATATGACTAGAACACATCGACGTGTGTGTGTGTGTGGTCAAATATTTCACCATGCACCATCTTTTCTTTCAAAATGTTTTAAAATACAAAATAGCCATTCTTCATACAGTTTTGTGTTTTGGTTGTGATCTGTGTTTGTGTTTTATTTTTTCCTTTTCAATTTTTGAGTTTTGTTTAATTGATTTGCACTTAGAACTATTTTAAATGGGCTAGACAATTGGGGTGTTTATTTGAACTTTTTAGTTTTTTTTTTTAACTATTGGGCTAAAAAGGTTGGGCCTATGTGCCGTGTCCCAGGTGTGTCTAGTATAGAATTCAAACTCAATTTACAGGACACGCCCGGGGCCGTGTGCGACACGTGTAGGACACGTGTCCGTGTTTGACATGGGTACGGAGGCCTGGTAGAAGTGTTTGTGCTTTGTAGGTGGGTGGCCCATGGCAATTAGATAATCACTCCATCTATCAAACGGAGCTCACTTAAAAGCTCACTACAATCTGTTTCGCGGCCCTTTTTGTAGCCTTATAAACTATAATAGCATAGTGTATACTCCATTATCATAGTTCATAGGGTTCTATCATAGTGTATGGAGTAAAAAAATTTCATTTTCAAAGAAAAAAAACATTATGGTATCTTAGTATATACTTCAATTCATTTCGTATAACAATATGTAATTTAATGAGAGAGTAAATAACTTTTAAAAAATAAAAAAATATTGTGGATCATAAATAGGACTGCACAAGGGTTGGACATATCAATTCAAAGAGCTCAGTGGAGATGCTTCCTATGAAGATATATGTAACAACATGCCTCACACAAAAGGTCAGATTGTTCATGGACCACTTGCAGCACATCCATGACACCTTGAAGAAGAACTGTGATCAATCTACCAAAATGTACATTTTAGATCATGAGGTGAAAGTGTCAGAGACAACCCTCATCTTCAACCAAGGTGGGTCTAGTCTGGATAATATTTATCAAGGTTCATTTTTCCATGGCAAGCTAAGCGAAAGAAAGTGGAGAAACGTTTGGATCTGTGATGGATGTATCCAACAATGGGGAAGCCAGAGAAATGTCATCACGGATCCAAATACCTTTTTGACTTCTTTGTCCTTATCTCCCACACCACAATGCATCATTCATCTGCATTTTCAAATGCCTACAACATAATATTTTTTTCACTGCAAGGTTTGAACAGTTGGATATTCTCAACACGGGCATCTCTAATGCAGAACCAAACTGACCTTGAACCAAAGATAATGGCTAATGTCAAGAATTTCTTGTGTAATTCTCCTCTCTCTCTATAAAGCTTTTTTTTTTTTTTTGCTATCAAATGTATCTCAAATCTTTCTAGGCAAAGACTAATCCTCCAGATGTCCGCACTGACTCACTTGGAAGTTTCACTACGGACACTTGGGTAAATCGAGGGTGGGAATCAAACACGCGCCAATGAGGAGCAAACACATGATGCTATCCAACTCATCAAGACCCCGGTGGGTCTTAATTCTATATAAAGCTCCCTTCATGATTCTATATAAAAAAAAAATTAAAATTGAGTCGTCCAACCTTGTTAGCAGCATGTTTGCAACTCGCTAACATTTTGATTTTTTTGAAATACAATGAGATGCATTCTTTTATATATTATGAAATGCATATTCATTTGAAATGACTTCATATATACTATATTTGCATAATATAGTATATATTGAAATAGTGAAATATTTATTGTGTTAGATGATTTCATATACTACATTTGTGATGTTCTGGGGCTACAAGAACTGTGTATCAATGTATATTTCAAAAGAGTTTTGGTAAGAAAAGTTACATGTGCCGTGGTCAATTTGGATTTTGATAGTTGTGGCCAAATAATTTGGGACTTCTAGAAATTCATTACTTTATCTAAAATTTTTGTAACCATTGAAGGGTATTTAATTATATCTTTCAAAAAATTTACGAGGGACATTAATTAGAAGTCCTTGTGGTCACCATCTATTACTTTTAGGATTTTGAAATTTATCAAGTTTTTGTTAGATCTCTAAAGCAGTGAAAAATTTTCTTTAGGTCCTCCAATCGGATATTGTTCAAAAATATCGAAAATGTCCCTTGTCCAATTAATTTAAAACATTGTTAACATTCTCCACCATATTGTTAACCTTCGCAGAATTGGGGGAGAGCATTTTCGATATTTTTGAACAACATTCGGCTGAAGGGACTTAAAAATAATTTTTCACTGCTCTAGGGACTTAAAAAAATTTAAAAATTTTCAGGAACATAAAAATAATAGACGGATGACCATTGGGATCCTTAATTAATTTCTCCAAATTTATATGATTCTGTTTAAATTCATGAATCATAAAGTAATCACGTAATTGCATTTCCATGGTAAATGGACAACAACATTAAACATCACATTTTATATGATTCAGATAATTTAACAGCACTTTTTTGCCCATCTCTATCACCCCCCTTCTGACCCTCCTCCCCTCTTTCTTTCTTTCTTTCTTTCTTTCCCTTTTTTTTTTTCCTCCTCCCAGTCCCACCTCAGAAAACAGGACCCTAATTGTAATCTCCACTAAAATTAAATCCAACAGGTCTCAAAAGTCTTACAGCAATTATGGTTTATAAAATCACTGCAAGTGTGAAAAAGACACTCAAGTGGCGATGCCATTATTTAAAAAACATGAATCCAACATCGTTTAACTTTAAATGCCTATAAACTTGTTTACCAAATAAATTAACTAATCAATTTAGCTAAGGCCATCATTTCTTTACAAATGGAGCTCAAATGATGCATTTAAGAAAAGAAAAACGACATATCTTTTCAATTGGATTCGATAGGATTCTAGATACCTTTAAATAACCTTACCATCCTAAAAATACTTGGAAAATATGTTGACCAGGCTTAGTGTAACACATTGTTTATTAATTAAATCTTAATTAGCTTGAGATGATTTTATCATTTGTCTCTATTGTGTTGGTGCTGGTGTTGTCTTGGGTCCCAACTTTCCATTGATCTAACAAACATTTAATTTGTAGGTGATCATTATATGTAAAAGATGGGATTCTTAATTTTAAGTCCATGTAAACATGTCTATTTAGAAATCAACCCCTCTCTTCTTCATATTTCTTTTCAAATGTCCAAATTCAACTACTTATTTCGTTTTTAGTCCCTCCGCCAAACGTATGTCCATACACCATTAGTTTGTTAAATATAATTTTTATTTTAAAGTTCATGTAAATTATATTATTTAGTGATCAGTCCCTCCTTTTTTCATATTTCATTTTAAGTCTCCAACTTCAAATGTTTTTTTCTTATTCAACGATGAAAAAATCCTCAAAATTTGAATCAAAATTCAATAATGAAAAATCCTTAAAATTTGCTTATGTAATCATTCTTCTTCTGCTTATGTAATTAATGCTCATCAAATAACTAAGACTATAAGATAATGCAATCTGATATTGGGTGGGCATATACAATGTTGAATAACATTGCAATTGTCACTGAACACTTAACAATGCAAATGTATTTTTGGTTTAGATATTTCATCAAACACTTTATATACAAGTTTCAAATATCAAAATACTTATAAAATCATAAAGACATTTTATCTAGGTAATATAAAAACAAAACATTTGAAGTTAGAAACTTAAAATAAAATATGAAGAAATGACATATCACTAAATAACATATTTTACACCGAAAAGCTTTTTGACCCTCTAACTATATACTGCAAAACTTCCTCCATCAGCTTTATGCTATTGATTGACTTAAAAATAAAATCACATTTCACAAACTGACGGGTGTATAGATGGACGTTTGATGGAAGGATTAAAAATCAAATAGGCACTTGAATTTTGGGACTTAAAAAGAAATATGAAGAATGGAGGAATCGATCCCTAAATAAACATATTTATATGGACTTAAAACTAGAAAACCTTTAAAAGATATGTAGTAACAGTCTTGTGTACAGCCATGCATGTAGTTCTCCCTCCTCTGGGGTAGAGAATAACCCAAAAATAGGAGAATAGACAAAAAATTAAAAAGAAAAATTGTTTGTTTTGCAAGAATAAATCATGATAGTTATACATAGATAAGTTAATATAAACATTGATAACTATTTTAAGAGGAGTTGAAATTGGTTAGCAGGGTTTATGTATGCCAATAGACAAAAAAAAAAAGGAAGACACCTTTTATATGTCATTATAAAAAAATTTATCTCACCTAACACTCTGGCATACATACAAAAAACATTTCACAATTTTCATATCATATAAATCTCAAATATATTCCAAAAAACAAACAATTTATGTAGGGACAAAGTTGCATTTCAAAAAGCGTTATACATGTCTTGTGCATCATTTATACTCATTTTATTCAAGTTGAATCAAATAATAAAAAATAATTTTTACGTGTTCAAATGAAAATAATAAAAAAAAAAACTTATTAGGATAGACGGTTATCTCTCTCGTATAGCTATCAGGGATATAATCTTATTCCTCCTCCCAAATAGGGGGCAAAAAATGCATCATTGAAGAAAATGTAATATATAGTATATACTTAATTATACAAAAATACCAAAAAAATGATATATGTTTCACCTAATGAATTAACATATACCCTTGTTAGTACAATACACTGCATGTGTATGTAATTAACATTGACTTATTTTAAATGTTTTAAGTAATATTCACCAAGATCACGTGCTAACTGCTCAGTTAACATTCCTTGATTCTGTCGTGTTATATCCAGCTACTTGATGGACACTTTCAAATGATACATTGAATGATTGAATGGATACATACGACAAGTTCAAACAAAAAGATTGATTGGGTGCATTGAACCATAGAATTGTACTAATTTTTAAAAATAATTTATGCACTATATTGTTTAAATTAATTAATTTCTAAAATTTTATTCTCAAATAATTATTTATTTATTTATTTATGAAACTAAAGTTCGAATTTATACAATACTTATTTGAAACCAGTTATCCAAACACAATGTTGTAAAAATAATATAAGTTTGACAATTGGTTTCTTAGGCAATGAGTGTTGTTAAAAAAAAAGAAGAGAGAGTAGGCCATTTAATAAGAGTTTATAACTTGATTTCCCCTACTTTTCTAGATTTATTTTGTTGTTTAGGTTAGATATATAAATCTTGATGATTATATTTCAAATTGGATTAGGGTTTTGATATGCTCAACCATCCTTTTAGTCTTGTAAGGTCAAAAAATGAAGCCCACCAACTATGCTCTACGTACTGGCGGTCCATGACCCGATTAACGAGGGACCACGACCCGGATCGCCCGCCATGGGGGGATCCGACCCGTTGAACCCTCCATATCCGACCACCAGAAAATATCAAGTAAGATTCAGGGTCAATTCCCAACAGAAAATATGATTTTGAGATTATCAATGCAGAGATCAAAGTATCTCAGGCAAATCTAAGATTATATGTTGGATATGGGACTATCCTTAACTGATTTTATAAATCCCAACAATATATGTTAAATTTGGAAACATCATTAATTGATTCCATAAAATCCCAACCAAAATATGTATATTTAATCAGGGACAATCAATGACTGATTATGCAAATCCCTAAATATACATATATTTGATCAATTAAATCAAGAATTTCTCCCCATCCGTCCGATGGGAGAGCGATCAACCATCGATTCTAGGGCACCCACCAAAGTACTATAAATAGAGAACCAGTTCTTCCTATTGAAGGAGGAGATTTTTTCATTAGATCCCTACACCAAAAGAGGAACTCCGTGTGACTTGATCCCTTTACAAGGGTACGTAGGCAGCCTGAGAGGTCACATCAGGTTCAATCCAAATCAAACCAAACCTAGAACGCCCTCGAGTCCGATTCATTCAAGGAGAAGAATCGTCGGCAACTAGACAGTACCCGTCGGAGGAGACATAAGCGGATGGGTTCTGACAACCTAAACCCGGTACGTCATTTTTTGCCCCTCCAGTTTGGCGCACCAGGTAGAGGACGTCGCAAACACGAGAGCATGCTCGTGATCATGCCTCCTCAAAAAAATCCTCCGATCCCACGGACTCCGGTGACTCTGCCGATGTGAGGGGAACCTTCATCTCCGCCTAGTGTAACGCCCGCAGGAGAAGGTCATAGGTATTTGATTCAATTCCATTTAAAAAGTTTTGATTCAATTCAATTAAAAAGGGTGTGATTCAATTCAATTAAAAATCGGCTTGATCAACTCCTCCAACACTATGGTCTCCAAAAAAACAAAAATGGTTATGTGAAAGAAACATTCTGGGCTGGTATGTCAACTACGCAGAGAAGTGAAAGCATGAACGCCTTTTTCAATGATTATGTTAATTCGAAAACAATGTTGAAGCAATTCGTGGAACAATATGACAATGCTTTGAGAAGCAAGGTCAAAAAAGACGAGAAGGCAGATTTCATTCTATGAACTCAAGCATTCCATTGCTTACTGATTTTCTGTTCGAGAAACAGTTTCAGGAGGCTTATACACTGTTATGTTTGTGTCATTTGGAGCTTTTGGTTGTGTTTGTGCCTTTCAAGCTTAATTAGTATTCGGATTTAATTTTGTTAATGTCGCAGATGAAGTAGTTTAAAACTGATTTTATCATGGAATATTCAGTTTTGAGTTAGCTTTCATACAAAAGTGGAATTAGATCATCTGGATTCATGTAGCAAAAGTTATGGGTATTTTTCCAATTATACCCCGGGGATAAGAAAAGCCTGGCAGCAGCCCTGTTTGATGTTTATCTCATATTTTGGAACAGCTTAAGGGGTCATTGGATATTGGTATAAACATTAAAGTTATAGATAATCTTCTTGGCTTTTGAATGAATTTTGAATTGGGAAATTCGGAGCTAAATTGTGAAAGTTATTGCTGGTTTAGTGAAGCCTGTCCAGAACTTTCTAGTCAGGGACAGCTTGGTCATTCCTCTCCCCCTCCACCAAATCAATGGTGTATTTAGGGCATCAGAGGGGGGGGGGGGATTTTTCTGGTATTTTGGTGGTTCAGCGGAGTAATCTGAGAGAGAGAGGAGGAGAAGAAGAGAAGAAGAGGAGAAGAGGAAGAGATTGAAAAAAAGAAAAGAAAGCTTTGATTATTAAAGGTGAGGGAATCCATATTAATGTGTTTTCTTCTCTTTCACTTTTTGTTGTTGCTGCTCTCCCTTTCTCTCATGATATTCTATAATTGATTTCTAGTTAATCAATCATGGTGTGTTTGTGGGATCTTGTGTGAGGCGGCCCGTGTCCCAAACCATTGACACGTGCACGCCACGTGCCTCAAAACTCACCATTTTTTTTTAAACATCGAAACAACCACCCTATATAATCTCATATGGTAAGAACCCCGGGAAAACATATAATCATCAAGATATATATAATCACCTATATAAACTCACCCAGGAAAGTTTAAGCAGTTAACAGAGCATCTAACACACCTCATATACAGTCATCCATATATACAAAGCATTTTAACATAGGCATGGTTCACTAGACCAGCCCCTACCAAAATAATCATATTCAGATCCAGAACATCAACAATATCCACATCTATGTATATGTACCTATCACCAACTGGATGTGACCCCCAAAAGAAAAAAAAGTCAACTCCCATGAACCCTGCCTCTACTCTGCAAAAATAGGAAAATAGAATAGAATGAGCGAAAGATGCTCAATAAGTAACCCAAACAATCCACGCATAAGGAAAACAAGGATGACATCAAAGTCAAGCTTAGTCAACATCAGGTCAAAGCATAATAACACATGAAAGCACTATATGATCATCAGTGGAGAACAATAACATCACTGATATATAAAAATAGGAATGAATAGCTCAAACGAACACATCACAAGTGATAGGACCAATAAATATCATCAAGAAGCAACACCACTGGACTGAAGGCACATACTCTGAAATCACCCATCAATCAAAGAAGGTCAATTAACTCATTGATGACACTCGAGATGTCACAATTCTACAAGAATGATAAGGGAATCACAACTCTGGCTCCTGAATGACCGAAGCGCCGGATAGACCATCTACATGACCCCATCTCGGCCCCTATGTCTGAGATGTCCACATCTATACCTCTCGCGTGTGGCCCTCGGAACGTCCACCGCGGAATCGCTACCTGGCCCTCGGAACGTCCAGGCACGGCAGGGTATTCTCAAGTCCCCCTCGCTGGACCGTACGTACTCATGCGCGCTGGGGAGGTAATCCTCAACCCTCACTGTAAGGTCTATGGTCATCCAACTCCAAGAATACAAGAGGTAATATAAAAGCAATGAAACAAACACAGTACAAGGCTTCATGGTCGGACAGCACGACCATGCAGATCATAGATCAATGGCAAGACACTGGGATGGATACATCATGATCAAAGGAAGGCTCACAATATGCTCACAAATCAACTATAGATTTAGAACTCTCGAAAACTGTCTAGAACAATGATAAATGACAACGATTAGATAATGATGATGAATAACGAAGCAAACCTCAATAATGACACTTCAATGACTAATCTGAACTGGGATAATATAAACCACACTCTCGAATGATAACTGAATTATAGTGGATAAATATGAAGCAAGCCTCAATGAGAAACAATTCTAATTAATAAAGGTGACATGAATAATTCTGGGTCTCAACAATATAGTATAGTAACGGACAATAGTTAGTTTCACGAATAAATAGGGATCAAAACAGCTTTGAATCTCAAACAATATCAGAGATGATAAGAAACAACAATGAAGCGCGGAATTGGAAATAACAAACACAAATATTGGGTCACTTATAACAATACCACGTGGAATGGAATGTGGGACAAACAAATATCGATCGAGTTACTTACCTCGTAATTCACCACCTCAACTGGACTCACCTTATTCCAACTCTTAAAACAGGCAGAGAGGAAATCCACTGATAAAAATATAATCTCAATCAGATACTAACATATAATCTCAATAATCAAGAAATTCTCAATTTCCCCTTAAACAAATATGATGTCCCCACTACAAACTCTAAGTTAACACAATAAAAATAGCTCCTCGATTCTTATTTATCCAACCCCCAAAACAAATTCATATTTCAGTCCCAAATCACAATTTTTAATTTAGAACTAAAATAGAACAACCCTAGACGAAGAATAACGATGAAAAGAACAAGAATCCTTACCCAGTATGGCACGAAAAATATTCCACGAAGCTTTTCCTAATTTTTTCCAATTTTTCCTCTTATTTTCCTTTGAAACAGAGCCTTGGCGACTCTCTTTTCCTCTATGTAATAACATAGCTCCACTGACCTTATAGTATTAAATGAAGTTGTGAGATCCGGCCAATTTACAAAAATACCCTTCTTTAGAATTCTGTGCAGCCTCCACTCAAACTGTCATAACTTCTCGTAGGAAAGTCCACATCAGATGATTCAACTTCTGTTGGAAAGATAACAAAAATATCTACAACTTCTATGTTTAGGCCAAAATCAAAAGAAGCTTCCAACTATATTAAAAATAGCGACGAACAGAAGACCTCACGATTTCTTCTTCTACAGGCAGAAATGGTAAAACAGCTGTAACTTTTCTAATATAGCTTCAAATGACGCCAAACTAATTTTATATGAAAGATAACAAAAAAATGAAGACTTCATATGTTTAGCGCAAAACCCAATTATGCCTCGAAGGTGCTTTTTAAAAATAAAATCAAATGCAAAGCTTCAAGAATAATAAGGACCAAAAGTTTAATAACATAAAATTATCATACTTTGCAATCCAAACATGTAAATATTAGCATAATTCAGCATAAGAGAGTCCGGGCTATTACACACGAACTCCTCTTTCTTCTGCGATTGACCTTGACATTCTCAATACATATATGCACCAAGTAGTCTACGGACTAATCTACCCTTCTCATTTGAGGGATATCATCCCACCATGATATAGGGGCATTTCGATGACTTTGCATTTGGTGAATAATTAAATATTATGCATTCGGCGACCCTGTTTGGAGGGATGTTCTTGGGTCACCTCGGTACGCCTCCTCGTTCCCTCTACAGGTCGTCACTTAGACGTGCCTCCTCAGTCACTCGTGCTGGTCGACATCTTGGCACACCCCCTCGTTCCTTATGCAGGTCAACGCCTTGACACGCTTCCTCGGTCCCTCTATAGATCATTATCTCGGTGCGCCTCCTCGATCATCTGTGTGGCTCATCACCTCATCGGCGTGTCTCCTTGGGTAACCTCAACAGGTCTGCTCGTCACCTCCGCAAGTCATGACCACATCAGTGCTCCCCTGCAGGTCACCTCGACGAGTCGGCTCACGACCTCTGCAGGTCATCACCTTGTCGGCACGCCTCCTCAGGCACCTCGATAGGTCGGCTCGCCACCTCCACAGGTCGTCACCTTATCGGTGCACCCTTCTTGCATCACCTCAAAAGTCGTCACCACATCGGTGTGCCTCCGCAGGTCACCTTGGCAGGTCGGCTCGCCATCACCGCAATTCGTCACCTCCTCGGCCCGCCTCTTCGTCGACATCCTTGCTCGATTATTCAGCCTCGCGTGCTATCCATTAGTCTTTCCCAAACAAGAATAGTGGGGATAGCCTTTGCCGAGTGATTTTTTAAACTCAGAGTCACATGGGAAGACCGATATGAAGCAGTCGAGGCTTATGGAAAGGGGGCATACAAACTCTACACTGTCGCTTCACAGGAGGTACATATTCCAACCCCTTAGAACACCGTGAACTTGAGAAAGTATTATTCATAAACTGGACGGCGTTTATGAATAATATCTTATATTGTTTTGATTTTATTTCATTCCTTTAGCTTGCATGTGATTGCTCTGAATGCCGAATGAATGTCTACGATTACTCATCTATATGCACTAATAAATCGCGATCATAATATTGCTTTTGGTTCTTCCCCCTCGGATACGTACGGTGTCGGGCCAGGCCTGGTACCAGTTGCCACCTCCCCCTGTACTGACGGCCGATGGAAGACCACATCAGACTGGGTCTAGCCACATATGTGCCGCTAGTGGAGATGGGAACGGGTTACCCTCTCACCCCCACATGTTTGTTCGGATACAGACCAAACTTCCTCCAAGGTTGACGCCGCACAGCCGGTTCAAGTCGGAGGAAGGGGGAGTACCCCATAGGGTGACGCCGCACAGCCGGTTCAAGCCAGGGATACAACCCAAAATCTCATAGGGTGACGCCGCCAGCCAGCTCAAGCCAGGGATAGAACGTACTTTCTCCAAGGGTGACGCCGCTCAGCCGGTTCAAGCCGGAGGAAGGGTTAGTGCCCCATAGGGTGACGCCGCTCAGCCGGTTCAAGCCAGGGGTACAACCCAAAGATCCCATAAGGTGACATTGCCAGCCGGCTCAAGCCAGGGAAAGACAGAGTCCCACGGGGAGACGCCGTGCGATCGGCTCTAACCAATGACTCAGCCAACTCCCAAAGGGTGACGCCGCACGGACGGTTCAAGCCAGGGGTGTTTCAAAAATTCTCTATTGGTTCTTCTCGACCAAGCGTACAACGGCAAGTCGGGACAGGCACCAGCTGCCTCCCCTCTCGTGTGCTCGGCCTTACGCGGACCAAATCGGATGGGGTCTAGCCACACGTACGCAATGGGTCGAGCCGAGTACCAGCTACTTCCACACCCCTAGTATGCGTGGTCGGATACAGACCATTCTTCTCCTGGGGATGGTTGAAATCATGTCTCTAAGGGCCACGCCATCCAGACGGTTCAAGCCAATGAGACTTAGAATGATCCCCGTAGGTCCATGTCGTCTTCACGATTCAAGCCAGAGGGCAACATGTTATCCGGTAGGTGACGTCATTAAAGTCAAAAGGATAACATATCACTCAGGGATGCACGGCTCACCACTGACCCGTATTCCGTGAACCTACCCCATAGGGTGATGCTGCATGGCCGGTTCAAGCCAGAGGTAGCTCTTAACCCTTCTCCAAGGGCGACGCTGCCAGCTGGCTCAGGCCCGGAAAAAATCAAGTCTCACGAAAAGAAGTTGTGCAAGACAACTCTAACCTAAGACGCAGACTGACTCCCAAAAGGTGAGGCTGTGCTACTAGCTCAAGCCAGAGACAAACCTGACCCTCGTAGGCTAACGCCACAATCGGCTCAAGTCGGGGTCGCAGATCGAGTTGCTTGGGGCTACGCTGTTGGAATGGTTCAAGCTGATGGACACGCGAATTAACTGTTATATATGTGTCACTTTTAGCCTGCTGGTAACCGTTGGAGCGTTCTGGCAGTTTTTTGTTTTTTTCGGTTTTCGATCGGAACCTCTAATTTTTGGACTGTTAGCTATCGTCCTGAGTTAGAGAACTCCGATTGGAAATCTAACTGCATATTTGGTGTCCTGGTGCCATTTTAGGCCTCTCATGAAAATTTCATCGAATTCCGGTAACGTTTCTGAAATTTCACAGTTTCGGGGCGTATCCGGGTATTTTAAGTGACTTGCTATATAAATGAAATAAAAAATCAGATTGTCACTATTCATCATCCCTACCAAAACCTTCTCTCTCTCCCCTTCTCCATTTTTCAAGCTTTTGAGCCCCTTAGAGCCCTCAAAGCTTAAAACCTAAAGCATAGGAAGTGTAGATCGGGTCCCGATCTACACCCCGGTGCTTTCAAATCCGGATTTCGGCGAGTTTTGCCCCTCCATCCCCCCTCTCTTCTTCCCTGATTTGGGCCTTTTCGGAGGTGGGAGTAGATCCGGGCGTTGGAAGCCCTTTGGGAGAGGTTTCGGTGCGCGGAGAGCAACCGAACATCTCTTCCTCCCCTTGGTAAGCCTCTTTTCCTCTCTTTTCTTGTATAGATGTATGTTAGGAGGTTGGTTTTGGGGTTGGGTGGTGGTCGGCGGCTGTGGGTGGCTGTCGGAGGTGGTTGGGGGCGATCGGAGGCCGTCGGAGGCCGTCGGATGGGTGGTGGAGGTGCTCGGGCATTGGGGTTGCAGTCCCGGGCAGCAGGCAGCACGAGCAGCGCTCAGGCAGGCGCAGCAGGCGAGCAGCGGCAGGGCGCGCGCGCGCGTGCGCGTGGACGTACGCGCGGGCGTGCGCTCGGGTTGGCGCTGGGCGTGCTGGGTGCTGGGCGTGCTGGGTAGGACTAGCTCGGGTAGGCTGGGCAGGTGCACCAGTTTGCCGGGCGCGCGCGCTGGCGTGCGCTCGGGGGGTGCAGGGGGAGGTGTGCGGAGCAGGATGGCTGCGGGCTGTGCAAGCAGGGCGGGCCGGCTGGGCAGGCCATGCACGGGCAGCTGGCAGGGGGCGCTTGGGCATCAGGCGGGCAGTGCCCAGGCGTGCAGGCGAGCGGTGCTCGGGCCACTCGGCGATGCGCGCAGGCAGGCAGCGCGGGCAGCAGCTCGGGCAGGCTGGCAGGCGCGCTGGGCGCGTGTTGCGCGGGCGTGCGCGTGGGCGCTGGGTGAGGGTCCCGGGTGCTGGGCGCTGAGCGTCGGGCGCTGGGTCGCGGATACCGGGTGCTGGGCGAGGGTGCTGAGCGCTGGGCGCTGGGCGCTGGGCACTGCAGAGGAGCATGCGCGCGGGGCGCTGGGCAGAGGCACAGGCGTGCGCGCGGGTAGAGGCTGGTGGTGCGCGCGGGGTGCGCGCGGGACAGGGCTGGTGGTGCGCGCGGGGTGCGCGCGGGGCGAGGCGCTGGGCGCGCGGGGCGTGCGGTGTGCTCGCGTGGTGCGCGCGGGGCGTGCGGGGTGCGCGCGGGCTGCTGCGGCGGGGCGCAGTGGGCACGCGGTGCACTGAGTGGCTCGGCTGCGGGTCCAGGCATGCGGGCAGGGGCCCGGCGGTGCGCCTGGGTGAGCGGGCTGAGGCGCGGCGGCGCATCCGAGGGCAGGTGGCCGTGCGGGTGGTTGCCGGGAGTGCTGGAGTGAGTCGGAGTGCTCGGGCTAACGTGCGTACGGGCCGTATGTACGTTTGCCCGAGTGTTGGGTTCTTTTGGTGTATTTTGTGAGTATTTTAATGTATTTGTGTATTTAACTCACCTTATAAATGTCTGTCTTGCAGATCTTGACGGGCGGTCGCGCGACGACCCGATCTTCGGTGAGTGGGACAATCCAACCCAGTAGAGAGGCGTTATACGCATTTGGGCGTATACCGACCTCTCCTGGGGCACCATGGATTTATATTAACCTATTGTAATGTGTATTCCATGCGAGCATGATTTAAATGTAGAATGCATGCTACCCTAGACTTTGCATGTTAGGGACTTGCACCCTTAGGATATGTGTATGAGCCATGCATCATGCCCCCTGTTCTCATGCTAGGAAGCCTTGGCCTATGCATGTGTCCTACTAGTTTATTTATTAAATTAAATGCTAGTGTATGACAAACTGCATGCCTTAGATGATATTATAGGGAGGAGCCTTGCGAGGTCAACACTGAGACCCGGGTTAGGGTACTCCGTGTTCCTTGTTTGGTTGTCGGGGTGTCCTGTATCGGGAACTCACGCTGCCCTCCCAAGGTTTCTTGTCCCAATAATATTATAAGAAATGTTATACTAAATTATATGATTATTAGCATAATTAGTGAATATTATAGGGGAGGGGCCTCGCGAGGACAGCGGTGAGACTCGGGCTAGGGTACTCCGTGTTCCTTGTTTGGTTGTCGGGGTGTCCTATATCGGGAAGTCACGCTGCCCTCCCAAGTTTCTTTCAGCCAATGATATTCCACCCTTGCTAATTATTGTGTATGTTACCCGCATATTGCTTATGCGCCTTGGAGGAATTCTGAGGAATTCAGGACATTAGAGTTGTAGAGATGCGTTGTCGGCGGATCCGAGTGGATCATATGCGTATGGATAGGCTGTTTTGTCCCCTTCGTTGGATCCGGTAGAGGCTGCCCCAGCGTTAGAAAGGCCGTCCCTTCCAAGGGCTCCCATCAGTAGGCGCCTCCCGATATTTGTGACGGACGGTGCTGAAGTTGTGGGTGATAGCCTAGCGGCCTACGGAGTGGAGGAGAGACTATCGGTGGACCAAGGGTGACCAACAGCCTAATCAATCCCAAAATCCTGTGTCACCCGTGGAAGGGTGAGGGTGAGGGTGTAGTGGGTTGGCGATGAGCGACCCACTGGAGTTGTGATTGGATGATTATCAGTCCCAAAATCCTATGTCGCCCATTGAAGGGTGAGGGTGAGGGTGTAGTGGGTTGGCGATTGAGCGACCCACTAGTTTGAGTATTTGTTACCATTTTGTGGTTGTTAATAAGAGATTGTGGATTATTAAGATCTGGATAGTGGTCAATATTGTCTGTGATGCATGGGTTGTGCTGTTCACTGAGCGTGTGGCTCACCCCTCGCATATGTTTTTCCCCAGTTGCCACTGAGCCTGAGTTGGAGCCGGAGCAGCAGTTGGAGCTTTCCGAGGGATTCCTTCAGTAGCGGAGCAGCGCCACGTTCCGCGAGTGCCAGAGACTATCAGCATCCCTTCTTGACTGTATGTATTTTATTTCCGTGCTTGGCACGCGTTTGTATATATTCAGTTGTATTTGTGTATATTGGCTCTCACAGGACAGATGATTGAGTATCGAGTCTGTAGTATGATTATTTACAGATTCAGTCTTTTGCTTCCGCATTTGGTGTATATATCATGTCAGCCTTTTGTTGCATGTGTGTCATTCTGGTTGTTTGTGTATGATATATTATTGACCTCCTGTGTAGATTCTGATATTTTATATACACTTGCCGCTTCCCTGGGACGGCTGCCTTGGGGCGTGACATTAACCCCCACAGGGTGACGCTGCGCGGACAGCTCAAGTCGGGGGCGAATCGAAATTCCCCTCAAAAGGCAACACTGCAAGGGTGGTTCGGCCTGGGGACGATTCAAATTTATCTTTCAGGGTAGTGCCATCCTCACGGTTTAGACCACCAAAAGCTCCCACGCGACCACACCTAGATAGGTCATGTCAATGTGATAAACCAACCCCATGATGGGCCATGCCGACGACACAGCAAGGGCTTGAGGGCAACCCATCATCCTAAAGGAAATGCCACGTAGTGGCTAAAACCGAGGGGACGGCCAACTTATCTAGGGGTGTGTCATGCTCGGCACTGACCCACACCACTCTGAATAGCGGAGGAGCCACGTCACACAAGTGATTCAAGCTATTCGTCTTACGGACTCATCGGGGAAAAATTACCCCACGCAATCAAAACCCTATTCCTCTGTACTCCTAATACACCATTGTCACTTAGAATGTGCCGGAGGGTAACTCGACTAAGACCAAACAAACAAAGGGTTATACACGATTAGTCTGACTCAAAATACGGCTATTAGGATAGAGCATGCAATGGCGGGTCAGGACAGGCACCTGTTGCCCCCTCTCCACGCACTTGATCGAACATAGACTAGAACAACCAACTATCGGTCTTACGTGCGCAACGGGTAGTGCGAGATACCAGCTATCTCCCTATCATCAGTACATATGGACCGATGTAGACTAGTCTTCCCCCAAAAAAGGCAACGCCTTAAACGGTTCAAGCTGGGTCAGAGAGCTTGCCCTGCTCGGCCTCGCCGTGCCAACGGTCTAAGCCCAGGACAGCTCAAAAAACCAATCTCCGAGAGCTATGCCATCTGTCGGTTCTAGTGAGACCTATACCAACTCCCAAACGGTGATGCCACTCGGACAGTTCAAGCATGGGGGCAACACTTCATCCGGTGGGTGACACCATACAATTGTTAAAGCCAAAAGGATGACGCACCATCTAAGGATACGCCGCTCGCGATTGACTCGTATCCCCATGATTAACAAGGACAAGTCTCACAAACGATTCGAGCCTGCCATGAAATGGACCTCTATGGGTTAATGTTGTCTTGACAACTAAAACATTTGTCCCAACAAGACTGAAGCGCCGTATCACGATTGACGAACGCCGAGTCCGTCAAAACTCAGCGAGCCACCGCAATTTAACTCGGCAGCGCACGAGGATCGACGAGCATAGATCAAGACCGGACCTGCACCGACCGACATGTGTCGCCTCAGGTATTGTTTTTTCCACCTGATAGGATGATCTTCGATCCCAATCGGATGGAAAAAAGGGGGCATCTGTAGGGCCCAAAAATGAGGCCCACTAACTATGCTCTACATACCGGCGGTCCATGACCCGATTATCGAGGGACCACAACCCGGATCGCCGGCCATGGGTGGATCTGGCCCGTCAAACCCTCCATATTTGACCACCGAAAATATCAAGTCAGATTTAGGATCAATTCCCAACATAAAATATGATTTTGAGATTATCAATGCAGAGATCTAAGTATCTCAGGCAAATCTAAGATTATATGTTGGATATGGGACTATCCTTAACTGATTTTATAAATCTCAACAATATATGTTAAATTTGGAAACATTATTAATTGATTCCATAAAATCCCAACCAAAATATGCATATTTAATCAGGGATAATCAATGACTGATTATGCAAATCCCTAAATATACATATATTTGATCACTTAAATCAAGGATCTCTCCCCATCCGTCCGATGGGAGAGAGATCCACCATTGATTCTAGGGCACCCACCAAAGTACTATAAATAGGAAACCAGTTCTCCCTATTGAAGGAGAAGATTTTTTCATTAGATTCCTACACCAAAAAAAGAACTACGTGTGACTTGATCCCTTTACAAAGGTACTTAGGCAACCTAAGAGGTCACATCAGGTTCAATCCAAATCAAACAAAACCCAAGCCGCCCTCGAGTCCGGTTCATTCAAGGAGGGGAGGATCGCCGGCAACCAGACAGTAGCCGTTGGAGGAGACAGAAGCGGACGGGTTCTGACGACCCGAACCCGGTACGTCATTTTTTGCCCCTCCAGTTTAGCGCACCAGGTAGGGGGCGTCGCAAACACGAGAGCATGCTCGTGATCATGCCTTCATCATTAAGGAAGGGACGAGCATCGAGATGAAATGCATTGACATGATGACGCGGATCACCTTCACTACTATACTTCCTAAACTTGGGAGGTTGAAAAGTTGTAGGAAGTTTGATGACATCAAATTGACAATGGTTTCTCCAATGGGAATCAGTAGAGACAGGGAACATGATCTCAGAAACCTTCTGTCTTATGATTTCCTCTAGGGTTTGATTAACCCTCGAGGAATGTGGGTTGATGAATGGGGGATGATGGATGGGAACTCTCGACTGATAGGAAGATGATGGGACAGACTCATGTCTAGAGTTCAGATTTCTGTGGTTTTGATCAAATCATAATACATCTGAAAATAAGACATTTTTTTTGTTTTCTCAATTTATAAATAAAAGAAAACAAATATATACACAACAAAACTAACTCTGCATAAAATAGATATATACAATTCAAATAAATGGAACTACCATGAAAAACTTGGAAGATTGTCGAAAAGATTTTTTTTTTTTTTTTTTTTTTTAGCAGGGACCAAACACCAAGTATTTTGAAAAGAGAGGATTAATGACTTCAAGCCGACTAACTCAGCCCATTGTTTTATGTCAACAGAGTGAACCCATGTTAAATGTATGATATTTGACAAAACACAGGTACCGTGTTTTATGATGTTTTTTTTTTTTTTTAATGAGAAAACAGAGTCAATTTTTTTTAGAAGCCAAGTCAAACAATCATTTCTCCTCTCATAACAGCAACAACATTTTATTCAAGTGAAATATGCATGCCAGTGTTAATGTAAATCCCATTGTTATTATGATCCGTTTTTTTTTTTTTTTACACGATTTTTTTTTCTTCAATACACACTCACTGTTCACGTACCAAAGCCCATTTTATTTTTTTTTCTTTTCAAAACACTTAAATCAAAGACATGCACTTTTGAAGTTCTATTATTATTATTTTATTTTATTTTTGTAAAAAAAAGAAATTTTATATGCAATTAAAAAAAATTGCACTATTTCTAATTGAATCTTAGTCAAAATGTGCGAGGATACATGTCCTGAGCTTCACAAAAGAGGTCTCACCGTGATCACCACTTTGTCGATGTGGATTTTTGACCGCGAAAGTCATTAATCCGGGTTCTTTCGAACTTGGTTTCGGTCTGTACGCGACGTACCGAATCGTCATTCAAAAGATCGTCCGAGTTTGCTCGACTGTTCACTGGGACTCAAATTGTGATCGCCACTTACTTTTCCTCAAAAGCAAGAAAAGAGGGTATTTCTTTGATACTTGTATTGTGGATTCTTTTCACGTTGACGTAGCTGGCTATACAACGTGATGAAACTCAAGTACCTCGCACAAAATGATTAAGATCCGATTATAACAAAGGTGTAGTAAATTATTCTAAAATAAAGAAAATAAAAAGATATTAAATATGGATCTTGAACACGTGTCGCTTTGATTTGTTTGAGGAGGAGAATAGTAATTATTTTACCAACCACTTCCTAAAAAATTTACCCCTTTAAAATGTAATAAAAAATATAGGTTAGGATTGATGCACTAAATTAAGTGATGTAAATGAAAATTAAATAAAATAAATAAAAACTAAGCACTAAAAGACTCCCTCTTTATGCTCTCGTTTATTTTTCTCCCTGTGTGTCTCTCACTCTCACACTTGCAAAATCATGCAAACTATTCACTGACATCTCAAAACAGTCCTCCCCTCTCTACAAAACAGCCGACCATTTTCCACCCCTAAAACAGCCAAGTCTCCTTTTATTAAATAAACCCAAAACACCTACACACCCCCTCCAAAAAAAATAAAATCAAATAAAAACCCTCTGCAGAACAGCCATGAGGAATAAATCAAGGAAAATCAGTAAAAAAAATAGCTCAATAAACCAAAAAACACTTTTAAAACCAGAGAAGCTATGAATACACCGACGGCTCCCCTATGGACCGTCAGTAAAACCGACGGCTCTACTACGAGCCGTCGCCAAACAGTTCCAGAAAATTAATTGAGCAGTGCATTTTTGGATTGAAGACTAATAAAACCGACGGCTCCCCCAAGTGCCGTCGAGAAAAAAAGCCAAAAAATTCAGTAAAAGTAGTTCTGAACTATGAGAAACAAGCAATAAGAAAGCAGTAAATAAAATAAATAAAGGAGCAATGGAACAGTAAATAAAAAAATAAAGAACAATGATAATCAAGTAGAAACATAAAAGTAAATAAATAAAATGAAAATTAAAGAAAATAAACAAGGTTAGTAGTCCTTGGGATGAACCCAAACAAAAGGGGGTGCTCAAATGGTCCTAAGACCAACTGGCCAACGACCCTTGTGTAGGCCGTCCGTCAGCTGTGTCCCATTTCCAAAAGAGCTAATCAAAGTCCAAAAGATGCAACAACCAACACTCAATTTCTTTAAACTATCTTCTTATATGATTAAAAAAGGGGTTACAAGATTTGGTTTACAAGGTTTCTCAAGGGTTGGATTATGGGAGTTCTAATTGAACCCTAAAAGAAACAAAAGAAAATGAGGGAGATGGAGGTGAGTGAGCAAGGCAAAAAATGGGTGGTTTCTTCTCTATATTCTCTCATCTCTTTTAGGCTACAAGTGGATAGGAGTGGCTGAATTCGTGGGTCTTTCTTTTGCTTCCTTGGTTGCCTTCTTCTTCACTCTCCCCCTCTATTTATAGTGTTTTGCAACCAACCACCTTTAGACAAAACATAGGAGCCTTAAATGCTTCCTTTCCCATCGATCAAAAGCCAGTGAAGATGACTGGTTGGAGCTGCAGTCGAGAGAGGGAGCGCCACTGCCAGTTTTGCCAGCTTTTTGATCCTGACAGATCGACAGCTCGTTGCAGATTCGTCGCCCAATATCGATGGCTCCTGTCCCAGCCGTCAGACAGAATGTTTTTTTTTGAAGTGTGTTTCATGAACCTCATTCTATACTCGTTCCAACGCCGTTGACGGATCGAGAATCGGAGGTGTATTTTTCAAGTTATGGTCCGATCTTGTGGGGGTGTTCGACTGCGAAAGGAAAACCGACGGCTCCTCTTGTATCCGTCGCCCAAAACCGACAGATCCTGTCCCTACCGTCAATTTAGGAAATCATGATCCTCATTCGCTGAACTTTCCAATGACGCCGACGGATCAAGAATCGGAGCTGTATTGATCAAGTTATGATCCAATCTTTGAGGGTGTCCGATTGTCTGTGTGGGGGCATTCCTTCTACTTCTTCTTGGGCCAAACCACCCTGATCTTGGATTGTTTGTTGTTGTTTAGTCTTGGGTGATTATTTGTGAGAGAATATATGGTTCAAACCTGCATAAATTAGATAGTACTAGCGATAAGTATTATACTATTTTGATCGGTCAAAAATGGGGTATCTACCTCCAAGTCTTATTTTTATTCCTCTACCTTTACATAAAGTATATGTATTTATACGACGGTTTATTCATGAACATATAAAAGATGTGATTGAAAGTGAGGTTCCTAGGAAAGGTTGGGGGAGGGGGGTAAACTTAATTTAAACTTATTATTTTAATTCAATGATTTTCTTTTATCAAATAAAATAAAATAAAAAAACCTTGTTTCTAGCTATCATGAATAAACAAAAGTTGACCTAAACTAAAACTATGACAAGTTGTCCAACCTGGATAATAATTTTATTCCATCTTATATTAAATCTTTGATTGAAATGAGGACAAGACATTAAAAATTGTAATTTCAGGGGTATGACTTGGATAGGATTATATAAGGTAATTATTTTAGTATTAAAATCTGATTATACTTGGAGTGCCATCCATATGATTACATTGTTGTAACTTATGTCATTTGATTTGATTTTGCATTGTTTAATAGTACATATTATTAACTTTAAATTTTAAATGTTGTGCATTTGATTTATGATTCATGGATTTTATAATTACAAAAGGTACTGATAGTAAAAATATAAAATAAATTGGTGATGGATAATTACGCTCAAAATGTTGTCTGGTTAAGACTGTGTGATATAGTAATCTGCTTAAGAGTATTGGAGTTTGTGTATCAGCTTGTGTATCAGAGAGTCAGCTTATGTATCTCTGTATCACTAAATTTGATATTGCTCATGCTGTTAGCATTGTTAGTTAGTTTGTCTCTACTCCTCACCTAGCTCACTATGGTGCTCTCGTGAGGATTCTCATATATTTACGTGAGACTACCACTAGATGGCATGGGACTCCTCTTGTTTTTGGGTTTACACTAACACTAACTAGACAGGAGATCCAACTATTCGTCGATCTACTACAGGCTTCTGCATTTTCTTTGGGGACTCTTATTTTCTGGCGCAGCAAGAAATAATATATAGTTTCTATTTCCAGCACAGAAGCTGAGTATCGAGCAATGATTATCACGATCAAAGAGATTGTTCATCTTAGACATCTTTTGGTTGATCTTGAAGTTGATATTTCTGGTCCTACTCTACTTTATTGCGATAGTCAGAGTACTATTTAGAGACTAATGTAAACATGTTGAGGTTGACTGTCACTTCGTCCATCTACACTTTCTTGCTCAGTCACTTACGCTTTCACACATTTTCTCTGTTGAGTAGCTTGCTGACTTCTTTACGAAATCTTATCCAGTTCCTCAATTTCAGTCTCTTATTTACAAATTCATGTTGTTTGAATCATTTTAAGTTTAAGTTGGAGTGTTAGATTATACATGTATTATATTATAGTATTACACGTGTAATATTATTCTGTATTATTATTATATGAAGGACTTAAGTTTTTCCCTAAATAGAATTATGTCTCATTATTCATTATCTCTCTGATTCTATCATTATTAAAAAAAAAGAGAGAGAGAGATTGTTTCTAAAATGACTGAGACACCTCACCCTTTCATGTGCTGGTTCAGTTTAAAATGCTTGTCACTGTTTCCAACTTAAGTCACAATCGCTTTGTTTCTCCCAAACTCCTCATCTTCACTCATCATTAATCAGTTGAGCCAGCGCCGACGTGGATATAATGACATTTCTTTTGCAAGTGTTTTTTCAGCTTATAAGAATATTTCTTACAGTTGTATTTTTTAAATATTATTTCATCTCATTTTTTTTATATGGGAACGACCTCCACAATCAATCTTTTGATTGAACTGGATAAGTTACTTTTGCCTGTGTGCTATGCTTCAATACCACAAGTTTTTTTTTAGTTCATATGTGCATGTTAGTTAATATGTACAAGAGATTATTAATAATAAACTATATATACATAACAATGTATAAATTTGATATAATAATGCACATGGATGAATAAGACTATATGAGTTGTAATGCACACAGAGTGTATAATATTGTACACATGATATTTATTGAACAGGGTGAGCAACAAAAAAGGAGATGGAATGGCCTAGAAATGTAACCGCAAACCTATGGTATTGGATATGTTGAAAAAGTATATAGACCTAAAATTGGAATTAAGTTCCATTTTTACTTGTATTAAAACCACACAAGATGACATAGTCAAAATTACAGCGATATCCCAGCAAGAGTACCACATAGACACGAGTCAGATTGAGACAACGGGTTATAAAACTCACAAGATCTAACCCATAAGTAGGTCTGTCAACGGGTCGGGTCCGGGTCCACCCGGACCCGACCCGTGACAGGACCCGGCGGGTCCGGGTCCAACTCAGGACCCAATGGGTCCAGAGAAATGTGGACCCAGACCCGGACCCGTCGGACCCGGGTCGGGTCCGGGTCCGACCCGACCCGGATGGTTGGGTAAAAAAAAAACAGAGAGAGAAGAGCTCATGTATTTGTTTGTCTTATCATTCTATTTGAAATTTTTTGTAATAAAACATTATTGTTAATGAGACTATGTTTGAATATAATTTTATACAATTCAAAAGAAGTAAATGAATTATTAAACAATATCCAAAACAATAATCACTAACATAAAAAACATATTAACCTAAATAATAAACATAACTAATCTAAACAACATTCAAAACAATATTAACCTAAACAACATTCAAAACAATAAACACTAACATATTAACCTAAATAATAAACATAAATCATGCAACAAACTAATTAATCATACAAATTCAAAAGCTAATAAGTTAATTGTCCAAAACAAATCGATTTATAGGCTTGTTATGATTATGATTTATGAACTTGTAGATACAAAAATAAGTTAAGTAAGAAATAAAATTTGTATCAACTAATACTAATGGTCTTATAATATATGAGCATATTTTAATAAAACAATCCGATCTCGGGTCTAACAGGTCAGGGCGGGGTGGACCTGAACGCGACCTGTTTGTTTGTTCGGGTCCGCCAGGTCAGGTCCAACTCGGGTCGGGTCCAAATCGGGTCGGATATATTACACGTGTAATCGGGTCCGGATCGAATCGGGTCCAAGTCTAGACCAGACCCGTTGACAGGCCTACCCATAAGGCTGCAGACCTATTTTTAAAATATTATATACAACCTTACTTCTTGTCTGTCTACATTCCACACATATTTTAATTTTTTAAAATAATATAAATCATCTAGTGAGTTATATATTTTTATAAAAAATAAAATATATATTTCAATAAATTGAATTGACTCATTAATTGAAAACATGAAAAATTTGAGATATATACCTCATTTAAATAGGTATCAATGTTTCTTAAAAGTGCATGTTTGATAAATTGAGTTTGATAAATTGAGTAAAATGAATGCCTCTTTTTACATAGGACTACAATTCATCTAATATTGGATCACGGTAGAATTCAAATCAAACTTGACATGAAGATAGAAGAAATCAATCTAAATCCAGATTCAATCAATCTCGACTCTCAAAACTAAAGAGATCAGTTGAACCCAACCCATTAGGTTTAATTGAAATTCTGGTTTGATTTGATTTAGATTTAAACAAAGTTTATGTTTTATTATAAAATGGTTTTATCTTAAACAATTAAAACTCAATAATTAATATTAATAACAAAGAATCTGTTGTGTTAAGGTGGAGGAGACACTAAAGATAAAAAAAAGAAGATAGAACAAATAAATAATCTTTTGTTTGAGTAGCGACATAAGTTATTTTGGGATAAATAATTATTTCAGTATAGATAAAGAATAATTCATTTTTTATTAGATTGTTTTATCAGTTATTCTTATTGAAAAATGTAATAATAAATTTTTTGTTGTTTAATTGATAATGAATAAATTGTGGATAAAAAGAGAATAAAATGTGAATAAAAATTTATGAAAGGTAAAAAATTGATTTGAAGTGTGGTTTCCCTAATATAATAGAGATGATTACATGTGATTTGACATGTGACTTTCTTTTATGCTAGTGGAATAGTTTTGGTGGAATAACACAATTCTATGGGGGACATGGAATAACGATACCTGTTTATTCTCACATATTCTGACATAGCTATGCCTTCTTATTCCTTGCAAACAAATAACTTTTTAGTCTTATTCTTCTCTATTCCTCATCTATTCTCCCATCAAAACAGAGACATGTTTATGATAAAAAAACTAAACTATATGATTTAGATTTCTCTGGTAAATTACCACTCACCTCATTGGGTAAAAATTGAAACCAAGTATACCAAATCCAATCTAATCTGGATTTGAATTACTTAGGACTTTAAATTTGAGATTAAGCCAACCACATCCAACCAGAATTAATAAAAAAGTCAGGTTAAATGAGCTCTGATAGACTCAATATATTTTGTAGCCCCCTCTGCAGCCTCATATACTACAATATATATTGTGCTGTCATAGTGTATGGGCATCTATCGTAGTGTATGATAATTTTTTTTTTTTTAATGTAAAAACTAAATACTATTGTATCTCAATATTTATTTAATTTCGTATAACAACTTGTATTTTATTAGAAGAGTGTATGATTTTTTTAAAAGAGAAGAAAAATAGTGTGGACTGCGGATGAGGCTGCACCGAGCCCAGATCTAATTAAGTTTGGCTATCATTAGTACCATCAGTATTGAACTGTACAACATACGAATCGAAATACACAGTTTATGAATCGAGCTGCACAATCAATAGTTGAGTATAATTATCACGGTCTATGAATTTCAAATCATTAACTTATTAGTTTAATTCACAAATTGTATAGTTCGATACTGATGGTACCAATGATTGCTAGTGCACTTGGGTCTAAATGTATCATTTTCCGACGCTGTGGTGCAAAAGACCCCGATTGCATCCTTACTTTTGTCTTCTCACATATCAGCAATGACAAGCGACCACTTGAGGGTGGACTGCTCACTATCCAGACAATAATAAAATATAAAATAACATAATTTAAAAAAACAAAACAAATTAAAAATAAATAAATAATAAAAACAAAAATAATGCCCCAGCATGTAATCCGTCTCACCTGTTCCGAAGCACCTTCTCCCCCACTTTTGACAACCCTCTCTTTCTCTCTGTATATGTATTTGAAGTTCTTCATTTTTTGGTTTGAAAAAATAAAAGAAAATAAAAAAAATGAACGAAGTGAATAATAATGAGAGGAGGTTCAAGAGGGTGTGCGTCTTCTGCGGGAGCAACTCCGGCAACCGGACCGTCTTCAGCGACGCCGCTTTAGACCTCGGTCATGAACTGGTCTCTCTCTCTCTCTCTCTCTCTCTCTCTCTCTCTACATGTGTATGTTTTTTATGTTTATTTTGTACTGTTTTGACTGTTTATGAGATTTGGGTTCTCTTTTTTGCTATGTTTTGGATTGACCCATATTGGTTTTGGACTCTGTTTTTTGGTGTTTTGTTGTGATTGGATGTTGATTTTTTGTTAATATTATTAATATTATTATTATTTTGGATTTTGTGTTTAGAGGTGTTGCTGGATTTGTTTCCAGTTTTCTTTATTGGCTGTATGATTGAAAAATTTCCTCTTTTTTTGTTTTTATAAATTGTTTTTTTGAAATTTTTTTTTAAGTGGATGAATTAGTGGTAGCTTTTTTTTTTATTTAAATTTTTTGTTCAACGCAATGGGTTACTTAATGATTGTCTTAATAATTATCTTTTGCTTCCTTTTCTGTTTTAGGATGATCCTTATCTAATTTTCATTAATCCTATTTAATGAATGTTTGTTTCATTTTTTTTACTCACTGAAATGGATTTCTTGTAGTTTTTGTGAATGCCCGTTATGCGTTTATACAGTTTTGGATTATCTTTCTTTTGCATCTAAAGGGATTTCTAGTAGTGTTGCTTTCTCATTTTTAAGTTTTCTCTGTAACTTTTTCTTTTAAACTCCATTTCTCTTGTCTCTTCAGTCCTGTTAATAACTGGGGGTGTCTTTTTTATATAATTCATCTTAATAGTTGATGGAGCACTTGTTTGGATTGTTCTTTCATCTTATTTTCTGTTTGTTCTTTCGATATATAATTTCTTTGATTAAGATAAGAGATGCAGTATGTTTGATTCTCCATACCTTTTTTTCCGTAGTTTTAATTTTCAGACAAAAATATATTTTATAAATTTCATTATTTTTCATAGTTGAGTAGCATTTTTTGGATGTAAATGTTCTCCAGAAATTGTTGCCACTATAATTTGTTGATTCCATTGTCATTGATGAATACTGTAAGGTTAATGGGAAGTTTTGGTGGTGTGTATGTTGGGTCATGCATTTTCTTATAATGTGATTTGTATTATAAATGAATGTCATTTTATGTCATATTACGTATTCACTTCAGGTTAAGAGGAAGATTGATTTGGTATATGGTGGAGGGAGTGTGGGATTGATGGGTTTAATATCTCAAACAGTATATGATGGGGGTTGCCATGTTCTTGGGTAAGAAACACATTTGGTTACTTCATTTTCCAACTTTTCCCCTTCAATCTTCTTATAACGAGAACACATGGCATTTAAACCGTTTTATAGACGGTAAACCATATTATTATTAATTGATGAATTATTTGTTCACTCGTTTTCTTTTTCTATTGTGTTTAATCTATTCTGCAGGGTCATTCCAAAAGCCCTTATGTCTCTGGAGGTGTGTATCACATGTGCATCATTTCATACCTTTTCCTTTTGATTAGTTGCTTTCTGTGCTTAATTGGTGCAGTTCCGTTTTCTTCAGTGTCTTTTGCAGGGTCATTCATTGCATGAAGCATTGAAAACACACCATAACCCTCTTCAATACAATCTGTTTAGTTCTTTGTTTGTGGCAATCAAATTAATTGGCTCTACTTCTTGCACTTTTGCACCTGCATAGAGTTTGAAAATTTCATGCATTCAGAATTCTAAGTTCTCAACTTTTGTTATTTAGAAAAGATAAATTTTTTATTTAAAATTTCATTGCATAATCCTAAGGTTTAGGTTTTGTCAATTATATATAATGCTGCTCTATCTTCTTATATGCCCAATTTAAAAACAGCTTTTCTTGACTAACAGAGCTTTCAGAACCCCTTTTTTATTAGTTGCTGGTCGATTATGTCAAGAGAACGTTTGGCTGCTTGTTTCCAAGTGAATCGAATGTATTTTTTTTCTGATAGTTCGAATATGCTTTTGAGTAAATCAATCTGATCAGAAAATTAGAAAGTAGATCTTCCTTATATTCTTTTAACTAGGAGGAATCTGGATACTTAGTTCTGATGTAACGAAAAATGTATTTTTGCATGATGATGTATATATATTATTGCGTTAAACATGGATTTTAATAAGCCATCTGATCAGAATCTTGGTCAACATTGTCCCATTCTAGTTTTGCCTTACTATTATATCTTGTGTCCTTCTCCTCGTGAGTGTCAAAAGTTTTTAAGTGGAATTGGAAACCATTAAACTAATATGCAGATTGGTGTATAAATTTGTGTCCAGTTGCATAACACAGCACCTCTGAATGCCCATTGCTTTGGAATTTCCCTTCAAGAATCTGAGTGTATGTGCTTGTTCATACATGTATTGGGATCTAAGCGTCTGGATTTCAATTCTTACAGATATCGGGGCAAACAGTGGGTGAAGTTAGAACTGTTTCAGACATGCATGAGCGTAAATCACTAATGGCCCGGGAGTCCGATGCTTTCATTGCTCTTCCTGGTATCTATGTTGAACTCAAGAAAGGCTAGAATGTTGCTCCATTTAATTATCACTCTGAATGGGGTACGGGGTTTTGTTATACTTGTAGGAGGATATGGAACTATGGAAGAAGTTTTGGAAATGATAACATGGTCACAGCTGGGGATTCATGACAAACCAGTAAATTTGATAGCGTCATATTGTTTTTTATAAAGATTTGTTAGATGGGGCCACTAAATGTTGCAACTTCCATTAATACAGGTTGGTCTCTTAAATGTTGATGGTTATTACAACTCTCTGCTTGCTCTGTTTGATAATGGTGTCAAGGAAGGTTTCATCAAACCTGCAGCAAGGCATATAGTGCTATCTGCTCCAACTGCGAAAGAACTGATCATGAAGATGGAGGTGCCCTTAAATTCTACCTATTATTGTTGCTCTTTCCTTCCTTATTAACAAACTCTTGGGTGTGTTTGTGCACAATATTGCCTGGAAAATGAAGGAATGCGAAAGAATCTAGGTCAAAGGTTAACTGATGAAAAAGAAATCTTTTTCCCTTTGACTTTTTGTTGTTGTTTGTGCATGTAATGGGAAGTGGCATGAAATAAAAAACTATTATTCATGCCGGTTATGGAAATTAATAAAAAATTAAAACAGTCTCACTTTCTGAAGGGAAATTTTTTTTCCCTCTCTTCTTATAAGACAACAGAGACGAAACAAAAGAGGCAAGGGAAAATGAGGGAATTTTTCTCCCTTTGTTTGGCACAAACACTAGCTTTTTAAGTAATCAAAGAGAAAGTTTCGATTTTCTCTCATATTTCATGAGTTTTCCACATGCACAAACACACCCATAATGTACTATAAGCCATTAGTGTCACAAGCTGCTCTCAATTGATTTGTGTGTTTGTTGGATTTACAGCGATACATGCCATCACACGAACATGTTGCCCCACGTAAAAGTTGGGAGATGGAACACCTTGGCTACTCGAAGCCTCCTAGTCTGCCTTAACACCGATTCCTTCATGGTGTCACTTATTCTGGTCTATGTCATTCCTTCTAAATCATTTGTGTGGATGGGCACAAGACAATCTTCGTTTGCCACCGAATTCAAATCATACACCATTGAATTCACTTCAACAGGTACATCAATTGTGTCAAAAATGATTGCTTATGCTTTGACTTTATGCATTACACATAATCAATCTATTATTGATTTCACTATTTTGTGGATTTGAATTGCATGTGTCCTGATTGACTCCAACATTTGTTACAACTTACAAGTATATGTGTTTTTCTTATTCTTGTACTCTTATTATATGAAGTATTTATCAATGACGTCAATGAATGATTCGCTTAATGCAAAAGAAAAAAAGATTAGTTATGAAGTGCATCTGACTGATGTAGTTTTGATGTGACATTGACGTGTGACAATTTTTTATGACATAATCAGTATCTTACACGCAACGAATCCTCAATTATACAGACGTGCCATATTATTATGGCAAGCTAGAAGAAAAAAAATCCTTAGTCTTTTCATGGTAACATTAAACCTTGCTTTCCTGGGATGTGGGTACCTAGGGTGTCAAACTGATCTGTCACGCTGCTTTATGGGATGCTTATGTTCTAAGTTGACAAGATTTGATGTGGGTGGTACTGATGTATCCCTGTTTTGAAGGACAGTCACAACTTATTCACTGCATTTTGATTTGTGGTTTAGGACTCCCTTTCAAGCTGTGTGCCTGTGATGGTGGGTCCTTGCAAATGCTATTTGGTCTGTACTTTGAAAGACTTAATTGGGACCCCCCTCCAGTTTGAGCTTATCTATATACATGTTATAAAATGTGGCTTTGGTACCAGCCTTTGAGTGCGGTCGACCGTTCAATTTTGTGTGTTTGAGCAAATAATTGAACCTCAGAAGGAGATGCATTTATGTTTTTACTTAGCAGACATGAGGAATCTAGGAAATAAGTAATATAGAAAGGAGTGATTTAATGGATAGATTTTTTTGGTGGAAAATGTTTGGGACAATCATTATTCATGTAGTCACTTTTTCTGTCTCAGCACGTTTTGAAATTTTTATGAAGGTATATTATTTGTCCATTGAAGTGCATAAAAATGAAGTATATACTTCAACAATTGAATGAATATTTTCCTTCATTTTAATAATGGAGTGTGTATTTGTCTAATATAGTATATACTTGATTATTCATGTAGACTATAATGACTAATGCGCTTGATTGCGATTGTAAAACTGATTCTATAAGAATCTGGGTAATAAAACTGATTCTGTAGGAAGCTGTCTCCCTCAATTTTCTTCAATCACAGCCTTTGGATATTATTTGTCTGAAATCTGTTTGTAGGAAACAGCGATTGTAAAACTGTTTAATTACACGATTGTAGAATCAGTTTTCTGCAAACGCAAAAACTATTCAATCGCATAATCAAACGCTGTCTTAGTCGATCAACGCTTTTTAGCTTCACTAATTTTTTAACTTATACTTCAACGTCAGTCTAGATAGCTATGATTAGTAGGCTAATAACTGAACCATGATATGCCCTTTTCTTGGCTGTCACATGATTAATTAGCAAGTGTTTAATTTGTACTATCACTATCAAACCATCTCTTCTACGAAAGGTCATATATTTGAGTCTTGCTCTTGCTATCAACTCAGCATTTATGTTGTTAGACGACACGGGTGATGTTGTTACGCACATCTAAAAAAAAAAGAAAAAAGACAGGTGAGGTTTTAAATTTTTTTTTTTGTAAAGAGATTTTTAGTTTTAAATTTCGTTACCTTGTCTATTTTAGAATTTTGTTTTTATATTTTTTTAAATTTTTAACTTCAACAGTTTATTTTATTTATAGTTCTTATGTGGAATGTTTGTTTATTTATCATTAGTTTGTAAAATATAATTTTATTTTTGAATTCTTATAAAATATGGTATTTAGTTATCGATCTTTTTTTTTTTTTCATAATGCGTTTTAAGTCTGTAACTTTAAATGACTATTTTCATTATTAATCCTTACGTAAATTGTTCGTTTATTTAGGACAAATGGATAGTTAAAAATTTTAAATTACTCATTTATGAAATAAAAGAAACCTACAATGAAACCATTTTCAACATTTTTTAAACCACATATCAAATTTTTGGTTCAACGTATCTTCAACTTCTATCGTATCATGTTTCAAATCAATAATGGTGTGTAATTCTGTATTAAAAATTGTATAATGGTGGGGGGGAAATATCAGATCCTTCATTAATGAGATATTAAATATAAATAAATAAATAAAAACTAAAATAATAGTAGTTTAAATGTTAAATAAGTAAATATATAATATAAATATGTTAGATTCTCATAAAATCATTAATCTCTAAATAAATAAAATATTTTATATACAAGTTTCAAATATCAAAATACCTACAAAATCTTACAGATATTTTGTCGCTAGACTAATAAGAAAAATGTGTTTGAAATTGGAGACTTAAAATGAAATATGAAGAAGGGGATTGATTATTAAATAATATAGTTTATAGATATTTAAAAATAAAATCACATTTTTTAAACAACTGTATATGTACGGATGTTTGGTAGAGGGACTAAAAACAAATAAACGGTTGACGTTGTTAGGGATGGTAAATGAGCTGAGCAGCTCGGGCTTGGATATGTTAAAACTCGTTTTGGCTTGTTTAATTAGACAAATGAGTCAAGCATGAACATTTTTTAAAGCTCGGTTTGTAAACGAGCCGAGCCCGAGCTTATACGAGCTTGTTACTTAACATAAAAAGAGAGAAACAAAAAACCTAAGTCAAGCCCTAGCTTATGTCATTTTCACATGTAAAAGATGTTGTGATTTGTGAAAGATGATTTCTCAAATGTGAAACAAGTTTTTTTAGTTAAACGAGTCTAAGCCGAGCTTTGGTTCGAGCTTTGGCTCGGTTCATTTAACAAATGAGCTGAGTCAAACTTCAATCGAGCTTTTCACGAGCCAAACGAACCGAGCTTGAATATAAAATTAAGCTTGGTCACGGGCCGAGCGAAGCTTGAGCCCGAGCCCTAACCAAGCCTGATACTAAACAAACTGAGTTTGAACAGGTCAAAACTCGACTCATTCGTCTCGTTTACCACTTATAGAAGTTGGGGATTTAAAAAGAAATATAAAGAAGGAAGAGATCGATCATTAATAGGCATGTTTAGAGGGATTTAAAATTGAAAGCCATTTTTTTAAATATGTATTTTTTAATATTTTTTAAATATATATTTTTAAAAAATGTATTTCAGTAATAAAATATATTCATTTATGAAGAATGGAAGACATAATGTTATAATCGTATTGAATTTGAGTGCATACTTTTTTTTATTTTATATTATGGTATAAATATGTTTGTTTTTGCTTGGTGGTATATTAGTGACGTGATGACTGATGGCTGTAATATGTTATACATGCTATTGTAACATGTTTTTTTTTATAATATGTTGACATAGTGAAATATATATATTATATTATTAGTGACCTAATGATTGTAAATGAGGTTGTAAAACGGATTAACTGTATCAACGTCCTTATTGAAAACATTACATTTTTGTTTATTTGAAGTTGGGTGCCCAGGGTTGACCTGATGAGTGATAACAAGGCAGACTTGTTTGGGGGGCCATCACCACTTATACGGTCCATTGGGTTGGTGATGTTTAGAAGCTCCTTTTCAAGCTGGTTGTGATGGTGGATCTCTTTTGAGTTCCCCCTTTTGATTTGGGAGAATGGGTGAAGAGGGCTTTGGTGCTTGTCAATTGGGAACCCATGTATATATTATTATTATTATAATATGTATAGGAAAGTGATATGTCTAGCCTCCTCGTGTGAACCAGTGTTTTAAATATCGATTTAATCGATATATCGATTAGGCTTCCAATCGATGTATCGATCGATATATCGATATATCGATTGGCCGAATTTTTTTTTTTTTGAAAAAATGGAAAAAAATTTAAAAAAAGCAAAAAAATGATAAAAAAAAATTGTGGAAAATAATGAAAATGAATAAGAATAATTTCATATGAAGATATTAATAATTTTACAATGGTTTTGGTTTGAAATAAAAATGCATAACTAATTAATTACAACATAAAACTATAAAAGTGAAGAAATTTCATTTAAATAGATAATCCATTGCATTGGTTACAAAATCCCCTCCCTGGGTTCCACCTAATGGTGTGCCATAACCATAAGAGGTGCCACCACCCACGTTGCCGCCGTGTCCACCATTGTTGTCATCCGAATCTGTGTCTTCTTCTTGAATTTCATTATCCACATCTCTTGTTTCATCTGATGATTCAACTCCTTCTTGGCCCTGAAATTGTGTTGCGGGGATGACTTCGTCTTCTTCATCATCGTCGTCATCCTCATCTTCAGGCTCCTCAATGATTGGCCGTTTTCCACATCGTCTTGCACCTTCAGATTGTTGAGTCTGCTGCGTGGATCATCTCGGGCGTTGATGTTCTATGGTGTCACCGTATGCTTGATGCTCCACTTGAGACCATGTCAAGTCTTCACCTTGGAATACTGGGCCGTCGACATCCATAATCCACTCGTTGTCGTCTTCCAATGAATCCAAATTGATTGGATCTTCATGTGCTGGGTTACGTTGAAGATTTAGGAAACGCTCATGCAATTTTTTATTGTATTGCACGAACACCAAATCATTCAACTTCTTTTGCTTCAACCGATTCCTCTTCTTGGTGTGTAACTGTTAAAAGCAAGAAAATTAAAGTGAGATATTATAAAGTAGATAAATTTTAAAAATTGTACTTCATAAATTTGTAAGGACAACTCACATTTTCAAATGCGCTCCAGTTTCTCTCACAACCGGAAGATGAACAAGTGAGTCCAAGAATTTTGATGGCGACCTTCCTCAACTCCGGTACCTCGCCCCCGTATTTATCCCACCAATTGACTGGGATTGTGTTGTCCCTTGCTCTCACGATGGTTCCCCAACTGAACGGTCCACTTTCTTGTAATAATAATCCAGTTGTTTTTGCAGTCTGTCTTGCACCTCCGGATCTGGCTCCATCTTCCCCATTGCCTGCACACAACAAAGCATGTGTGTTTGGACTGTTGCGTCCCGGTCCGTGGTCTCCATACTCCGGGGTTAAGGACAAATCCTGCATGGTAAAGGTCAGACGACATCTGACGACTCTATCTTCCTTCGATTACCTCAATAACAGGGCCATATTGCAGTGGTCTGTACTGATAGTTTTCCTTAATTTTTTCTTTGGCCCTATCCATTGCATTGTATAAGTAGCCCATAGAGGGTTTTTCATCTCCATCAACTAATCTCAAGACATGGACCAGGGGAATTCCTACGTGAAAGGCTCGTTGTACACCTTTCCAGAATTGAACAGAAAGAATAGTTCTTTCTGTTTGTTTTCCGGTTCTAAGGTTACACCACTTGCTCTTGGTCCATTCATCTGCTACCATGAGTGTCCTAAGTGTGTTCTTATGTTTCCAAAGTGATTGCAAAGTTAAGAATGATGTGACAAATCTAGTAGGTCTTGACCTAACAATATCTTCATTGCAAAACAATCTCATGCAGTGCAATAATTGTGTGTGTGCATAAATGAAAACAGTGATTCTTCTAGCTAAACTAATAGTTCTAATATGCATCTTACCAATGTCTTCCAAAATTAAATCAATACAATGTGCAGCACATGATGTCCAAAATATTGTGGGGTGTCTCTCTATCACTAATTCAGATGCAGCTTTATAATTAGCTGCATTATCAGTTACAATTTGAACAACATTTTTTTTTCCAATAATATTTTCAATAACATAATTTATTTCTTTATTTTGGGAGGACGAATTTTGAATTTTGAATTTCAAAACTCTCTAGCACATCAATTAATGATATCTCTCTCTCCTCTCACTCACACACACACACACACAAACTCACCAAACCACACTTCTTTCCTCTCTCCTGTTTCTTCTTCTTCTCCAAATGGATTTGTTTCTTCTTGTTCTCTCTTCCTCTCTCTTTGTTGTATGTATGTTGTTCTTTTCTTTATGTATGTTGGTTTTTTTTTTTGTTTTATATTACATGCAATGTTTTTTTATATTATGAGAAGACATCAACTCTTAATTAATTTATGATGCATGTTTGTGTTCGAAGAAGTGTGGTAAGTAGGTGTGGTGTTATAAATTTTTTTTTTCCTGTTGGATGCAACATATGCAGCATGTATGTTCCTGTAAGAAAAACGTTTTTCCCCTATTTGATGTGTTGTTTTATGCTTTCCTTTAAGATTTTTTTGGGATACAAACTATACAAATTTTTTCTTTTCTATTTGATTGTAGTATATTTTAGAGTTTCTTTTGTTTTTATAGTTTGTCTTACATTTTTTTAATTCTTTTTAACATCCAATTGATACACTATTTGAAAATATATTAGTTATATAGATTGTTTGAAGTTATATTAGTAATAGCATAGTAGTGTATGCATTTCTATGATTGTATATGCTTTGTTCATTTAGATTCAGTATATTTATATAACAGTACGTTTGTTTAATCTAACATATACTAGCACAGCATAGCACTTGTTGTGCTAATATAGCGTATACATTGTTATATAAATATAAGTAGTTAATATTATTTTTATATTACTTTTATATTATTTTGGATTCTTTAAAAAATTATGAGATTTGATTTGATGGTTAATAAATGGGATGCGCCGGGTGGGCTTCCACGTGTACGACGCGATTGGTTAGCCGATGGGATAATAAATGCCGACGTTATATCAACATTCCGTGGTAGTGAAGTTTATGCGAGGCTATCGTAGTATATACTTTATTGGTTTACAAAAATATTATTTTATATAAAAATTTGGATTTTGAAAAATTAAGAGTGACCATTTTCTTTGATTTGAAAATCAAGACTTGAAAAGGCTCCACTTTGGTAACACCTGTACGCCCACTAAGTTTGAAAATTACTCTACTGTCCTTCCTAACACAGTATATGCTATGTTAAGGTAGTATGTGCTAAGGGCTATTTCGTCATTTGAATTTTTATTACGTATAAAACGCCATTCTGAGCGCATACTGCTTTTTACCTCGCTCGATTGCTCTTCTAAATCGTCTCTTTCTCTTAAATCATTTGAATTTATATTGCAACTTCCAATTCCACATCACCCACAAAAAATCCCTCTAATGGATGGAAAGGAGAAGATGACAATGGAGAGGGAGGTAAGGACATGCTCCTAATGTCGTATATTATGTTTTTGAATTTGGGTTTTGGTTTTTTCCTGAAAATATGTTGCTTATTTTGTTTGACAGGACAAACTAAAATCGGTTAAAGCTTCAGGCAAGCCCATCCAGTCGTGGTGTACCACCTCCCGTCTGGTTGATCTCATGCGAGACGTGGGGCTACAGAATTCTCCACTCCATCTAGAGTACATCCGAGCCACCCCGTTCAGACATTTCATTGATATCCCTGCCATTGTGCAGGAGAACTGCCTCCTTGAGAAAGTTCTAAGTTTCTACAACTTGGACAATGACGTTTTCGTGGTCCGAGAAAAGGAACTTCGCTTTTTACCAAAGCATGTCTCCGCAATCCTCGGCTTGTCTAGCCGAGGGCAATGTTTTAAATAGCGATTTTATCGATATATCAATCGGGGCCCCAATTGATATATAGATCGATATATCGATTGGGTTTTTTTTAAAAAAAAAAAAAAAAAAAAAAACAAAGAAATTGTGAGAAAAGGGAATAAAAAATGAATAACAATAATTTTATATCAACTTACGAATATTTTACAATGGTGTTGGCTTGAAAAATATTGTTTAGTACTAATTAACTACAACATAAAACTATAAAAGTGAGAAATTTTTTATTTAAATAGATAATCCATTGCATTGGTCACAAAACCCCCTCCTTGGGTTCCACCTAATGGTGTGCCATAACCATAAGAGGTGGCACTACCACCATTGCCGCCGTGTCCACCATTGTTGTCATTTGAATATGTATCTTCCTCCTGAATTTCATTATCCATCTCTCTCGTTTCATCTGATGATCCAAAACCTTCTTGGCCTGGAAATTGTGTTGCTGGGATGACTTCATCTTCTTCATCATCCTCGTCATCCTCATCTTCAGGCTCCTCAATGATCGGCCTTTTCCCACGATGTCTTGCACTTGCACCTTGTGATTGCTGAGTTTGTTGCGTGGATCGTCTCGGGCGTTGACGTTCTATAGTGTCACCGTATGCTTGAATCTCCACTTGAGACCATGTCAAGTCATCCCATTGGAATACCGGGCCGTCGACATCCATAATCCACTCGTTGTCATCTTCCAATGAATCCAAATTGATTGGATCTTCATGTGCTGGGTTACGTTGAAGATTTAGGAAACGCTCATGCAATTTTTTATTGTATTGCACGAACACCAAATCATTCAACTTCTTTTGCTTCAACCGGTTCCTCTTCTTGGTGTGTAACTATTAAAAGAAAGAAAATTAAAGTTATATTTTATAAAGCAGACCGAATTTAATAATCGTACTTTATAATTTTTAAAGCACAACTCGCATTTTCAAATGCGCTCCAGTTTCTCTCACAACCGGAAGATGAACAAGTGAGCCCAAGAATTTTGATGGCGATCTTCCTCAACTCCGGTACCTCGCCCCCGTATTTATCTCACCAATTGACTGTGATTGCGTTTTCCCTTACTCTGACGATGGTCCCCCAACTGAACGGTCCACTTTCCCACAAATAATAATCCAGTTGTTTTTGCAATCTGTCTTGCACCTCCAGATCTGGCTCCATCTTCGCCATTGCTTGCACACAACGAAGCATATGTGTTTGGACTGCCGCATTCCAGTCCACGGTCTTAAACCATACTCTAGGGTTAAAAACAAATCCTGCATGGTAAAGGTCAGAAGACATCTGGCGACTCAATCTTTCTTCTATTACCTCAAGAACAAGGCCATATTGCATCAGTCTATGCTGATAGTTTTCCTTGATTTTTTCTTTGGTCGTATCCATTGCATTGTACAAGTAGCCCATAGAGGGCTTCTCATCTCCATCAACTAATCTCAAGACATGGACCAGAGGAATTTCAGCGTGAAGGGCTCGTTGTACACCTTTCCAGAATTGAATAGAAAGAATAGTTCTTTGTGTTTGTTTTCTGGTTCTAAGGTTACACCACTTGCTCTTCCTCTATTCCTCTACTACCATGAGTGTTCTAAGTGCATTCTTATGTTTCCAAAGTGATTGCAAAGTTAAGAATGATGTGGTAAATCTAGTGGGTCGTGGCCTAACAATATCTCCATTGCGAAACAATCTCATTATATGCAATAGTTGTGTGTGTGCATAGATGAAAATAGTGATTCTTCTAGTTATACTAATAGTTCTAATATGCATCTTACCAATATATTCTAAAATTAAATCAATACAATGTGCAGCATATGGTGTCCAAAATATTGTGTGGTACTTTTCTATCACTAATTCACATGCAGCTTTATAGTTAACAGCATTATCAGTTACAATTTGAACAACATTTTCTTTTCCAATAATATTTTCAATAACATCAGTTATTTCTTTAAACAAATATATTGCAGTGTGTGAATATGCAGATGGATCAATGGATTTTAAAAACATGGTTTCTTTAGGAGAATTAGCTAAAAATTTAATTAATGATCTTTGTCTCTTGTCTGTCCATTCATGACACATTAATGTACAACCATAAGTTTTCCAATGTCCTTTATGTGTCTCTAAAATCTTATGAGTTTCTCTTTACCTCTTCTTGCAAACATGTTTCACCTAACTCTTGCATCGATGGTGAGGCTAAACCAGACCCAAATCTACCTACTGCTTCTAATGCAACATGAAAAGAATGTGAAGTTAATGCATGAAAAGATACACCTGCAGCGATTGCCGATTTAGCTATCTTCTAAATTGCATTTTTTTCTTTCTTCTTTTTTTAACCTATTTTTCTAAAGTTGTTTGTCTGGGGCCTCCTCTTAATCTTTGATAAAATACATCTTCAACATTATCTCTACAAAATAAATCCATAGGACCCCTAGTGTTTTTCCTTCTTTGTTTGGATGGAGAGGCCTTGAACTAGGACCACCAATTTCAGTTATATCTTCATCACCTACATGTGGTTGTTCATCTCTTATGTCTCTAGCAAAATCTTGAGAATAAAATGAACCTCTTCTACATTTATTCTCAGATTTTTTATTTATGAATTGTTTTATTTCTTTTCTAATTTCTGGTGTTGTTTTAGGGCATGGTTTAGCATTAGCTCCTAGTGAATGCATGCAATATGTGTTTTTTGAGTCTGGTTATGCCACCACTACATAGATGTGAGCAAAGTAAACATTTCAAAATATGTTTTTCAAGAAGCACTTTTATATTCTCCATATTTTCATGCAGGATCTTTTGTATTAGCCAGTCTTAGATTAGATGAACTAGCTCTAGAAGAAAACATTTTTTTTTAGAGATTTTTTAGGTTTAAAAAAATTAAATATTGATTATCTAATTAAGTGGATGATGCTATTTTAACTACTTTCTAAAAAAAAACTCTACCAAGTGCAAAGAATAAATACCTCTAAAATAGGAGAAAAATAGAAAGAGGAGAAGTCTTCCACCAAAAGCCACCAAAGTCTCCACCAAAAGCCTCTAAGAACTTCACCAAAGTCCTCCAAGTAGTCCACCAAGAAAGGAAATTTTTGGATTTTTCATGGATTTTTGGATTTTTTTGTGTGGTTTTTTTGTTTCTTTTGGGATTGAGGGATTTTGAGAAGAAATTATTTGCTAAATAAAAGAGTAGAGTGTCACGCCCCAGGGCGGCCAACCCCGGAACGCGGCAAATGTATACATATCATATCAGAAACCTACACAGGCGGTCAACAATATATATCATACACAATAAACAGAATGACACACAACGACAAGAAGCTGACATGATATATACACCTAATGCGGAAGCAAAAGACTGAATCTGTGAATAAACATTCTACAGACTCGATACACAATCATACGTCCTGTGAGAGCCAATATACACAAATATATAACTGAACATATACAAACGTGCTCAGCACGAAAATACAATACATACAGCCAAGGAAAGGGATGCTGATAGCCTCTGGTACTCGCGGACGTAGCGCTGCTCCGCTACTGAAGAAATCCCTCGGAAAGCTCCAACTGCTGCTCCGGCTCCAGCTCCAGCTCAGTGGCAACTGGGGAAAAACATATGCGAGGGGTGAGCCACACGCTCAGTGAATGGCACAACCCATGCATCACAGACAATATTGACCACAACATATTAATCCAGCCATTCATCCCGCCTCAAAGGGGCAGGAACAACGTAACCATTTATCCAATCCAGATCATACCCTCACCCTTACCCCTCAACAGGGGACTCAGGATTTTGGGACTAACTATCATCAATAAACAAGACCAGCGGGTCGCTTATCGCCTACCCACTACACCCTCACCCTCACCTTTCCAAAGGTGACATAGGATTTTGGGACTGATAAACATTCATAAACAAAACCAGTGGGTCGCTCATCGACAACCCACTACACCCTCACCCTCACCCTACCACGGGTGACATAGGATTTTGGGACTGACTAGGCTGTTGGTCACCCTTGGTCCACCGATAGTCTCTCCTCACTCCGCGGTTGTTTGGCCACTCCCATGTTCAGCACAGTCCTTCATCAAACCAGGAGGCGCCTACTAGTGGGAGCCCCTGCACGGGACAACCTGTCTAACGCCGAGGTAGTCTCTAAAGGATCCAACGCAGGGCAACAGAACAGCCTATCCATCGCATATGATCCACTCGGATCCGCCGACAACGCATCTCTCCAACTCAAATGTCATGAACTCTTCAGAGTTCCTCCAGCGCGCATAACCAAGATGCGGGGAAACAGTACAATCAAAAGCAGTGTTGGAATACCACTGGGGGAAAGAAACTCGGGAGGGCGGCGTGAGTTCCCGATACAGGGTACCCCGACAACCAAACAAGGAACACGGAGTACCCTAACACGGGTCTCACCGCTGTCCTCGCAAGGTCCCTCCCCTATAATATTCACTACTCATGCTAATAATCATACCAAACATACAACTCTAACGTTCTGAATTCCTCAGAACCCACCAGGGCGCATAACTACGATGCGGGGAACATGCATAAGGTTATATCATAGTGAAATATTCTTGGGGGAAAGCAACTCGGGAGGGCAGCGTGAGTTCCCGTTATAGGACGCTCCGACAACCAAACAAGGAACACGGTGTACCCTAACCCGGGTCTCACCGCTGTCCTCGCAAGGCCCCTCCCCTAAAATAATCACTATAACATGCAATTCAACAGATACTAGTATTTAATTTAATAAATAAAACTAGTAGGACACATGCATAGGCCGGGTTTCCTAGCATGTAAACAGGGGACATGCTGCAAGGCTCATATGCATATCCTAAGGGGCAAGTCCCTAACATGCAAAGACTAGGGAAGCATGCATTCTACACATAAATCATACAAGCATGGATTACATATTATTGCAGGTTAATATTCATCCAAGACGCCCCAGGAGAGGTCGGTATACGCCCAAGTGCGTATAACACCTCTCGACTGGGTTGGATTGTCCCACTCACCAGTATCTGGGTCGACGCGCGACCGTCTGTCGAGATCTGCAAGACAGGTATTATTTGGTAAGTATTAATCCACAATTATCATTAAATACGTAAATAAACATCCCAAAACCCACAACAAGCATCCAACACTTCCCCAACAACTACCCGCGGCCTCGGCAACCACCCGCACGGCCCCCGGCAACCACCCGCACGGTCGGCCACCGCCCGGACGCGCCACCGCGGGCCCCGCACGCCTCGCGCCGGTCCGCGAGCACCCCGCGCGCCCCCGCACGCAGTGCCCCGCCTCGCGCGCACCCCGCGCGCACCTCCGCCACCTCGCCGCACCTCGCGCGCACCTCGCACGGACCTCGCACGCCTCGCGCACCTCGCCGCGCTTCGCGCGCACCACCCACTCGCCGCGGCCTCCGCGCATCGCCACGGCCTCGGCCACCTCGCGCACGCACGCCTCCGCTGCCTCAGCCACCTCGCGCACGCACGCCTCCGCTGCCTCAGCCACCTCGCGCGCCCGCGCGACCTGCTCCACGCGCGCCAGCCGCCCAGCACCCGCCTCTGCTCGCCCAGCACCGGCGCCCTGCACCAGGCCCGCGCGCCCTCGCGCGCACGCCGCGCGCCCGCGCACGCACGCGCGCCTGCCCGCGCGCACCCGACCTGGCGCCGCCCGGGGCTGCTGCTGCTGCTGCTGCTTGGCCCGGACGTCCTGCCGCAGCCCGGGCGCCACCACCACCTTCCAACCACCCCCGACCGCCCTCCGCCGACCCCCCCAGCCGCCGACCACCCCCAATCACAAAAACCCCTCCCTAGCATTCATCTAAGCAAGAAAAAGGAGGGAAAGAAGGCTTACCGAGGGGAGGGAGCGAAGTCCGGACGCTCTCCACGCGCCGAAACCCTTCCCAAAAGCCTTCTCACGCCCCGATCTAGCTCCACCACCAATATGGGCCAAAACAGAGGAGAGAGAGGAAATCACGTCGGGAGAGACAATGAATAGTGACGAGGTGATTTTTGATTTCTTTTAAGTAGAGCGCGACTTAAAAACCCGGATACGCCCCGGAACTGGAAAATTTTTGCAAACGATGCCGGAATTCAATGAAATTTTCGTGGGAGGTCAGAAATGGCACCAGGACACCAAATATGCAGTCAGATTTCCAATCGGAGTCCTCTAACTCAGACGATAGCTAACAGTCTGAAATTATGCGGTTCCGATCGAAAAACCCTAAAAAATTTTTAAAACTGCCAGGACGCTCTAACGGTTACCAACAGGTTAAAAGTGACACATATATAACATAGAGAATGTGTGAGAGTGATTGAATGGTAGAGAAGATGTTTACTGAGTTGTTGTGGTGAGAATGAGGGTTTGGGGGAGTATTTATAGAATTGGAAAAACAAGGAGTAAAAATTAAAAATAAAAATTCTTGGTGGTGGTGGGGGGGGGGTTGCAAAAACCCCCCCAAACTGCTATATAGCCGTTGGGGCCCAACGACTACATAGCTGTTGGGGCCCCAATGGCCAATTTTATTTTATTTTTTTTTAAATTAAACTGTTCGATATATTGCTGATGTCATGCTGACGTCAGCGATTTTCGCTAAACACTCGATAAATGCCCCGATTTTCACGTTTTCGTCAGCAATTTTGATATATCGACCGATATATCGAGATCGTAATCGATATTTAAAACTATGGCCGAGGGGCGCCGACGACCATCGGTAAAAAGTCCCCCAACTCTCCCTTTTATAAGGAGTATTTCATTTCTCACGGTCAAAAGTACCTTGTACGACCATTGATTGAGAAACACATGCAGGAAGTTATCCGCAACACATACGAGAAGTCCGTGAGGGACTTCACGAAACTGTTTATTCTCCATATTTTCTCCAGTATCCTGTTTCGTCAGAGTGAACTATTCATGTCCGCTAGAGTACGCCGACATCGTTGATGATCTTGATCACCTCGACGACTATGCGTGGGCCAAAGTAGTCCATGCGGACGTGGTTTCTGCTGTCATGAAATGCGTGAAGGTGGTCCATTACCCTTAAGGTTGGGATGGGAAAGGCTATTTCTGTGCATGTACCGTAGTCCTCAACGTAAGTGTATTTATTCTAAGTTTTTGGTGTGTGCATAGCGTATACAATTATAATATAGAGTATACTAAACTAACATAGGATATACTATTATAACATAGCGTGTACTGTTATAACATGGCGCATGCTATTCTAACATTTTCAGGCCTGGTTCTATGAGCATGTGCGCATCTCCCAGCCTCAGCCGGGGTGGCCCAGGATCCACCGGTGGGCCACAAAGGGGTACACCAGGACCCATACGTACTCCACACTCATCAACAGTCTACAGGACTCAAACATTTTGGAAAAATGGTGTTCGAAGCCAACGAGCTCCCATATCTCGAGGATGAAGTTATCTTCGCTACCACTAGGGGAGTACTAAAATCGGTGCCCCAACCCCCACCTCAACCCCCGACAACAGATGAGATGGAGGCGATGAGAAGAAAGTTGGAGGAGCTCACTGCCACCATCAACTTATTGATGGCTGAACGACGTGTAAGCTCTTCGCAGAAAAACCAAGAAACAACAACAACTTATGCCCCTCAAAAAGAACCATCCTCAGGCCAAGCAGCCTCAACGTTCCCCAAAGAAGGGCCACAAGAGGAAGGAGCCAGAGCACCGTATTGAAGTAGCCGAGAAGCAAAAAAAGAAACCAACACAGAAGGTACGTGTTACCAATTAGATCAGAAGATGTATAAACTTATTTAATGACTATTGTATGCTTAAATGAAATGTAATTTACTTATTACAGTCAGAACAAAATACCGATGAATATTTTATGCAGGACATTCGAGGGGATGTGCAAGTAGATCATCCCTCGAATCCTGTTGCCAGTAGGACGACCTCAACCAAAGCTTTAGTATCTGTGATGTCTCCAAGAGCAACAGCAACAACAGCACCAACAACACCAGCAACAACAACACCAGTAGCAATAGCACCAACAGCAGAAGCAGCAGTAGTAGAAGCAGCAGCAACAACATCAGCAGAAGCACCAGCACCAGCAACAACAAGAGAAGTAGAAGCACTAGCAACAACATCAGTATTTGTAGCACCAGCAACAACAGCAGAAGTAAAAGCACCATCATCAGCAGAAGCAGCAGCAACAAAAGCAGGTTATACATTTATAGATAGCGTTCTAGTAAAGCGTATACTATTTTTGCATAGCGTATACAGCACTAACATAGCCTATATTGTTCTAACTTAGCATGTACTATTCTAACATAGTGTATGTCTTATTATATAAGTATATGTTTTTTATAAATTAAATATTGGACAGTCTGTCTGATATTGAAGCCGAGTGAGAAAATGATCCCCAGAAAAACAAGGATTGGGAGTAGTAGTACAATCAAGGGGGAGACCGTAAAGTCTGTAAAGGAGGTCATTGTACAGGGACGAAGGACTAGAGGTAACCCTTATGCAATCCTGAAAGTGCAATTAAAAAAACCAAAGAAAACTATTCTAACATAGCGTATACTTTCTTATTTACAATTTTCAAGCTTCTCGCCTTATAGTGTTGTGGTCTGAAAATTAGAAAATGTTGATGTGAGAAGGTTGGACCTATTTTCAGTGATTGGAAATTATTGGCTCAATGAAGAGGCCATCGATGACCTAGGGTTGATGTTCACCCACAGAGAGCGTATGCATGACCCTATGGACAAGACGAAGTTAGTAAAGTCCACTTTAAACGTGCGTATATCCTTCTTCTTTTTTCCTTTTGTGGTTTGTCCTTCTGGTGGTATATAATAAATGATTTTCTAACGTAGATATATTTTAAACACAACATATGATTAGACTTGGGGCAGACCGGGCCTTGAAATTCTTAGAGAAGTGCTTCAAGCCAGATGAACTTGGAGGGGTGGGGAAGATTGTGTTTCCTTTGTGGCACGACTATCACTGGTTGCTGCTGGTCCTGGACAGGGTGAAGAACACAGACAATGTATTCAACTCCATCCGCAACCCCCAAGCACTACACGTACGCCAAACAAGTGGTACATGCTGCACTTAACTTTCAAATTCCCCAATATTAATACATAATGTCACCTGAATTACATTTTTCATGTTATCCGGATGTGCAGGTCGGGTTGCTGAAGAGTTACCTGAAGGATACATTAGCATTCAAGGTGAACGAGAATCGTTGGTGTCCAACCCAAAAAGATGGGCAAGATTGTGGCGTCCTTGTGTCACATTGGATGGACTGTGTGTTCGAGTGACACAAATTCTACCTTTCCAGTTAGCAAGACATGGACTTCCTGCGAGCTAAAATCAATGTTTCTTTTTTATTTGGCAAACCTGTTTGATATGGTTATTTTTATTGTATAAACGTGTGTGCTGGGTTGGTGATGTGTATAAACAATCATGATACAATTTTCATAGTATATGCAGTATTGAAACATGTGTTTTGACGGTTTTATAATACGAAGGTGTTTTTTGAGGTTTTTGTCATTCTTACATTGTGGTGGTAATATATATAGTTATGTTAGATAAGGATATACTATGTTAATCAAGTACACACTATGTTTAATGAGTACACACTATGGTAAGATCGTATATGCTTTGTTATGTTAGTATATACTATAATTAATAAGTACACACTATGATAGATCGTATATGCTTTGTTATATTAGTATGTACTACAATTAATGAGTACACACTATGTTAATAGCGTACAAGCTAACTTTTTCATATAGTGGTGTATTATGTGATGATATAGTCTATATCCAAGGGATAACTCACCTATTTTGACCAAACCAACAATCATTTTGTATTCTGATGTGACTTATATGTTAATTTAATAAAGTACACATATTTTACATTTTACTGCGATGGTTCACTGAGGAACTATGGATTCAAGCCAACGATCAAACTCGCCATCAGCATATGCATCGACGGTGGACCACATTGATGGTGCACATTGATTCATGCTCTCCTGAGTTGACTGTACATTGCCCTGTATTGGCGTAGAGTCTTGCATTGATGGTACACGTTTATCATTCTTCTTTGTTTGCTGCACAACGGTGGGGGGAATGATCAGCAACACAGTGTGCTACCTAAGAAAGTATGTGCTACGCAAAGTGTCCGAACAGATAATATACTTACAGTTGTTTTCTTCTTGTTGTTGCATGTGACTTCAGTCTTGGATTTCAACCTCTTCTTGCGAGGATGACCCTTGGATTGTACAACTTCAGGGGGTTGGATTTTATCAATATCCGTGGGTGTGCTACCAATTGATGAAGGTTGAAGATACTTTCCAGTCACATGGGTGGCCATCTTTGTCTTCAGTTTGCTAAACAATGATGCAGCATACTCTGAATCGTCTTTAGATGAATTTACCATTTCCACGACCTCTTGCACGGTAGGTATCCCCAAATTGTATAGTGAATCGAACAAGTCCATTGCTCTATTGGGATGATTGAGTGTGCCACAAGCGGATGAAGAATGAATCTGCTTGAAATCCTTCCTCCACCGAGGGAGAATATACCTCTTAGATATAGTTGTCACGAATTCATTTTGAAGAACGCATAGACAATGTTGACAAAGTATCCCTCTAAATTCATATGAATGACAAATGCATTGTATCTATTTGATACGTCGGTAGAAAACAACCTCAAACTTCAAATTCCTGTTAAGCCTCTTCACCATCTCAATCACCTCGTATTTGACGATGTTGTCATCCTCTGTTGATACACACCGGGCATTTGATTGGATCAATTGTTTCAGTTCTTCTTGAAACTTTCGGAATATATTAATTGTGTATATTTTTTCCATATGTTCTTTCATTTCTATTGATAGATAACACAAGTTGGGGGGGGGGGGTACTATGGAAGCACGCAAAGTTCTCTAAGGCCTCCTTCTCATGCTTATTCTTTAAAGCATTTTCATATTGTTGAACAAATCGACTTAAACTTGTTTTTGGAGTGACATAGTCATCAAAGTATGCATTCATGCTTTCACTACGTTGGGTGGTGGACATCCCCGCCCAAAAGGTATCTCTAACATAAACTTGTACCCATCGTTCCCGATTCTCATACAAAGAAGACAACCATGTATTTTCCTGAAGACCATATACATCCATCACTTTATCCCATCTCTCTTCGAATTCATTCACAGTGAGGCAATCATAAATTACATTCATAAGTTGATCTTTGAAAGACTTGTAATCCTTCACCTAGATTAAAAAATTGAACTTCTTATAGTATATACTGTGATAAAATGGTGTACACTAATGAAATCAAGTATATTCTATTTTAAAAGAGTACGTGCTATAATAGAAACATATGTGCTCTTTCATAAATGTATACTCTATATTAAAGCACTGTACGCTTTATGATGGTTATACTCAATGTGAAACATGTGTATGCTTCATGATGAATAATTTACAAAAGTTCTAGAAGTATTATAAGTCGATGAATTGATCATAATAATATACGTACCATGCCCAATTTTTCAGGAACTTTCTTCAAGAAATGCCAGAGACAAAGATGGTGTCTTGCCTGAGGAAACACTTTTTCAACGACTCCCCTGATAGATCTACATTGGTCAGTGATTATCGCTTGAGGGGGGCGGTTACCCAAGCATGCCAACCAAGCCTTCAAAAGCCATATGTACGTCTGTACCGTCTCATTGGCTAGCAAGCCGCAACCTAACAAAATGGAATGTTCATGGTGGTTTACGCCAACAAATGGCGCAAACGATATTGCAAATTTGTTTGTCAAATATGTCGTGTCGAATGAGATCACATCACCAAAATATTGATATGCAGCCCTACATTGTACATCTGCCAAAAAAACACTCTTCAAACGACCATCGCTATCCAAATCAATCCTATGAAAAAAGCTGAAATTTATTTTTTGCTGCCTGCTAAAATATTGAAGGAGTGCTTCCGCATTGTCTTCCCCAAGCTCGATACGTCTTACTTTACTAAGGAAATACCAACAATCCCTTTCTATGAATGGAAGTTGATCATATCCCCCTCCTTCAATAGCTAAGGCATCAAATGTCTTGCATGGCGGAACCCCAGCAGCATCATTTATTGTCAGTTGTTTTATGACATATGCGGTTAATGTTCGATGACATTTGTGAAATTGTGAGAGCTTTCGGTCCACCTCGTGATTATGTTCAAGAACTAGTATGTATGTCCAACACCTACATACCATCTCCATACGTCTTAATTTGCATTCTCGCCTTGCAGTTTGTCTTACAAACTGGTTTATGATGATGCACATATTTAACCATGCCTCTTTCAGTTGCCTTCTTCCTCTGCTTATTTTCCTTGAAACAAGCAAATATCACTTTACTTAAATCTCCTTCGACAGTGTATTTCATTCCCGTTTTAACGATGCCGAACCTACAACGAAAAGCATATTCTTTATAGGATTCCAAGGCTTCATCGATTGACTTGAATTCCATTCCAACCTTCAGATTTGTGTCTACATTTCTCTCATCTTCCACAATGACATGTGCCCTCTGTTGTATGTATTTTGTCACCCCCGTACAAATCCATGTACTGGAAAAATACACAATCCACTTAGCATGTACTTATTTATAATAGTATATACAACATTAACTTAGTTATGCTGTGTTAAAGATGTATACGCGATGTCAAATGTGTACACACTGATATAGCGTAGTATATACCTACATATTTTCGTAGATGTTTTCTCTCGATGATTTTGCCACTCTTTCGTCCTCTTCAACGTGCGTATCATTGTACACACTGGATAAATCTCATCCATGAAATACCAATTTAAAAATAAAATAACCGTTTGAAATTTTTCTACAATGAACCGTTGTCATACAAATATCAAAAGTAAAAAAATGTCACACATTTCTTCACACAAAAGAAAATGTCAAGATTTGTATATATTAAAAGCTATGCTCACTCGGATCACAAGAAAAATGTTACACAAACAAACAAATACTTACTTTCAGTTTTGAACTGGATATATTAATGTCAATGCTTCAAATGTTGGGCAAAAATGCAGCATAAACAAAGAAAACTCACTTTTGAGAAGATTCGGCACAAAAACAGGCGTGATGTCCCACTGAAACAAAAGCCAAAAGTGAAATAAATGAAAAAATGAAATATGTTTTATTTGTTTTCACCAAAAGTGGTTTTTGGAGGGAAACTAAAATTTCATTTTGGAAGGAAAAAAAACAGAAAGAATAGTTCATGTGGCTTGTGCTGACATGGAGGAGAGAGGGCGGCATTTCCTTTAGTCTGACGTGGAGACTATGCGATGGGCTGCAAAAGGGGCTTCCAATATCAATACCCTTTTTGAAGATTTTAAACCCACCCCACTATAAATATTAGGGCATGGATGGTGTAAACCCACCCCAACCCATTTAAAACACTCAAAACCCTCTCTCTTCTCCCTTCCATCCCAATTTCCAAGCTTCGACTGCCATTCACGCGCACTGGTCACCTTCTCATCGTTCACCGGTGACCGTCCTACTATGATTGCCTCCGATCGCCATCACGTCATTGAAGGTAAATGCTTCTTCTTCTTCTTCTTCTTCCTCTTCTCCCTCTTCTTCTTCTTCTTCTTCTTCTTCCTCTGCTCCTTCTTCTTCTTCTTCTTCTTCTTCTTCTTCTTCTTCCTCTTCTTGTTGACCTACAATGTTTTTTTTCCTTTGAGACCCTAGCTGATGAAGAGATTTAGTTTGTAAGGGTTTTACGTAGGTTTGTGTGGGATTACTTTGATTAACATGGATGATTGGGTAGGTGCTCTCTCTGACTTTTGGTCATTAGATTCATGGGTGACCTGACTTCCACTCCCTCGCCATGTACATTGGCGGCTTGAAATGGTACACACACCAACCACTACGTCGACTAGATCACAGAGGCATGTTATGTCTAACTTCAAATCGTTGGGGCTTCGGGCGACCCCACCTTTCCATCAACGCCATATTATTGATCGAACTAGACGGGTACTCTCACCGACTGCTAAGCAGACCAAATCAACCAAGGCATGATCCCTTTGTTTTGTGCTCTCCAGGTCACCGGGCGACCATGCTTCCACACCATCGCTGTAATATATGCCGACTTGGATGGGTATACACCCCACAACTCTGTCAAGTAAATCATAGAGGGCTTGATCCCTCTGACTCTCTATCGCCGCACCTATTGGCGGCACTAATTCTATTGATTGCCTAATCAATTGCCTAGTACACAAGCCCGACACTCGAACGAATAACTAACCGAGGGCCTCTTCTGTCTGACTTCATATTACCGAGGGTTTAGGGGACCAAAAGTTAACCCCCTCGCCAGATTGGATGCCGACCTAGGTGGGAAATTATGTTAATTAATCTATCGAATATTTGACAGAGTCTCAATCATTTCTGGGAATCAACAAATTACAAACCACACTCAAAACTATATTAACCCACTCATACAAGAACATCAGTGAATTATGAACCGAAAAGCTGTTATATATGTGTCACTTTTTGGCCTGTTGGTAACCATTGGAGCATTTTAGCAGTTTTTGAAATTTTTCATTTTTCGATCGGAACCGCAAAATTTTGGACTGTTAGCTATCGTCCTGAGCTAGAGGACTCCGATTAAAAATCTAACTGCATATTATGTGTCCTGGTGCCATTTTAAGCCACTCATGAAAATTTCATCGAATTCCGGCAACGTTTCCAAAATTTCACAGTTCCGGGGCGTATCCGGGTTTTTAAGTCACTTACTATATAAAGGGGTGATCTAAAAATCACATGGCACTATTCATCATCCCTACCAAAGTTTCCCTCTCTCCTCTCTCTCCGTTTTCTCCCTTTTGAGCCCCTTAGAGACCTCAAACCCAAAAACCTAAAGCATAAGAAGTGTAGATCGGGTCCCGATCTACACCCCGGTGCTTTCAAATCCCGATTTCGACCAACCTAGCCCTCCCATCCGTCCCCTTTTCTCCTCAGATTTGAGCCAAATCGGAGGTGGGAGTTGGTCTCGGTGGTGGAGACCCTTGGAGAGGAGTTTCGGTGCGCGAAGAGCTACCGGACATCCTTTCCTCCCCTCGGTAAGCTTTCTTTCCCTCTTTTTCATGCTTAGATGCTTGATAGGGGGGGGGGTTTGGGGTTGGGTGGTGGTCGGCGGCTGTGGGTGGCCGTCGGAGGGCTGGGGTGGTGGTCGGAGGTCGGTGGGTGGTGGTGGAGGTGCTCGGCAGGCTGGGGGCTGCTGTTCGGGCAGCAGGCAGCACAGGCAGCAGCACAGCAGCGCAGCAGGCAGGGCGCGCGGGGCGTGCGCGCGTGCGTGCGCTCGGGGGGAGCTGGTGGCCAGCAGGGCGCGTGTGCTGGGCGTGCTATGCGCGGGTGTGCTGGGCGTGCGGGCGCTGGGCGAGCTGTGCGTGAGGTGCTGGTCGAGCAGCTGTGCGCGAGGTGCTGGGCGAGCTGTGCGCGAGGTGCTGGTCGAGCAGCTGTGCGCGAGGTGCTGGGCGAGCTGTGCGCGAGGTGCTGGTCGAGCGGTGCTGGGGGTGATGGCCGAGAGGGCAGTGCGTGCAGGGGCGTCGTGCAGGGTGCGCGCGGGGTGTGCGCGGGGCACGGCGAGGCAGGGGAGGTGCGCGCGGGGAGCGCGCGGGGCGAGGCGCTGCCCGCGGAGGCGTGCGGGGCGCACGCGGGCTGCTGCGGCAGGGCGCAGTGGACGCGCGGTGCCCCGGGTGGTGCGGCGGCGTGTCCAGGCGGCGGGCAGGGGGCCCGGCGGTGCGCGGGCTGAGGCGCAGCGGCGCGCCCGGGCGGTCGGGTGGCCGTGCGGGTGGTTGCCGGCCGTGCGGGTGGTTGTCGGGGTGCTCGGGCTAGCGTGCGTACGGGGCGTATGCACGTTTGCGCGAGTGTTGGGTATTTATTTGTGTATTTTGGGGTAATTGTGGATTATACTCAACCAGTTGATATCCTGTCTTGCAGATCTCGACAGACGGTCGCGCGTCGACCCGACTTCCGGTGAGTGGGACAACCCAAGCCAGTTTGCGATGCGTTACATGCATTTGGGCGTGTACCGTCCTCCCCTGGGGCACATAGTTGGTATTAACTGTTTAATTATAATCCATGCAAGCATGATCTATGTGTAGAATGCATGCCACCCTAGACTTGTATGTTAGGGACTTGCACCCTTAGGATTTGTGCATGAGCCGTGCATCCTGTTACCCCGCTATCATGCTAGGAAAGCCCTGACCTGAGCATGCGTCCTATTAGTTTGATTTATTTAATTAAACGCAAGCTTTAATATTGTTAGCATGCTTTGGGGAATATAAGGGGGCCTTGCGAGGTTAACATTGAGACCCGGGTTAGGGTACTCCGTGTTCCTCGTTTGGTTGTCGGATGTCCTACATCGGGACCTCAGGTTACCCTTCCAAGGTCTCTTTTCCCCATTTATGTCTTATTTATTTCCCCGCATCCTGGCTATGCGCGCTGGTGGAATTCTGAGGAATTCAAGACATTAGAGTTGTAGAGATGTGCTGTCAGCGGATCCGAGTGGATCATATGCGATGGATAGGCTGTTCTGTTCCCTTCGTCGGATCCGTGTAGAGACTACCTCGGCGTTGGAAAGGTTGTCCGGTGCACGGGCTCCCACCAGTAGGTGCCTCCTGATTTGGTAGAAGGACTGCGCCGAACGTGGGAGTGGCCGAACGACCTACGGAGTGAGGAGAGACTATCGGTGGACCAAGGGTGACCAACAGCCTAGTCTGTCCCAAGAGCCTAGGTCACCTATTGAGAGGTGAGGGTGAGGGTATGGTGGGCCGGCGATGCGACGACCCACAGGATTGTGTATGGATGATTATCCACCCATTAAGTCCCAACATCCTTGGTCACCTATTGAGGGTGAGGGTGAGGGTATGGCGGTTCGGCGATGTGACGAACCCCCGGATTGTGTTGTTTATCCTGCTTTGGGGCTATTGACTTGATTTAAATGTGGTTAATATGAACTGTATGCATGGGTTGTGCTATTCACTGAGCGTGTGGCTCACCCCTCGCATCAAATCTTTTTCAGTGATCACTGAGGAGGACTTGAAGGAGGAGTTTCCCGAGCGACTACACCAGTAGCGGAGTAGCGCCACGTCCCTCGACTTTTGAGGCCATCAGCACCCTTCTCTTTGTTGTATGTATATACTTCTGTGCTTGGGCACCTAGTTTGGATTATGTATGGATTATATTTGTGTGTATATGGACATGTTGGCTCTCACAGAACGTATGATTATGTATCGAGTCTGTAGTATATTTTGATTACAGATTCAGTCTTTTAGCTTCCGCATTTGGTGTATATATCATGTCAGCCCTACTTTTATCTGTGTTGTCATTTTAGTTGTTGTGTGAGTATGTTATTGATTCCTGTTTACTGATATCATATATACACTTGCCGCGTCCCGGGGACGGCCGCCCTGGGGCGTGACACAAGCACCCATAAATTATTTCAAAATATATATGTTGACCATATCATGGACTCAAAATGACCCTCTTATATGTATCTTGTCTATTGTAGATTTGCAAAAAGACCCGTAAATTATTTGCAATACCTTCTTGCAAATGTGTGATTTCACTTGAATATAGGGCATCCCTTTTTAACATGCAAACAAAGAAATTGCCTCCAGTGGGGGGGGGGGGGTGTTGTGTCAGTGATGGTGGATGGAGGGAAGCTAAAACCCTCCCACTAGCGAAGAGGGTGGCCGACAGAAAGAGAAGGGGACAGTGGGATGACAGACGGGAGAGAAAGGGTGTGAAAAGGGTCATGAAAAGGGTTGGGGTAGGATTTACCGTAAGATGGGGTTTATAGGGGTGAAATGTTCATGGGGTGGGATCAGTTCATGATGGGGTGGGGAGGGTAGGGGTGGGCTTCCTTTGACTTGAAGACGTAATAAAACCTCTTTTTTTTTAAATGGGGTTGATTTCTCCTTATGTGGGGTGGGTATATAGCTCCCCTTCTATCTGATTCATTCTCTCTGTATTTCCTTAATAATTCAGGTTGTTGTCATAATTCACCAACGCCTATAATATTCCTTGACGATTTTTTGCATAATCTTGAATAAAAAAAATTAAAGGAAAGTGAATCAATCTAAGAGATCAAAGGGAAAATCATGAGAGTGAAATCATCTTTTCTTTAATCAATTTTCATGTTGTTTTTATCCATAAAATTAAAGAAATTGATAATATCTCACATTTACTCTCACATAAAGGTGAAAAAAATTATCCCTCTTCTAATAAAGAAAATTAAAAAGGAACGAAAGAAATTCTCTTTTAGTTTGACGACGACTTTATTAGTGGTCAAAGAATAAAAGAATTACCTCTTTTAAAACATTTTACTTCAGTCTTCTACAAGCACAAACACACCCTAAAATCAATGAACTTTTAGAGATGTGTATGTTAGAATATATCTTAAAGTGACCCACATAAAGAGATCCCACATATAATATTTTGAATTTTAAATATTGGGTTTATCACTTATGAATATCCTCATCTAAACTTGGTCAAAGAGAAGATACTTCTATATCCTAACAAACTTCTTGATGGGAGGATTATAACTGATTTCAGGGATTGGATTGGGTCCTCTCTCCACCTTATAAATAGAGCACATATCCCATCAATTGTGTATCATAATTAAGAAGCACGTACAAAGGTGTCTAAGGTTAGGAGAGAGAAACCCTATTCCATAATTGAAGACTCAAGAGTGAAGAGGCATCATCAATCAATGGAGCCATGTTCATATATTATTTACGATTGTGAAGATCATGGAAGTTTATGTAACGCCTCAGGTTTACACAGCAAGAAATTGTCCGCTTTGTTCCTAAATGAGCTCATGACTTCAAAACACATCTTGGTGTGTAAGAACTGTGCTCACATATAAACACAGACTATCTCCTCCCATTAGGCGATGTGGGACTAAACACCAAACCCTCACCCTCACCCAATCTATGGGCCTCTTGGAACTGTTGGGCCCCCCCCTCAACGGGCCGGGCATCACAATCACCCCCCCAAATGAGCCACACGTCCTCGTGTGGAGCCGCACCCACCATCGCAAAATGGACATATTCTGATACCAATTGTAACGCCACAGGTTTACATGGCAAGAAATTATCCGCTTTGCCCCTAAATGGGTTCACGGCTTTAAAACGCGTCTTGGTATGTAAGAACTATGCTCACATATAAGCACAAAGTATCTCCTCCCATTAGGCGATGTGGGACTAAACGCCAAACCCTCACACTCACCCAATCTATAGGCCTCGTGGTATTGTTGGGCCTCCCCTCAACGGGTTGGGCATCACAATCACCCCCCCTAATGGGCCACATGTTCTCGTGTGGGGCCACACCAACCATCGCAAAATGGACAGGCTCCGATACCAATTGTAACACCCCAGGCTTACACAGCAAGAAATTATCCGCTTTGCCCCTAAATGGGCTCACTGGTTTAAAACGCGTCTTTGTGTCTAAGAGCTGTGCTCACATATAAGCACAGACTATCTCTTCCCATTAGGCGATGTGAGACTAAATACCAAACCCTCACCCTCACCCAATCCATGGGCCTCTTGGGACTGTTGGGCCTCCCCCTCAACAGGCCGGGCGTCACAATTGGTATCAGAGCCTGCCCATTTCCCGATGGTGGGTGTGGCCCCACACGAGGACGTATGGCCCATTAGCGGGGGGGGGGGGGTGTGATTGTGACGCCCGACCCGTTGAGGGGGAGGTCCAACAATCCCAAGAGGCCCATAGATTGGGTGAGGGTTTGGTATTTAGTCCCACATCGCCTAATGGGAGGAGATAGTCTGTGCTTATATGTGAGCACAGCTCTTACACACAAAGACATGTTTTAAAACCGTGAGCCTATTTAGGAGCAAAGCAGACAATTTCTTGCCGTGTAAGCCTGGGACGTTGCAGTTTAAGATCTAGGACATCATGAAATATATTAATGCTTACAGCGTAGACAATCAAGATTGCACATTCGAGACAAATCCAAACAATGAAACACTTATCTAGCTCCATAAAGTACTATTTTCGCAACTCATATATAGCTAGTAACATAATCACACTAATCCAAACTTTTAAAGACATAATTAAGGCCCCGTTGGTCGTTTAACAACGTGGAGCTTGACACCGTGCTTGAAATTGAGCACCATACCGTAGTCGAGCTCCACGGGATCCTCCATCTCTGCCGAGCATCGAAAAACAAATCGATGGTAGAGGTGGATGAGGGCGAGCTTTATTTCTTGTAGGGCGAACTTTCGCCCTATACAAGCACGAGGTCCGATCCCAAAGGGGATGTGCGCATAAGGGTGCCTTCGCCTCTCTTCATCGCATGCCGGATCGAACCTCTCTGGCCGGAACACTTCGGGCTCAGGGAAGTTCTTGGGATCCTTTGCCAAGACCCCTAAGGCAAGCCAAACCCATGTGCCCTACAACAAACAATATAAATGATGTAATAAATATGTTTTGCAGTTCCGTCTACAAGTCAGAGACGGTCCCCCCATCTGTCTGTCCTAGCGCAATATATACTTCACTACTATAAATATATACTTCACTACTTTTCATAATAGTATATACTTCATTAGGAGAATATTACTTTAAAAAAAAAATTAATTGGGGGTTATATAAATAACTGGATGTATCATTTTCTTATGATGAAACAAGCATTGGAAACTATTTGGAATAAAAGAAATTATATACGTTTGTCTCACCTTTGGAAGTACATAACCACCAACTTCTACACGATGGGATGTTTCCCTTGCCACCAATGGAGATACTGTATAGAATCTCATTGCCTCCTTCACCACCTACATGAATTCATATATAGGTCATTTGTTTTTTTAATGAAGATACATTTAGTCACGTTTTTAAACATAAGCCGTATATAACTTTACATGAAAAACATATAATATTGAATGCGCACACAAATATACAAAGATGTATACATTTAATAGGTATAGAATATTGTTAAAAGTCACCTAAAAAATAGTTCAAAGATCAGCCATGACTTTTTCATAATCTCATACACGACATGAGAGAGCATATGCAGAGTTGGGATTAAACAACATTAATCTCATCAAATCTTATCAGTCTATAACAGTTGACACACTCATGAATAGAAATAACCTAAATTTCATATGCAAGGCACCTGAAGTGTCATATATCAATTCTTTATTAGAGACTGATATGGTCTAACAGGATCCATCCATGTCTGGATCCTGTCCCGTGTGTGTATATTTTTTAATTTTTGCACACATGTAGCATTGTAATGCATGATCTTCAATTATGGAGGTTGACAATCAAGCAAACAATTTTTTGCCTAGCTAGCTCCAATAGCACAAGGTATATATTTTTCCAGGCAACCATATGTTGGAAAATGAAGATCAAACATCTAACCTGATCAAGGTAGGGGAACTTGTCTCTCAAATCATCAGCTGTGGGAACTGAATCAAGTGGACCGAATGCATCAATCTCTCGAATGAGCTTCTCCTCGACCATCGGATGCTTGGACACCAAATAAACCGTTGACGAGAGTGTGAAGGATGTCGTCGTGGATCCGGCTAGGAGATGCTCATAAGTTAGACCACTAACATAGTCAGTTGTGAACAAATCTCCAGATGCACCTCCAGCCTCCCTAGCATTCAATATAGCAGATAAGATGTCCTTATTCGATCCCCGGCGGCCTGCCTCTCGAGCCCTCTTCGTTACGATCTCGTCCATTCGCCCACTAAGCCTCATGTTTGTTGCATCTATCTTGTTGTCAGCAGTCCCAGGGATGAGCTTGAGGACTCGCCGAAATGGTTCTTGGAGGATGGGGATGAGTAAGCCTAGTATGATGGACCATGAGCCAGTTAGGTCCATTTTGAGTGAGGTTGTGGAGTAGATGTGTTCTTTGATGAAATCAGAGACTTCGTCGTCTTCATCGGACGATGGGCTAGGGTTGGAGAGGCCAAAGTCGATGCCGAAGGCAGCCTGGCCGATGACATCGGTGGCCATTTGGAGAGAGAGATTGGAGAAGGTGATGTCTTGGCCTTGTGGGGTGGTGGAGAGGGTTTGGGCTAAGGAGGCAATGTAGGATTGCATGGTGGGGATAAGGTTTGATAGGTGGGAGGGTTGGTATAGGGAGATTATGGTGTTTCTCATGGTTGACCATCTTGAATCCCTGCTTTCAATCAATGGGATTTTTCAAATTTTAGGTCATGTTTGGAATCAATTTCAAAACCATGTTGTTGTTTTTTTTTTAAAAAAAAAAAAACTTCTTTTGTAAATTAAAAAAAAAAAAGAAAATAGAAACTAAAATTTAAATGTGTTTTGTTTAGAAGGATTATCTGAAAACTAATTTTGTAGAATTGATCCCAAGCAGGGCATAAATAATAGATTTATAATGAGTTTTCTTTTCTCATGAGAAAGCAACGAATCCGAGCTATAAATTGAAATTACAATGTAAATAATAAAGTCAACGTTCCAAGATCTCAAAGAGTTCTTTGCAACACATAAAGATGTGATCTTTTGAAACGGACCGATTCAATTTTGAAAGAATTTAGGGTTAAAGACATTTATATCCTTACAAACATTGGTAATCCTATATATGCCTCTGTCAAAGTTTGAACACACATACAAGTCCTTAAAAACTCATAAAAATCCAATTATCATCCCTAGGGCAAATTTTCATCCAAATTAACTGAATATTTTCAAAATATTTCATCATCATGTACTTGTGTAGACATTATTGTTCTTATAAATAATCATAAATACAAATTAATCCACACAAAAGATCAAATTACATTTATAGAACTTTTATATTTCTTCATCTTTTACCTCGACATTGTTTGGAGGGGGTTGAAAAATTATTGATAATTTAATCATTTCATGGTACGAGTTAGAGTTAGCTAAGATAATTTGAATTGTGATTAAATTTTATTGAGGATATAGATGTATACGGGTTTTTGTGAGTTTTCAAGGATTTGTACATGTGCCCCAACTTTGATAGGGATTTATATGAGATTATCCACATTTACAAGAACCTAGATGTCTTTAACCCAAGAATTTAATAGAAGTTATTTGTTAGAATAAAACATGCAATTCATCCGTTACTAAAAAAATGAACTTTTAGACAATTTAAAATTTTAAAAATCTATATATACTAAATAATCCTTAAATTATTGAATATGTTTTCTTTTCAAATCGACTGTATTGAGAATATGCTCATTTGCAAGTCATTGGCGTGCAATTAAAATGTCAATAAAATTCAGTTGCAATCTGAACTATCCATTCTTTAGATGTGGAGATCCTTTGTGATGAGACAGAGAATCTTTTGTCTATCTATTACATCCATAGATGACAAAATATTTTAAGATATATTAGATGAACATGCATATATGAATTTCACATAAATTTATGTTAAAATTATAGTAATTTAATAAAAAAATAGATTTAGTGTGTCTCTTACGTGACACTTATTTACATATCACACACAAGAATTCTCAGTTTTTTTGTCTCAAAAGATTCAATTTCCGAATATGTAAGCTATTTATATTTAACAGGCATCCCCAAATACAAGGGTAATTCTCATGCATTAATATTTGTCATCATAATAGCATGAAGCATAAGAAGTCTTCAAATATTGAAAAAAATTTGCCTCCACTCTTACGGTGCAACATATATAAGCTATTTTATGATAGATAATTATTTTAGTATAAATAAAAAATAAATTATATTCTGTTTTTTTTTTTTTAAGCATTATAGTTGGGAAATGTAATAAATATTTTTTTGCTGTTTGCATTGGTTGACTATAAATATATTGTGGATAAAATGTGAATAATATGTGGATAGAGAATTATAAAAGGTAAAAAAATGATTTGACATATAAGCCATCCCTAATTTATAAGAAGCCATGACATGTGATTTAACATATAGATCGCCCTTATATTAGAAGAATAGATTGAGTAGAATAACACAATTACATGGGAGACCTGAAATATCAATACCAACTTATTCTCATTTTTTTTGACATAGCTATACCCCCTTATTCCATGCAAAAAACCAAGTTTTTGGGCTTATTCCTCCTAATTGATCTCTACCTATTCCACTAGCCAAACAGGGGGTACACATATGCTTATTCTAGTTATTATATTATTAAACATTTTCCTTTACATAGGAAAAGAATAGATTACCTAGTGAAGAAGAGGCCCTTTTGGTGGAGTGGGGAACTAGAGATGGGAGAGGGAATGCTCCTGTTGCCAATCTCTTTGAACTTCTTTATTCCAACTTCTTTACACAGCTCCGCATCTGCTATGATTACAAGCGGTTGCCTTCCCATATGGAACCTGCATCATTGCCAGTTATATACAGTACCCTAATTTATCAGTTCAACATGTCCAAGAAATGTAAATTATAAATTTTTGAAAAAGAACACACAAGTTAGAAGGTGAGATGGGTTGGAGATTGCATGTGAAATATAATTTCAGCTAATAATCAGTTCAAGTTCTACTTGAAAATTTTGATAAAACAAATAAGTAAAAGATGAGTTTAATCTGGTTATATGTTGACTTTTTTTCTTTCTTTTTGAGTACAAGAGTTTTAATAGGCTACAATATATATATAAGATAGTGGGTCTGACCGCTACTAGTAGTAGGAAGATGTTGATCATCGTGGATCTAAAATAGACTGTGCATTGAAATTCATAAAATCAACTGGGGGATCACAAGGGAAGCCCGTTTAACCAATCATGTCATTGGTCTAACAGATGAAATCAAAAAGTTATAATTTGAAAAATGAATGGAAAGTCTTTAGAAAATTTTCGGATCACCGTACGGGCTAAGGTTTAGGATCCTTTGTGGTAGACCATAGGAAAAATTCCATTTGGCTCACTGGTAGTGTGTCAAGTAGACAGCACCCCACAACTGAGTGATCAATGAGAATATATCCATAAGGCACGTCTATCCTCACATATCATTTGACTAATAACATCAACAAAAAAATTAAAAACATATATAAATTTAATTTGAATATCACTAATTCCACCAACCATTTGACGGTAGCTCTATTAACGTTCTTTTAGAACAATCGACAGTTGGGCGGTCAATCTTTATTTAACATATTCAAGAGTCACTCTGTCAATATTCCTACACAACTTTTGACAATCTCCCTATCAATCTTCCTTTACAAACTTCAAGAGCTGCTCTGTCAACCTTTCTTTCAATATTTGACAGTTGGTCTATCTTGTTCGACCGTAGTAGTGTCTACAAGACTTGTTTGCATACACTCCCATTCAAAGTACAAACGTAGGCGGGGGATTAACCCTTTTAAAAAGGAACCAAGTGAACATATTCATATATCTGCAATCACCAAAATAATACCAATAAAAACACTTGATATAGAAGCAACAACTAATTCTTTCAACCTTCTTGCATTTGCATGCAAATCTATTAACGAAACTCAAAACCAATGAATCCAATCCACATACTCTAATCTAAAACAAAAATCCCACATCAAATAAACATTTTTTAAAAAACTTCATCTATCTCAAAATCCTCACTCTTTGAGTTTTTCTAAAATCTTATCACTAAATAATCATACCCATTAACTCAATCCTCACAAAGCCATAAGCAATTGATAATTTTAATGTACATTTAATGTTGAATGTGGTCAAATGTGTTTTAGGCTTTCGTTTGAAAAAATATCCGGTTCGATACTTTTAACGTCGAACAATCCCTCCCAAGTTGACAGATCAATTGTCGAATGTTGTAAAAGAAGATTGACATAGATGTTGTCTAAGGTTGTAAAAGAAGGTTAACATGGAGACTATTGAAGGTTGACAAGAAAGATTGATAGGGCGACTGTTAAATGGTTGGTGAGATTAGTGATCTGCAAATTAAATTTATATATGTATTTTTTACTATTTTAGTTAGTGTTTAGTCTAATGATTGTGGGAGTAGATGTAACCTATATTAATATGTACCAAAAAATAAAATAAAATCAATGTTATTGATCTTATAGCCCATGAAAATCCATGTACTAAAAAATGTATCTTTATAGTCAATGATATGATTTATATGTTACTTGTAGCTCATGAAAATATATATATATATATATATAAAATAAATCAAGGATTTTCATCAATAATATTAATAGACATTATCTTTCACGAAATAGAAAATAAAATTATGAAGTTGTTATTTGCAAAAAAAATTCCTGTGGGATGATCTCTATCAAATCTTCTCTTCATATTTCTCTGTTTTTGTGTTTTTTTAGTTTTTTTTTTTTGTTACGGTCAATCACCCTAAATAGATACCAAACACGAAAAATTCTTCTTTTTTACAATTGCTAATATGCAAATAGAAAAACAAACTTAGCAATCATGACAACATTGCACGCGTGTAAAATGAGTACCTGTCTACTTGGCTTGGAACACTATTAATCACTATATATACAATATAAAATTATCATTAATAATTAAATACAATTGGAGAGCCCCACCACATAGGTCATGTCACCTAAAATGAACCCACTATTTAATAAAGAAAAAAAAAGAATTTGATGGAATCGAAGGACGGCTGGAATTGCAAGAGCCAAAAAGCCCAGCAGTCGCATATATGTACCTCTCGGAAGGATCCCCTCGCCGTATATACTATTTAGATGCTTAGTGTACTAAATCTAGGATTTACAAGCATAAGCGGGTCTGGTTGGGTCGGATTTTGTCGGGTTTGTCCAAACTTTTAAAAGGGTTTTTGGATTTGAGTTTGAACAATTTATAAATTCACACGAAAATGAGTTTTTCAAAATCACATCCAAACAAGAAGAAATAGTTACAGCTTAATTGAAATGATAACTTATCCATAATTAGTGGAGAGTTCACTCTTGTAAATCGGATTTTAAATTCATTTAAATAAATAAATAAGTAAATCTCATACCCATTTCCATCAACTTAAAATCTAACATTTATGATTTTCATTGGAATTTGATTTAGGTCGGTCTATCTCATATTTGATTTGCAAAATAGTATTATGATAAACAAGTTAAAATGTGCAACGGCTTCCAAATAGGAGATAATAGAAATAAAAATGAGGGAGTGATAGGGAGATGAAAAAAAGAAAATAAAACTATAAACCTCTTTTTGGATAGAGAATTAAGTTATTATAAGGTTTTATGACTATTCTAGTACAAATAATGATAAAGTGATTTTATGTTTGGTTGTATTTTGAATTATTCTTTGTTGAAAAACGTAATAATAAAATTTTATTGTTTGGGTAAAATTTAAATAAGGTGTGAATAAAGATTTATAAAAGATGAAAAATGATGATAGTTGATTTATAAAATGTTGTGACAATTGATTTGATAGTGGACCCACATATTCTTTTGGATTAAATAACTTGCAATAACTTGATTCCAGGGGTTGGTTGTAATCCATATACCAATTTATAATAGTTTCTTCTAACATACAAATTTTTATTTATTCCAGATATCCAAACAGCCTTAAACCTCTTATTCAACATTATACTCATTTATTCCATCTTCTATTCCCAATCCAAATATTGGCTAACAGAATCAATTTTTATGGTGAATAACAAACTAAAATGGTTCAGAGTTAATCGGTTGATTGTAGATTGCCATCGTGTGTCTCGATTGGAAGCGATTGACACTTTTTAGTCTAAACTAAACTCAAATTAGATGGCACTGTGAGTGACTCTAATCCGAGTTGCACTATTTATTTATTATTATAATAACATTACTGTTAGGATGTGACCAGATTCGGGTAGTTCATGAATGGCATTTCATACATCATTGCTTTCAGTCACTAGAACTTAACATAGACCGTCCAAAAAAGCATCTCATTTTGTGAAACCAAAGAATCTAATGAGAAGAGATTGTGAAGTGCGGTTCACAGTGGGTGACAACAATCATTTGGAAAAGAAAAAAGAAAGCGTTCTAGTGGCCATCCGAAATTATTTAATTAATTAAAAAATATAATACACTCGAGTCGTTTCTACCATCTATCTAATTATCTTAACTTATTATATCCTGTGTTAGAAAACATACTAGATCATACAAATGTGAAAATTATGTATATAATTCGATCAAGTATGAATGATTGTTAAAAGGGATTTTTATTTTTAAGTCCCTACAAACCATCATATTTAGTGATCGATCCCTCCCTTCTTCGTATTTAGGTTTTAGTCCCCCGATTTAAAGGATAATTCATGGATAGGTCCCTCACAGGGACTAAAAAGTAAATTAAATAATTTATGGATAGGTCCCTCTCAGGGACTAAAAAGGAACTATCATTTAAATCTGAGGACTAAAACCTAAATACGAAGAAGGGAGGGATCGATTACTAAATATGATGGTTTGTGGGGACTTAAAACTAAAAATCCCTTTTTAAAATGACGGTATAAATGAATGTCGTTACTATTTCATGGATGACTTTAAAATGAGTCAATTCCCGTAACATGCATGATGAAGAAGAAGAACCATAAGAGTTCTTTTTTTTTTTTTTGCAAAGATTGATGCTCCTGACCTCTTTTACAGAAAAGGGGTGCTAGTTGTCTTAATCAAAATTCGATTCACGATGAAAAAGAAGATCGAAAAGTTATATCATACCTGAAGATGGGTCCATATTGTTTTGTGAGGATGGTGAAGGCGTCCGGGCCGTGCCTGGCGAGAAGGGGGAGGTGGCCCAAGAGAGGGGTTGTGGGTGGTCCGGGGATCCTCCTCACCTCCCAATAAGGTGCATAGAAGTACATCAAAAACCCAAATATGAGAGACACCACTGTGAAGATGTATGGATTGTATGGCCTCATGGAGGCCACCCATGATTCTATTTCCATGCTGAGTTGGAAGGGATGGTGGTGGTGGAGGGTGACAAATAGGAAAAAAAGGATCACTATGTTTTTGGAGGTGCTTACAAGGTCCTTAAGGTATATATATAAGAGTGCGTGGGAACTCATGACTCATAAAAAGTTAGGAAAAAATTAAAATAACCCCTAGTAAACTACCTGAAATCTAAATAAACCTCAAGCTTTCTAAAGTCTATATAACACCCTGAAATAGTGGCGGAGCAAGGAATTGTTTTAAAAGGGGGCATGAAGATTATATATATATATAAAAGTGATACAGTGTGGACACCATACATCCTCTTAATATATGGTAATCTTATAATTACTATATAACTGGGGTAGATTTAATTGGATGGCCAAAAAACGGTCCATAAAAAAATCATAAGAAAAAAAATGGGAGATCATGTAAAGAGAAAAGAGGGATCATAATTCATGGGGATATATGTGATTTCATGGGGTGGTAATTTTAACTGTTTGATTAAAATCCACTTAATTGGATGGTAATGAGATAGGGACCGCACATAAAAGAAGGGGGTATGATGACTGCATCTTATCTTTTCACTATATATATATATATATATATATATATATATATATATATATTACAGGAATAGATGAAAATAGGGTGAAAATTCAAAAAATTCAGCACAATAAAATACTGAAACAATAGAGAGAATGAAAAGGAGTAAGAGATGAATGGGTGGACGAAGCCTGCTGCGATGCTTAAGGCGTTATTCGGCTCCTCTCGGTGCAGAAGTCACGAACCGAACCGTCCCCAAGATTCAGCAAGCCCACACAGAGTGCACGCTCAGATGGAATCAGAAAGTGGCTTAGAACTCTATTGCCACAAAAGCACTCGGGCTACTGGAATAATGGGATGTGAGGGCTATCTCTCACAAACTCTCACAAGAGACTCTCTCATTGAGTGGATACACACACTTTGTGACTTCGATTGATGGAATGGCATACATGGGTCCCTTTATATAGGCCTCTAGATTGTCCAAGAGTCACCTCCAAATTTAAGATACCCATTTAATTAGGAATAATGGACTTACAATTATTCCATGCATGGTTCATTGTTCCACATTCAATAGAAATGGCAAATTCAAGGTACATAATGGACTCCTTTATAGCCAATTCATGTATCCAACCTAGGTGCATTTGTTGAGATTATGTCTCGATCCGGTATATCACATCGGATGGCCATGATGTAACCATATTAGGTTAGGCACTTAATGAGTAGAATATTATTTAAGATTTGATTTTAATTAATATTTAAAGTGAATTTCCTAAAACAGGAAATAATTTTGTTTGTTAATTAGGAGAGTGAATATCTCCTAATTAATGGGAACAATATTTGTTTGTTAATTGAGAGATTACTTAGGGAGAAAGTTATTTATCTCTATAAATATCTTCTAGGGTTTCATGTCAAGACTTGACAGACATTATACAATGTAAAGATCCTAAGGGAAGGTTAAGAGGTTTTAAGAGAGGGTAACTCCATGAGAGAATTTGTGAGTCTCTTAATGATCTCAACTATTAAAGTGGATTCTCTGTTTTTTTATCCCGTGGATGTAGGCCTAGGCCGAACTACGTATATCTTGTGTTCTTCGTGTGATGTAGTATTTCGTTCTTGTGTTCAATCTCGTGTTTATTGTTGGCTTCCGCGATAGCCTTCCCAACAACAATATTGGAATGAGAACCTTACATATTCAATGCTTCATTCCACGCTAGGTTCATCATATAAATTCTACATATATGAATTCTACATAGTTAATGCATTAAATATGGTTCATTCCATCCTAGGTACATCTAGGAATCCCACACACATGAACCTTGCATATTTAATAACATAATTAGAGTCCAATGTACCTATTCCATTAGCCATCACACATGAATCATGCTAAGTCCACATCTACATGCCATGTACTATATATATATATAGCCATTGTCCATATTATATCCAAGCCCTATAATTAGCTAATTGGTAATTATTTGAAAACATGCGAGGAATCAAGTTTAGAGTCAAAATATATTAATATATTTTTCATATTAAACATAGAATTTTGAAACTTTATTTTTTTTGAAAAACATTTTAAAAAATCAACAATATATATAATTGAAAAATAGAAATTCTTATTTTAACTAGAGTTACCAAATTGACTCTTACTTGTATACATATGATGCATAATAAGGGTTGATATTATAAAATACAGGAAATGGATAACAATGTACGAGTGTATAATCGTGTGTAAAAAGTATTTCACAGGATAAGAAGCGATAAAAAATGAGATAGAATAACTTAGAAAAATGTAATCCCTACTTAAGGGCGTTTTGATATACTAAAAAGTTTGAGAGCCCAAAACAAAATAAAAAGTTACAAAAAAATATTTGAATTTATTTTCCCAAGAATTTTTGTTATAATTCAATAAATATATTTATATTAAACTTAGATTTTCAACTGTTCTTGTTTATTTATCATTAAAAAAAATCTAAGGAGGGGCTTAAGCCCCCCCCCCCCCCCCTCTTCCCTACATGGCTCCACTCTTGCCTTGAAAACATCTATGTAAATCCAAATAAATCTCTGCATTAAATTTCTATTGACAGATAATGTGTTTTATAAATATTATGTTTCATTAATCCTGACTGAAAACATAATATACCAAACACCCTTACAATTTTTTAAAAATGTGAAAAAATTTCTGTACATGATGATTTTACCCTTCTTGATAGATTATAAAACTCTATCCTGAAGGGTAAAATCGTCATTTACAAATGATTTTTTTGCATTTTAACATATTGTTGAGAGTTTTAGTCTACTCTGTTTTAACCAGTTTAAACAGACATATATTCGCAGAATAATCCTAATCAGTTAATGAAAATTTACTCAGGGGACTATTTAGATTTACGTAGATGTTTTAAGGGGTTTATATGGAATTTAGGAAAAGTCTGAGGATTATATGGATTTCATACAGTTTACAAAGGGGTTATTTGAATTTTTCCCAAAAAGTTATTCTATAAGAAGAGTGTTGAATACTCGAACCAAGGTGCTCTTAGCTTGTAGGGCTTGAGGAATATATGCTCTTGTAACCGAAATGACAACTGACCCGTGGGGTTCCACAGCATCCAACTCAGTCAAAATTTTAAAATCTCTACTTTTTTAGTTTCTTTGAACATGTTTAATTTGGCATGGAGATAAGATTTTTTAAAAATAAATTATAATTATTTCAAGAAAGAAAATTTTTAATTTTATCTTTTTTTTCAGATTGGAAGTCAAAATCTAAATAAAAAGAAAAGGGATATAAATATTATTCTAGTATTAATTAGGTAGATCAAAATAACTCCGGCACAACTATTGATATCTAGTTTATCTCTTTTTTTTTTTATAACAAAAATGATAATTTGTCATTCAACTATTTATCCTCTCATATCATCACTCATCCCTTTATCAAACTAAATCTTCCTGAAATCAGAAGATATTATTTTCTAAAAGGTGTGATTATATGAGATACTTTATTAGAGTTAGATAAGATGAGGAGAGAGGCTGAGAGAAATAATTTATTCCTTTTGTTTGAATATAAAAAAGATTTTTTCTTTTTTTTTTGGATGCAAACAGATCATCAAGCCGCGTAAATCTGTATTTTTGTTGTATAGTTTTGGTTTATCCGCAATTGTGCTATGGTAGGCACGTCACAGCATCAATAGCCATTCATTCTGTTTGAGTCTCTATACTCCCATTTCATTTTATACATGATGTATTTAAGCTTGGATAAATCCCAATATTCCATGAAACTGTTTGTTCTATTAATATATCAAATTCATGGCCGGGTTACTTTTTCCTCTCCTTAATTGTTTCTTTTTGACAAGTTGGTCTCATAATGCAACTTAATTTCACAGATTCTGACCCATAAACAAAACATTCAGATATATCTGATGTCAAATCCTAAAAAAAGATACTTTTTGTTTTTTGTTTTTTTTGTTTTACCTTTTTTTGTTTTTGTTTTTTTTTTTTCTTTTGGCAAGGTCATTAACATAGTTTTAAGTCCTTGTAAACATGTTTATTTAGAGATCAATTTCTCCCTTCTTCATATTTCTTTTTAAGTCCACATATTCAACCGCTTATTTGGCATTTAGTCCCTCCGTCAACGCCCGTTCATACACCGTTAATTTGTTAAATGTGATTTTATTTTTAAGTTTCTATAAACTATGTTATTTAGTGATCAAACTCTCGCTTCTTCATATTTTTTACAAGGACTAATCACTAAATAACATAGTTTATAAGGACTTAAAAATAAAATCATATTTCATAAATTAACGGTGTATAGACGGACATTTGATGGAGGGACTAAAAACTAAATAGGCAGTTAAAGTTGGGGACCTAAAAAGAAATATGAAGAAGGGATGGATCGATCCCTAAATAAGTATGTTTACAGGGACTTAAAACTAAAAATCCAAAAAAAAAAAATTTCCTGTGCATTCATGTAATGTGAGTTTTTGAACTTGTATCCCTCACTATTGTATACACTATTTAACATTTTCCACATATGACCTAAAAGTTACCTTTTACCAACTTTTTATTTAATAAAAATAATTTTAAGTAAGGTGAGTTAGTAAGTCTGTCAATCGGGCAGATACGGATTGGATATGTTAATATCCATATCCCAACTTTAATAAGGATTCATATATAGATATTAATTTTCAGATTCAGACCTTTTTGGATACGGATATGATATTTTTTTGGATAAATGACAATTTTAAATATTAACATTAAATTGGATAATCAAATGATATTAGAGAAATATTAAAATTAAAATTACGATTGTAAAGTTTATTATCTATTTTATATATCATACATTAAAAATTTAATTGTAATATAATATATCATGATTGTGATTATTCATACTTGATAACAAATATGAATAATATATAATACAAACATAAATATTTTTATGATATATATTGAATACAGATATTTTTTAGATCGGATACACTGATATCCATATCCGTACTTTGGATTTTCGAATATCAATCATTTTTATTTTTCAAATATAGATTTGGATCAGATTCAAATTTATTTTTTGGATAATTGACAGGATAAGGTGAATGGTATTTTTATCAAAAAGTAACATTACTTTTTGCCTACCACATAAGAGGGGGAACACTCCCCGATGGAGATGAAAAATATATATATATTAAAAAGGGGTGGCATGTTAAACGAAACATGTGATTTTTCAATATTTTAAATGAATCCATGCAATTCACTATAGTATATGTTTTATTAGGGAAAAACCTATATAACCCCTTGTAAACTGCCTGAAATCCATATAACCCTCTGAAAGCACATATGTAAATCTAAATAGCCCCCTGAATAAAATTTTCGTTGACAAATTAGAACATTATACGAATATTCTATTTGATTAACCCTGACTAAAAACACAATATACCAAAAACCCCTTACAATGTGTTAAAAATATGAAATTCCTATGTAAATGATAATTTTACCCATGCAGATATGGTTTTATGATCTATTCTGAGAGGTAAAATTATCATTTACAGATAGTTTCATCCATTTTTAACACATTGTAAGGGGGTTTTGCTATACTATGTTTTCAGCTAGGGTTACCCAGACAAAATATTTGCATAATATTTCTCATCTGTCAATGGAAGTATAATACAAGAGATTATTTGGATTTACATAGGTCTTTTCAAGGAGTTATATGGACTTCAAGAAAAGTGGGGTTATATGAATTTCAGGCAATTTACAAGGGGGTATTTGAATTTTTCTCATTCATTATTATATAAAGTATAAATTTGAATTATTATTTTTTATATATCTTTACCTTGGCAGCCCTACATCATATCTTATCCCCCATTTGATTTGAGACTATGGCTTGGAATAAGTGGGAATTAATCGGAATAGCCTCAAAATGAGTGTTTGGAAGGCTGGAATAAATGAAAATCTGTATGTCAGAATTAATAGGCATAAAGTTGTTTATGGATTCAGTCAACCCCTAGAATTAAGTTATTCCAGGTTATTAACCCAAAAGAACAGTGGAGCCAATTGTTGAATTGTAACGACTGTGAAATCTAGTTATGCTAAATTTTGTGGAGTATTTATTTTTCCAAATTCTGATGTCTTAGTACGATTGGAATCCTTATTCTGTTAACTTTCTAACTCATCTTTCGGGTGAATCAAATGTGTATCGGTTAAGTTATGGGCCATTCTTTTCAAGATGTCAGGCAAAGGTTTTTGGTTCAGGTGGGAGCTGTCGATTTGTCTGCGAATTCAACTTTAAAATTCTGTTTTTGGTAACGCTTAATGCGTTATTAAGTGATAAATATGCCATGGATTTGATTGATTTCCTATCCCGTACGTGTGAGAATATATATTTGGCCCCCCTCCTCTCTTTCTTCCCATCCAAATCCTAAAACCCTAAACGTCTCTATCTTCTTCCTCTCCTCTCTCGATTTGTGTGTGTAGAGATGTGAAAAAGGGTACTTGGGTATGTTTTCCTCTCCTTATATCCAAGTATTTTCAGTATTATGCATTGGTTGTACGCTTTCAAATCTAAAATTTATAGGGTTTTCATGAAGCTTTAAATTATTTCTTTAGATCTATTGTTTATCCACTTATATTTTTATGATTTTAATTATGTAGAACTATTTTACCTATACTTTATGGATTAACATCAGATTTATTGAGTTGTCTTATGATTTAAATTAGAGTTTTATGAGATCTATATATATTTTTTTTGATAAATCTAGAGTTTCCAATCGGTTTTCCTCATATACGATTGATCTTTGATCTGTTTTCCTTGCTATTTTTAATCGTTTTACATAACTCATATATGGCTTATCAATAATATGATTGGATCTATGTTTTAATGTTGATTTTTAGAGGATCCTTTATATAAATTATATTTTCAACCAAAATATTGATTTATTTTATGGAGTTTTATCAATTGAATAAGCTTGTGATTTTGATTACTTAAATATAGTTAGGATCTATTTTGCAAATGTTTTCAAATGTATATGTGTATGGGTCAGAGAGAGTGCATTAGGTTTTCAGAAAAAAGGTAAAATCTAGGTGCAGACATCTGGACGGCTCATACCCAAGCCGTTCATATGGACGGCTCATACCCCGTGCCATCGGTTTCTGGAATACCATATTCATTAAGATCTGGTTATGTTTGGTTGCTGCAAGTTAGTACATGTTATGATTTAGATTATTCTATTTCAGGATTGGTAGATTTTGTAACGCCCCCAAATCCACGACTCCGTTTTGAAGCGTGAAATCCGGGTGCGTTAACTAAATTCCTCGAATCTCAGAGTTCCATATATATTTTTTTTTTATTATATATTTTTCATCCAGAGAACATAATAATACATCACCATAATTATACATATATTGTCAAGGTCAAAATCCAACACAAATTCAATATATATCGGGAACAACTAAATTTATATATCCACACTCTCATACATATGGGTCCTCTACATGCCAAAGAAATGACCAACACCTTTTACACAAGTCTAGTGCTCCGGAAATAAAATACGAGCTTCAACCTCCAACGCCTTAACGAGATCGACAACCACCAACAGCTAATCTGAAAGGTTGGGAAGAGAGAGGGATGAGCTACCACACGCTCAGTGAATGGACACAAGTGTCCCAATAATATATTATACTTCAAAATAATCAGTTAAAAAGTGTCTATGGAACAATTGTTGTAATATAAGGCAAAGCTTATAATAAAGAAGCCATTTAAAACATTCAAGGATATAATAAAATTTCTCTTTCGAATAAAATGTGATGTCATAAAAATCTTTTCATGATTTCAAACTACATGATGTATATGAATGCAACGGACATGCATGCCCGCTTTCCACGACACCTAGCCGCAGAGATTTCACTTTGGAAATCGGGCCACGTAGACATAGCCACCTAGACTTGGGTCAAATTTTAGACCGCAGCCACCTAGACTGAGCCACCTAGACGATTTAATGCATGCACAATCAAAACTACTTATTCTTTCAAGTATACAGCATGCGACAATTTTCATAAATCCCATAATTTTCAATGCATACAATATATCCAAAATATCAACCTATATGATGATAACATGCTCATATGGTTCATACAAGATAGATTTCATAATCATAAAATAACATGATGCTTTTCAAATAATATAGAGACATCCACTCACCTCCAGTCCACGCAATACAAATCGATGCACGTGCATAAACGCTATACACTCGCACGTGGATAACCTAGCATAACAATTATGAAATCAATAAATAAGAAAATCATTCAATCATGACAAACAACTGACAAACAACTTACAACAACACTCAGCCCAATAATCCCAAGAGCCCGTACCAAATAGACCTACAATCCGCAACTCACCTTAAAGGCCTAACAAAAATCCCAACTCCAAATAAAAATTAAAATGTTCATATCTCACAACAATCCGATAATCAATACCCATGTATTTCATAAGGCCCACATAATCGATCAATCCTCGAATAAAATATTTAGACAAATCCGATGATGCTCAACTATAATTCCAATGATCCAAATAACTCAATCCAATCAATTTACATCCAAATAACAATAATATTCAATTAATATTCATTGGTCCTACTAAACCAAATTAATTGATTTAAGATCCAATTTGAGTCACCAAGATCAATAAATCATCAAAACCCACAAATCAAATTATACTCATTAAACATCCATTTGGGATCCCTTAAATCTCTAAAATTCATCAAACTTGGTCATAAAGCAAAATATTTAAATTCTAGGAAACTGCACAGAAATCTTTGAAAAATCATAACTTTCTACCCGTAACTCCGAATTGGACGATTCATGATTCGTTGGAAAGATCTTTTCGAAACCTATTTCTGTTTGTGAAATACAATTTTCCCAGAAACGACTCTATCATAGTCAAAAACACGATTTAATGATCAGGTATTCAATCCACCCGAAAATAACCCTTAAATCCCAAAACCAATAAATCTAGTTTGATCTTAAGAAATCCTTCAAGATCCATTGAAATCTAATAAAAACATCATCTATTTAAAATCAATCAAACCCTAACCCTAATCCATCAACATTCTTTCCCAAATAATAGATTGACACAATCATCTCCTAACCAAACTAAATTGAAACACTAAACAATAAAAATCAATAGAGAAAGATTTATCACCTTGTAGTGCTCGACGGGTAGAGCTAGGTCATCACCACCTTTCTTGCCTCATGAGAATTCTGATGCAAACCCTAACCCAAAACGTGTTATATAAAAGGGGTTTTTACCAAATTACAAAACGACCCCTCAAGTATTACGGGTTTACAACTAGGTCCTTATCCGATTTACAGACAGATCCCTATCCGATTTACAAACAGATCCCTGAAGCCTATTAAAAGATATTCTGGATTCGCAACTAGATCCCTGGGCCCAATAACTTAACACAAAATCCTAAAAACCTAATTTCCCTAACTCCGAATCTCACCAAATTTCAACCAAAATATCTTGAGACTATAAAGATCTCCAAAAAAATATAAAATAAATATTTCAACATCAATTTATAATTATCAAAATTATAAATCAAATTAGACCCATTTGGGCCTACCGCCAAATCAAAAAAATGAAATAATTAAATTTCAATTAAAATTTCCATTATATATTTAAAATAAATATATAAGGCTAAAAATACAGAGACGTTACAGATTTGATGTACGTAGTATCGATTAGCTTTGGTTTGCTTGTCGTCAAATTAAAGGTGAGTGGACTTGAGTCCCATATGCATCTTTCAAATGAAGTATATTATGTACTCATGCTAGGATCAACTTATTTTGTGGAATATAACTACTAGTTTCGATATAAAAATGTGAACACGCTTTTGTTGATATATTTATCATTATATGGTTTATATGTCGAGATTGTGCATGCTCTGTATTTTTGTGGTTTTAAAAATATGGTAGATTTCAAATGCATACATTCCGTTTGCGTGACATCGTCTAGGTGGCTAGGTCGTGTGGCCAGCGTCTAGGTGGGCGTACATCTACGTAGCCAGGTCCGAGAATGTAGGACCCAAGTCTTTGTGGCTATGTCAACATGGCTATGCCTGTAAAAGGCCCTGCGAGCTAGGTGCTGCGAAGACGGACATGAATGTTCGAGATGTTGCATGCATCATGTTAGAATGGATGATGTATATGTATTATTGCATGTCTTAGTGGCCTTATTGTATATTTACTCTCTTGATATATTACATGCATGTTTGGACATACTATGATTATGATATTTTGAATACAAATGTACTAATAGGATAGTATTGTAGCGCACTGTCTCCTTCGCCTAATATAGATGATGGATTTGGGGGCATTATGACTGTCATCACCTCTTATAAATCAACTATCAAATCAATTGTTATCATTTTTTCACCTTTTATAAATCCTTATTCACATCTTATTCACCTTTTATTATTACTTTTACCAACGAGAATAATTCATAACACAACCAAATAAAAAATCATCTTATTCATATTTATACTAGAATAATAATAATCCTCATAATAACTTAATTCTCTATCCAAACGGGGCTTAGACAAGACTACACAAAATGAACATTTTATACCATTACGCACAACCAAATTAGGGTTGGTCAAACGGTCCGCGAGACTGGGCCCGGCCGATAAATTTCTACGCCTAAGCATGGCTCGGCCCGGTTCACATGCAGCCCACCCAGGCCCAGACCCCTCATAGGGCCGGGCTTGGGCTTTGGGGAAAAACCCCGAGCCCGGTCCGAGGTCTGAACCTCGAACCCAACGGCTAATTTTTTAATTTTGAAATATATTGTCGTTTTGGGGGTTTCCAAGATGGGAATATCCACCAACGGCTCGATTTGAACAAGTATTATTGATCAACTTCAAAGTTGAGGTATTTATGAAAAACATTTACAATTACTTTTAGTAATTAATGCTTCTTCTAATGGTAATTTAGCTAGGTATCTAGAAAGATGATTCCATTCATGTGCAACAAGCAAATTATTACCATTGTCATATATTGAACCTTGTTGTGCAAGATGGTTTAGAAGCAATTAAACCATTCATTGAGAGTATAAAACAATCTTTCATTTATATTTTTACTTCTACATTTATTTTGATTTAGACTAGTTTTATGCACGTGATAATCACGTTGTATATTATCTCAGGTTATATATAAATAAATAATATAAAGATAATCATGATTTTTTACTAATTTATTTAAATAAATCAATATAATTTGTGTGTTTTGTGTTGTGAAGTTTCTTTTGAAGTTAGAAATGAAAAAACATTGAGGCTTTTTTTTGTTATATATAGATTTTTTTTGTTCCACCACCACCCAAATCTAAAATCAATAAAAATAAAAATAGAAAAATAAAAGTGATAATGTGGCATGATCACTTCTATTCATTCCATGTATCTTTAAAAATTTATTAATGATGAAAAGAATAAAGTTAAAACAAAAACTCATAAAAGATAGATGCCTTATAAAATACACGAGAAGATAGCGTAAATTTGGAATGTAGAATTGGTCTCTTTTCATACACTCAGTCTATTTTATTATTCTATCTGCAGTATGGAAGTGATCCCTCAACTATCAATACATTGTTATAGTGTAATGTACACTGCACCACTATCGCATTATATAATTTTTTAAAAAGAAAAAATAACATGTCTCAATGTATATTTTACTTTTTATAAAAGTATGTACTTTAATGAGTGATTGTATATTTTTTTTAAAAAAAGATGAGGAATTGAACGAAACTTCACATGGAAATGAACAACTAAAAATGAATTGAATCCTTAACACTAAATTCTAATCTTGTAGTATATAAAATATATAAATGTCTAACATAAGAATCACCTCATTGTGAGTGATTTTTTTAAACAATCGTCTAAAATTCAAAAAATATATTTTTTAAAATGTCTCTTGCCGAACCTGTTATTTAAAGCAGGAATGGGTTATGTTTACAAAACAACATATATATATATAAACTGATAGAAATATAGTATAGAAAAGTGCGGAGAAGAAGAAGAACTGTAATGGATTGACGAATCTGTTCTATTCTGTTCTGAAGAAGGTCGAGGCTAGAGTTGGACTCTATGTAAGCCAATAATCGCCCCGCAGTCGGGAGTTGATGGCACATATGCGGTAGAGATGGGCATGCGCATCGAGGAATTCATTCAACGCAACAAGTTCGTTGAGGCAGTCCGGGGACTTTCGGTGCATGTGAAGCCTTCGAGGCAGGATCGTCTCACGCGGCGGAAGTAGGGGAGACAATGGTAGGGGGGGGCATGGCGTCTCCATCAGCTGGCACAGGGGAACCTGGGCTCTTTCCTTGACTCTAGAGTAAGTTTCGTTTGGTGTTTCGTTACGCCTTAGTGGGGTTAATTGGTTATCCATGTTTAAGTGTCTTTGCTGAAACACGCGGGGTCTAATTGACCCGGTTAAATGGCGAGCGGTATGGGACATCATCAACATGCAGAAGATTCAGGTGTGCTGTTTACAGGAATCTAAGATGGCAGACATTTTGGCGAGTACATTAAGGGCGTTGGGCGGTGGTCTCCTAGATGAGTGCACGTATAAAGGTGCAGTGGGTGCGGCTGGGGGTATGGAGGTTCTATGGGATAGTAGTCTGTGGATGGAGGTCGCGCATTCTGTGGACCGGTACTCGGTGTCGGTGTTACTGAGGTGTTCTAAGACCGTGTGGGCATGGACCTGCTCATGTGTGTATGGCCCGCATGATGATGCGAGTAGGGAGGACCTCTGGGTGGAGCTGTTGGCGGTTCACGAATTATGGGAGTCCCCGTGGGCCATGATGGGGGATTTCAATGTAACCCGCTTCTCAGCAGACCAAAATCGCCCGGGCCGTCCTCTTCAGGGATGCTGAGTTTTTCTCAGTGGATTGACGAGGAGGGTTTGCTTGACGTCCCATTACATAACTCCACATTCACCTGGAGTAACTTGCGGGAGTCCCCGTCCGTCACCCGCCTTGATCGGATTCTCCTAGATACGAAGTGGGAGTCTCACTTTCCGGTTTTCTCAGTTGAATGTCTTCCATGAATTACGTCCGATCACGCCCCACTTTTGCTTGCGGTGTCTAACCCGGAATACAGGAATGAACATTTCGGTTTCGAGTCGTGGTGGGTATCAATGGAGGGGTTCACTGATGTGGTCATGGAGTCGTGGACAGCAGAGGCGCATGGTCTGAGGGGTGCGCATCGCCTTGCGTTCAATCTACAGAGACTTTGGCTGCGCCTAAAGGCATGGGCTCGAGAGGCTCAGGTGATCAGGCTGGCCCGCAAGCAGCAAGCTTCCAGTGTGATCGAAAGGTTGGATCGCGCAGAGGAAGCAAGTCCCCTGTCAAGGCTAGAGAGGACGAAACTTCAATCGGCGAAGGACGTCGCGGTGGGCATTTTGAAAATGGAAGAGGCGGAGTGGCGCCAAAAGTCTAAGGCGTTGTGGTTAAAATCCGGGGATAACAATACATGATTTTTTCACAAAGTGGCTAGTCAAAGGAAGCGGGTGAACCATATCGCTGCGTTAACTATCGAGGGGGTGCATCGAAGTGGGTAGGCGGACATCAGGCACCACCTTGCGGAGCATTTTGTGAAATCATTCCGCAGACCGCGGAGATGGTTCCCAGCCTGGTCAGACCCCACACTGCCGCATCTCGAGCCTGCACAGATCACTGCCGTGGGGGAGCCTTTTCAAGAGCTGGAAGTCAGAGAGGCAGTGTTCAAGGCCGAGGGGGATAAGCCCCCGGGTCCGGATGGCTTTACCTTTCGGTTTTATCAATTGATATGGTCTTATTTAATGAGGACATAATGCGAGTGTTTGTGGAACTATCTGAAGGATCAGTGGGGTTGGGAAGGTTAAATGCGTCCTTCTTCACACTCATTCCTAAGAAAGAAGGGGTGTCATCGGTGGACAACTTTGGCCAATTTATCTAGTGAATGTTAGCTACATGATAGTATCCAAGGTTATGGCAAACCGGATGAAAAATGTATGTGGGGCACTCATCAAAGAGTCTCAAACCACGTTCCTGCCTGGGCGCAACCTGCAGGATTGTTTCGTGACCGTGCAGGAGATTGTGTCAGCCACGCAAAAAGACCACCGGTGCGGAGCTGCGTTGAAACTAGATTTTGCCAAGACGTATGACAATGTGCATAGGGATTTTCTATTTCAGGTGTTGGCTTTGCATAGTTTTGATGAAAGGTGGATCGACATGCTATGGAGAAGCACGGACTCGGCGCGAGGTTCTGTGCTTCATAATGGGGCCCCATGTGGGTTCTTCCATCTCAATCGGGACCTCAGACAGGGGGATCCATTGTCACCGATTATGTTCGTGTTCGTGGCTAACGTCCTCACTCATATGTGCGCGGCGGCTATGCGTGGAGGATGGTTCTCCACCCTTCCAAGCGCTTCTCCAACCTGTCAATAAGGGGTTGCCAATACATCCGCCTCAACTTCGAAGTCACGAGAGGGAGCCCAAGGTAACGGATGGGGAGATGCTCAACCATGCACCCCGTAACCTCAGCTAGGTGCGAAGCTGCCTCTGCCTCCATGTTAATTGGAACCAATGCACTTTTGGTGTAGTAAATGTGTAGACTCGATAATAACCCAAAACACTCGATGATAAAACTATAGCCTTCCATCTCGGCAGCGCTTGGAGACCCAAATAGAATGGTATCGTCCGCGTATTGAGCGATGTGAATCTTGGTACCCCCTGTGCAGAATGATAGACCCTTGATCCACCCCTCAATCGTGGCGGCTTTGCACATCAAGCAAAGGGCATTGGCCACAAACGACAAGAGCACCGGAGACAGGGGGTCGCCCTACCGCAATCCTTTATTCAGTGGGAAGAAGCCAAAAGGTTCCCCGTTTACCGCGATGGAAGCTCTCGCGGAGCCAATACACTACTCAATCATTCCGCACCACCTCGCATTGAACCCGTGTAATTGCATTAGATGTACCAAGAACGACCAGTCTACGTTATCATAAGCTCTCGAGAAGTCGAGCTTCAGGAGGACCCCGCTTCAAGAGTTGGCGTGGAGGGCTTCTACGAGCTCCTGAGTGACTGCAAAGCCTTCTAGAATGCTGCGGCCGAGCAGAAAGGCAGACTGAGAGGGATCAATAATCTCCCCGCATGTGCTACGAAGTGTATTGGCCAACATCTTTGCCAGCAGCAAATAGCAACCGTTTAATAGGCATATGGGCCTGAAATCCTCGATCCTCACGGCTCCTTTCTTTTTTAGAAACACGATCGTGGATGCATTGATGCAACCAACCCCGGCGCCATTGTCGAAGAAATCGCCGAAGAGGCCGAGAATGCGATCACAACCACCCCTGAATCCTCTTGAGGACCCGTTGGCCGCCTCAGCAAGGAACGAACAAAAACCCCCCACCACCCCTTCCGAGAGACAATCCGACCGAACCTGCCAGAGCGCAGCTCTCCGGATCCGAACCTCCGAAGAACCCCCCACACACGCACACCTTGAAGGACCGGAAGAGGAAGGGGAAGGCTTTCCGGAGCACAATCGAACCCCCCCCCCCCTACATCCCTTCCAAAATCCGATACCGACACTTTGGAGCGTTGCCTCCACTCCATTTCTTCTCTTTTTACCACTACTGCCAGTTTCTCTTTCGACCGTCTTCTTCCTGCCTGCTCATCCTCGGTCAGATGTCTCGATTCCTCGATAATATCGAGCTCTTCAATGATGCGCATGCATTCCGCTTTTGACTCTTTCCTTCGCATGAGTTTGAAGCGCCCCCACTCCTTGAGACACCGCTTCAACCGGCGAAGCTTAAATGCCAGTCTGCGCGCACCTCTCAGAGCCCTAGCGTCCTGCCCCCAGGAGTCTTGTACCATGTCCGCCAAACCGTCACAGTCATGCCACCATGACTCAAACTTGAAAGCTCACCTACTCGGTACCCCAGAGTTTGACTCTAGTAAAAGAGGAACATGGTCCGAAGTTGGCCGCAGTAGCCCTTTCACCGTGCACCGAGGGAACTGGCCCTCCCAATCAAAACAAACTAGCATCCGATCCAAGCGAACCAGAGAGGGGTCGTCTCTCATGTTATTCCAATTGAAAGAGTAGTTGGACAGCGGCAGGTCCAACAGAGCCTCTTCCGCGATCCAGTCCAAGAAACACCCCATGGCCAGCATGTAGGGACCATCTCGATTCCTATCTTCAAAAAAACGAGTAATGTTGAAGTCTCCAACAACGCACCACGGTGCCCTCCAGTTAGCCTTCACCGCAGTCAGTTCCTCCCAAAGCGAATCCCTGCCAACGCCATCAGCAGGCCCATAGACATTAGAGCATATCCAGGACCAACCAGACGTTTTCGCTTTGAGCCACACCAATAGGGAAAAGCGCCCAACTAACACATCGATCTTTTCCCATTTTTTAGAATTCCAGCACGTCAGAATGCCCCTCGCAGTGCCGCCAGTCCCCTTAAATTCCCACGAGTCCAACCAACCTCCTCCCCCGATCGAATTCATCAATGCTTTGTCCACAAGTGTGAACTTAGTCTCATGATCCAGCCCACGTCCACTTTGTTTTCCCGGAGCATCTCTCTCACCGCCCGTTTTTTAGAGGGGTCGTGCAATCCCCTTACATTCCATGAAAGGATGTTCATCATCAATCACTAATAGGCCTACTGGCCTCCTCCTCCTCGACTGGCGTGGGCGACCCAACCCGAGCCGCACCCAGGTTCAACAAACGTTGACTCTGAATAAAGGAATCGAAAGCGCCCTGCCCCCGAACGCCTCGAAGACGAAGCGCTGAACAGGCGCCAATCCGACGCTGATGGTAACTGGAATCCGATGCAATGTGCCCTCTCCAACTCCAGCAGATTGATGGATCCCTAGCAGCCCCGATTCTCCAACCAAGGAGGAGGGGAAGACTCGGAGAATAATTCCGTGGCAATCGGCTCAAGCTCGATGTTCGGCTCAGGCTCGAAGCCATGTGGAATGGGGGGCGAGAGAGGCGTTCTGGTGGGCGGGCCATCCCAGACTGGCTGATAAATGTCTTCTCCCAATGTCGAGACGCGGTTCCACCACGTCCACGTCCACATCCACGTCCACGTCCAGGACAGTTGAAATTTTTATTATAATGTAAAGTTCCCATCTGTTGATCAATCGGGAAAAATTGGAAGGTATCTATGGTGATTTGATTCCATTTCATGTGACCAAGTTGATGACATAGGCATAATTATCATTTTCATTATATATAGTCCACTTGAGTTATATGAGGTATTTGGAGCCACAAAGGGTATCTCTGGTGCTCTGATTCCCATACATGTGGGACAAGATGGCAACAAAGGAAAATTGTCATGTATATATATTATTATGTTCAATAAATCAGTCCTTTATAAATAAGCACCAGAAACAAAGAAGCCCTGGCATCTAGTGTTTAGAAGGGACAATAACAAGCATGGCTAGGCCATTCCTAGCGTAGATACCATACCCCACACATTGAAAAATAAATAACATTAAAATAAAATAAACTGAAACAACAATATGACATAAAATAATTAAATAATATACACACCATTATGCAGATGTTGAACCTAATTAAAGGCTTTGTTCCACCCTCATCTTATAATTCACCGTCCCACACATGGATTCCATGCTAGCTTTGTTTGAGTCATGTTTGCCTTCTCTCCTAACACTGTTGGCCTTAATATTAGGGTTACTCTTCACATATTTTTATGCCCCATACTGGAAGGTGAGGAAGGTCCCTGGTCCTCTACCATTACCTCTTGTGGGACACCTCCCTTTAATGGCCATGTATGGGGTGGATATCTTCAGTTCCCTTGCCAAACAATATGGTCCCATATATAGGTATACCTTCAATTATAGATTTGCCTTCCTCTTCTACATGTATATATATCATATGCATGTATTGAAGAACTGTTAAATCTTTCTACTACAAAAATTTTGAAACTTAAATGAGATGCATGCAGGTTCCATCTGGGGAGGCAGCCGCTGGTGATCGTGGCAGATACCGAGCTATGCCGGGAGGTGGGGTTGAGGTTCAAGGATTTTCCATGCCGGAGTCTTCCATCTCCGATCACCGGATCACCTCTACTCAAAAAGGGTTTCTTCTCTTTAAGGTAACATTTTCATGGTGGTGAACCGAACTTTAGTTAAGTCGACAAGTATCTCCTACCTCTGTGAAAAAGGTCAAGGGATTAAATCCTTAGGAGCACCATTTCTTCAAAAAGAAAAAAAAAACATTTTCATGGTGTCGAATTAACATATGTTTTGAATTAAATCTAAAACCATGATTACATTCTCCATACATAAATGATGATTAAAAGAGGTAAAAATATTCATAGGGATGGGCTAATTGACCTGGATTGATTCTGACGCTAGTTGAACAATTTGATTATCCGAGAATGATCTTTTTCAACCACTCGTGGAAAATCACAAGAGTATAAAACCAATGGGAAGAAAAACAGGTGGAGATCATGGATTCATCCAAACAAGTGTCTCAAGCAATTTTTTTTTAAAATTTATTCAATTTTACTAAAAAGTGATGTAGTGTGAATCTAAGATGTTTTACATCTTGAACTCACACTGTAATTTTTTTATTGGCTCACATAATAATTCTCTGACATTATTTGTGTAATGTTTCTAGAGGACCGACATGGTCGGCTATGAGAAACGCCATAACCTCCCTCTACCAACCCACCCACGTCGGGACGCTCCTCCCCGCCATGCAAACCTGCGTCGAAACCCTAACCCACCACATATCCACCACCACCACCCACCCCCACCACGACGTCGTCCACTTCTCCAACCTCTCCCTCCGCATGACCAACGACATCATCGGCAAGACCGCCTTTGGCGTCGACTTCCGTCTCATCTCCACCACCAACTCCGTCTCCTCTGCTGCCGCCTCCCCCAACGACGAGGAGGTCTCAAGCTTCATCAAACAACACATTCACGCCACCACCTCTCTTAAGATGGACCTCTCTGGCTCCTTCTCCATCATCCTAGGCCTCCTCATCCCAATCCTCCAGGAGCCCTTCCGGCAGTTCCTCCGGCGGATCCCGGGCACAGTAGACCACCAGATCGACATCGCGAATGCTACGTTGAAGGAGACAATGGACGACATCGTCACGAGGAGGGCGCGCGAGATGGTCGACGAAGATCAGAGGCCGGCCAAGGTGAGACCCTAGCCACCCCTCCCCCCGTTGGTGTGAAGCATAAACCAGAATAAAAGGGGAATACAGGAAAAAAAAAATTGTTTCTTTTGCAAGAATAAACATTGATAGCTATGTTCGAATAAGTTATAATAAAATTTTGATAACCATTCTATGAGGTGCTGAAATTGCTTACCAGGGTTTATCTATGTTAATAATTGATGAAAATATATTTTTGTGTCATTTTAAAAAAAAATTATCCCACCTAACAGTCTCACACGTAATCCAAAAAATATCACATCTATCATATCACAAACACATCTCTCACACTTATTCTTAAACACAAACAATTTATATAAGCATATAGTTGTTATTTAAAAGATCATAAACCATTATCCACTACTTATCCTCAATTATATTCAAGAGAAACCAAACAACAAAAATGTCATTTTTACATTCACAATAAAAATAACAAACTGCATGAATTTTTATTTATTCTCGTATAGCTATTAGAGTAGGGAATAATCTCATGTCACACCCCAAACGAGTGTAGGTGTCGTTGCGGGAGATACAATTTTATTCAATTAATGTGATTTTACAATTGAAACTCTTATCTTCATGAACTATAATTGTAGATTATATAATCAAAGACTGTTATGAACAGAAGGACTTCCTGTCGGTGCTGTTGAATGTGAGGGAAAGCAAGGGAGGGAAGTTGAAGGAGCTGATCACGGACGACCACGTGAGCGCGCTCACTTACGAGCACTTGTTGGCGGGGTCTACATCGACGTCGTTCACGCTAACGACAGTTGTGTACCTGGTCGCCAAGCACCCGAAGGTCGAGGAGAGGTTGTTCAGGGAGATCGACGGGTTCGGTCCGATCGACGTCGTGCCCACGCCCGATGAGCTTCGCCATGGGTTCCCCTATCTTGATCAGGTTAGGGTTTTCTTATGTCAAGTCCCCACATCTTTAAAAAAAAGTTGACGTATATTTCTTAAAATGAGTTCCTTCAATGCAAAATTGAGTAATACAATTCTTTTTTTTTATCAAAACGTATAATCTTATTAGATGTTGTTTTATTAATTTTTTAAAATTAAAACATGTGAGTGTGAGACTGTTCAGAGGATTGTCCCAAACATTTTCAAACAAAAAATAAATAGCATTAGATGTTTATTAAAATAAACTAAAAACATTATTTATTTTTTTGTGTAATTCCCTAAAATAACCCTTATTAGAAAGAAGAAAAAAAAAGAGATGTTTTTTAAATATGTATTAGTAAAAAATGGGTACATATGTTATTCATAATAAAAAAAAATTTACAGTATGAGCATCCAAAATAAAAATCATTTAAAACATTCAATAAGTTATAATATCAAAATCACTATTTATCCCGCTTTTAGATTCTAAGTTTTAAAAATTGTTTTTAATTTAAATAATAAGTTTTAATAAATTTAAACATATATGCTATAACTTAATGGGGGTGATATAACTGTTTATTTTAAATTAAAAAGTATAGTCTCCTGCTTTTTTTAATTTTGACATGAACATAATGGGGGTGATATATGAAAGGTATATTCCATTAAGTAACAAAAGATTTGTGACATCGATTAGATTCACATATACATACCTTTTGAATAGAGTCAATGAAATGGAATGGGTTATTTAATTACAGGTGCTGAAAGAGTCAATGAGGTTCTATACGTCATCACCGTTAATTGCGAGGGAGGCTGATCGTGATGTGGAGATCGGAGGCTACAAACTTCCCAAGGTAATTCAATTTTTATCAAATAAATTGTTCTTAAGATAATCCATTCTAAATATGCATTTCTAAACTTCATCTTTTGGTTACGGATTTTGTTTCTATATGTAAAAAAAATAGACAAAAAAAGCTTTTATGAAACAATGGTTGAAAAGTTAGTTTTGAAAATTTATACCCAAGGGATGAGGTATGTTCCCTTTTTTAAAGTTAATAATTATTCAAGATTGTGAGCTGAGTACGATATGCATGTATATACATTTTGTGTAGGGCACATGGGTATGGCTAGGAGTAAGTGTCTTACACAATGACCCCAAGAACTTCCCTGAGCCCCACCTATTCCGGCCGGAGAGGTTCGACCCCGACGGAGACGAAGAGAAGCAGAGGAATCCCTACTCTCACATCCCCTTCGGGATAGGTCCCCGGGCGTGCATCGGACAGAAGTTTGCGATACAAGAAATAAAACTCTCCCTCGTCCACCTCTACCGGAGGTTCATCTTCCGGTGCTCGCCAGAGATGGAGGACCCTCCCGAGCTCGAGTACGGGCTGGTGCGCGAGTTCAAGCATGGCGTCAAGCTTCGAGTCATCAAGCGAGAGGCTGCGACGGCGAAGTGACGAAGATCCCTAGGGCACGATGGAACATGTCATTGAGACAAGTAATGTGGCATGATTGTTGAAACTATTTGGAGTTATTTTGGGTACATCTATTGCTCCTCCCTACCTAATTAGTAGAATCATGTCAAATTTACTGTTTTCAAGGTGATTATATATATATATATATAAAAGTCACATGCATTGTATATGTGTTGATTGCGTTTGATATTTCAAATGAAAGTATGGAATTGACCATTACATTTTCCAAAGAACAATGATCACAGGGCATTGAGAAAGTGGGACCCTTTTCTCTTGTTTTGTGTGACTCACAAGGAAACAAAATATAATGGATGACGTTAGTGCTGTCTTTATTTTTATTATTGCATGCAATCTCACATTTCCTATGATGTTTCAATAAATAATCTTTTATGTTTTTTTTGTGTGAAATTGTTGTAATATATCTATTTCATTGAGAAGTAGTAAAACAAATATGTTCGAATATGTTCAGATCACATATGTTCGAATCGGAAAAAAAAAATGTTCGAATAGAAACAAGAGCACAAAACAAGTGTCATGAAGATAACATAAACATCATAAGAGAAAATGGTAGCTCAGATCACGGAGACCATAACTTTAAGTAGAAAAGATTTCTACCTAGTTACGACCCAAACACGCTCCGAACTACTCGCACACCAAAAGCTGTGCTTCAGTTACACGAATTCCCTTCACACACACGAGGACTTGATGCAGTGCCCTGACCAATTCCCAAAGGTTTTCGGCGGAAAATATCTCCCTTTTGAACCACCTCATTCCTCATAGCCAGAGGGCCCAAGCACAAGCTGCAAAAATCGAAAGGAGGACAAGTATCATTCTTCTTCTTCATGCGCTTCACCTCATCCCAAAAATCTTGCATCGTCTGAAAAATGAAAAACTCCCCATCTCCACAATACAAAGACAAAACAAATCTTTGATTTTTTTTTTCTTTTTAAGTTGGTCCAACATTAAATTCATAGAATTATTGGAGTTTAAAAGAAATCGTTAGTACTCTTTTAACATTATTTATGGCTATGTACAATAGAAACTTTCTAGTTTGGAAATATAACCAGAGCCTGATAAGACCAAGGTGAACATTAAAATTTTTTTGATGCCATGGAGACAAACATGATTCTCTCCATGCTGGACACCATGACTGGAGCACTAGAGAACAAATATACATGGTTAGTGGGTTACTTTCAAATGAAAGCATCTACCATCTTCCATGTATATTTTTTGAGTGTATCTTCAAGTGAAAGCACCTACATCTCTTCAATGTATAATTTTTGAGTGATGATAACCTCAGTATTTTTTGTAGCCTTGTCTACAATCTTCTTGTTGATTATTTATTCCATTAATATAGTATATATTGCACTAGTATATGTAACCCCTGGTGTTGTGCTTAATTAAAAATATTATTTTTTAAAAAAAATAAAATATATGTTCGTTTATCTAGGTATATACTTCACTTTTCATAATAATATGTATTTTGTTATATGAGTATATATTCTTTTTAAAAATATCAAAACAATTGAGGACTACAAAGTACAGACAGGTTGGATATATCATTTTCAATATTTTCGATCTTTTTTAAAGAAGTCTTTCTACAACCAAAGAAGAAAGGAGATAGATCCCTCTAAGATTGTTGACCATTAATAAAGTGATTATAGATTGTGGATAAAAGATAAATAAATGTTTGCATGACTTCTTAAATGATAATTATAGTCTTGCATAAATTGTTTGTATTTAGGGATAAGTATGAGAGATGTGAGAGCATGGTTTAAAGTACAGCCACACCACGGGCATACATCAGTCTCCATATGCGGTGCATGTGCCACAAATGTGTGGTACATGCGCCGCATATGCTCCATGGGCAGTGAACATGCACCACACATTGCGCCAACGACTATCTGTTAACTTTATTTTTGGGCCTTTTTTGGGAGATTCCACTATATATTGGGATGCATTTGAATCCCAAGTGCACAATAAAACTCTCAAAAAACAAAAAACCGATCGAATTATAACAACAGCATACCATTCAAAAGACATTCAAATGGCTATTTGAACGTGTAAAGATTGTTTGAAATTCAATTCGAAATAATTTTGAATGATAAAAAAAAAAAACCTCTTGTTTTGAATCACTGTTCGAATGATAATTTTGACAGTAACCTTATGTTCAACAGTCGTTCGAACGATGTAGAGGGCGTTCAAAATCCAGTTCAAACTAATCTCGAACAATAAAACCCTCTCTGGTTTCGAATCACCGTTCGAACAGTAATTCAAACACTTTGAGGTTGTTTGAAATTTAGTTCGAATGGAATTCGAACAAGTTTTAAATTTTCAAAATATCATTGTTCGATGGCCATTGGACATCACGAGCCTAGTAATATGTGCACAACCATAAACCAATTACAAAAAGAACTTTCATTCACCATTAACCAACATAAAAGGATGTTCAGTAGATATTCACCAACATAAAAGAGATGTTCACTAAACATTAGAAAACTACAAATTCACCAACACAAATAGGTGGTTCACTAAATATAACAAAACAACAAAAAACATCTCACATGAGAGTTCATTAATTCATTCTCTTGACCCATGATACTCTTGTTGGTACAGGGAATCGAGAATGTTGGCAAACTTTCCAGCGTCTTAAAATTGTGGAATACCTTCCTTAAATGGTGGATGGAAGGATATGGATGTGATTTTTGAGGATTTCAAACAGAGATTTGATGGGGGAAAAAAGTGGTATTTGAAATGATTTGGAGGAAGCGGGTTCAAATGGAAGGGGAGAGAGGATAAATGAGAGAATGAGAAGGGTTTTGGCTGAACCTATCTTTTAAGTCTTAGGCTGTTCGAACGGTCTCGGGCATTTTTGTTAAGAAAGAAGTGAGTAGCCGTTTAAACCCCCGTTTGAACAGCTGCCTTATCCTACCTGTGGTCGCATATGCCATATGTAAACCCCACCACACATGCGGTCTACACATGATTTTGAATTATATGTGAGAGTGATATGATAGGTATGACATTTTTAAATGTGTTTTAAAGTGTTTGATGAGAGAATTTTTTTAAAATAATGCATAAATATATTTTTGTTCATTGGCATAAATAAACTCTTATAAATAATTCTAGCACACAAGGTAGTTATCAAACTTATTCCTAACTTATCCAAGCATAGTAATCAAGATTTATCCTTCAAAAATAAACAGTTTTTTCCTCTCATTATCTTCTATTCCTTATTCACCAGGGTTATGCCTCACCCCAAAGGAGGGTTAGTGGCTTCCTGGCTGGCATTTGGAGTTCCACAGATTTAGTACAAATGGAAGGAGAGATGAATCAAGACATTTCATAGTAGGCCTAACCACATTGGTGAAACTAAATATGGCGTAACCCCACACTAAACTCTCTAAACACAAGCTGAAAATAAAAGAATCAGAATCAGTCAAACCAGTGGCACTCCAAAATGTGGGTTGAAACTAAAAGACTAAAGAATAAAATCACAATGCCAAAGTGCCAGTCATAATTCTTAAACAAAGACCAACTCTCATATCTATGTTACATAAACAATTCCTCCCCTCAACATCCTCCCACATCCAAAGATTTCAAGCAAGAATTCTGAATTCTACGAAAACATACAAGACTACAACGAGACGTTGACATCTGAAAGCAAACACAAACAAACACATCCTGGTATTACACAAAAGTCCTAGAGTTTTATGCACAAAAACACTAAAGCATCGAAGCCGATCTCTCCACATTGTTGTAATACATGTTCTCCTTGTCTCTGGCTCTAACACCGTTTTTCGTTTTGCACGAATTCACTGAATGATCTGAACCAACACTGCTCTTAGAGTCTCCATTTGACAAAAGCATCAACTTATGGAACTGAAAATCCTCCGATGATTGCCTTTGTAGTACTCTATATGAGCTTCTCTGTTTAGCCCTTGTAGATTCTGTTAAACTCATGTAATTCTTCGGTTTGCTGTTAATGCTTTCCTCTGAAGCTAGAAGTGTAGTAGTGGTAGCAGATATAGGTGTAGACATACCAACCGAAGAAGACGAAGTGGAAGTCGCGTTGTAGTGGATGTCCGAAATAGTTGGGGAGGCAGAGTGAATGCCTAACCGGCTATGGCCAATTGGTGGTCTCGCAGAAATCCTAGTTGAAATGTTGTTCCTCCTGACTTTCACCGAGGGGGGCTCAACAGTTTTACGAAGGCATTCACTGTTGTAAATTTCACAATGTTTTGATGAGAGGGGCTCAGAAGTTTCAATGTGGTTTTGTTCCATCAGACGGTTCTCCCATGGCTTGGCTGCCATCCATCTCTCTAGCCAGCTCCAGCTATTCTTGTCGAGCTCCTTTGAAGGGATCGATGAATTAGCGGGCCTTGCACTTGAGTTTGATCTCCATTGCTGAAAATATTCCAAAAAATCTAGCAAATGTGATCTTCCTCTAATAAACCAATTGCCAAACTAAATCTGCTTTTAACAAAACAATTTTTAGATAATCAATTCCAAAAAGGATTTTTTTAAACTTGGATTTTGGTTTTTAATGAGTGAAAACTCAATACAACAACTTTTATGAAAAAGCTAGTTGGAGAATAGCTTTTATAATAAAGTTGGTTATGAGCCATTTTTATAAAACAGCTGTTTCTTAAAATTGGTTCTAAATGGCCTTAAAAAAAAATGCATACCTGTTGAGAGAGAGAATAAGCAATGGCCCTCTCCCTTTTAATGGCTCCCTCTTTCCTCAATTGCAGCTTAATTTTAACTTCTTCAAGTGTTCCTTGACTGTCACACCATCCTTCCTGTAACAAAAGACAATTTAATTTACATTATTTCATTGGTTTGATATAATTCATATTTTGTTGTGAACTAAAATCAATTAACAATCAGGTAAACAGTGTATGTTCCTCACTAACATTACCAAAATCACCAGCTTAACATTAATAACCAGAGAACTAACGTTAAATAATTCACCAGCTTAAAATTCATGTGTAAATAAGCAGGTTAGGCATGCAACATGTGTAATTAAGTGCCGCCTAGGTTCACCAAACCTAGGTGATTAGGCGCATGGTCATCACCCAGACAACTATGTTTACCAGAAAGTCATTATTCAAACACATGCCATACCATAAATTAAATATTCAAAATCAACAGCTTACCAGTATCATACAATTTCTGTTTCCTTCGGCTTCATTTTAATTATTCACAAATCAAATAATGGGAACTCTAATGGATATTTGATCAACCACAAAGAGAGCCTAAATAAAGAGTTCAATCTACCAACTTCCATCCAAATCTAATATTCAGATTGTAAAGAGATTTTTTTTTCGGTTCATTATTGCACCAAAGCTAAGCCATAGTCCAAATATTCTATTGTCCAATTTATAATTTTTATTATAAACCCAATTCAAAAACAATCTAAGATATGTCCGAAACTGGAGCTGCATTATAGTAAAGCATGAGAATGGATTGTAATTTCACCTCAGCTTCCTTCAAAATATCAGCCTTCTCGCGATGAATTTCTAATATCTTTTGTACAGCTTGGCCTTCAGCAGACATCCGAACCCTTCGAGCTCGAACACGGGCTTGTACACGAACAAGTGCTTGCATGCATCGCAATGTGACAGCGGCTTGTTTCCTTACTTGTCGACCACGAACAATCGCTTGTAATCTAACCACTCCTTTCAGCGCCCTTAATGCCCTCCTCGCCTGAAATACCAAACATTTCAATAAAGGTAAACTCAAATTTTACACTAGAAATTCAATACCAAACCGGACATTTTCATATCAACAAACAAAAAATCAATAAATGTTGAAAGAGTGTCAATAATGAAAATTAGTTAATAACATTAGACAAAAATATACTAAATAAATTATTACATAATTTATATGGATCCTTATGGCAAAAGATGAAATGCTTCAGCTTCATTCCATCAACATAAAAATATTCTATCTGAAATATAGTTCAGTAGCAGAAGAAAATATATGCATACATAACAAAATAGAGAATAGACAAAATGAACAAAAACTAGGGAAAGAAATAATGATCCTGTGAAATACAACAAATGAGAACGTATACAAGACTAATAAAACTAAGATTACCATAAAAACAAGATCTGTAACAAACTATAGAAGTAGGATAAAAAAAAAAAGAATCTTGTTAATTTCATGTTGGAGACACCACCAACATCACCATAAAATCAAGATCTATAACAAATCTTACAAGTAAACCCAAACGTGAAACCTGTTTGTTTTCATCCTGAATCACCTAATTTTAAGAAAACAAACTCAAAAGAAGACACTCCATTAAGGAAAATGAGTGCCCTTGCTCTCAACCAACAATAATACAAGTTCTTCTAGCAACATAATCATAAATTTTCATAACCAAGATAAGTTTTCACCTATATCTGTTTTTTTTTTTTTTAATTAGATTCCCAAAAAGCATACTTTTGTTAGAAACTATGTTTAAGACGACTATGATTCCCATAAAAGCAGAATCATCCTAACACATTTCCAAACTCTTCCTTAATATATGCAAACAAACAAATGAGCTTTCTTCAACAAAAGGAAATTCTGAAGTGTGGTATACAAATTCTATTAACAAGCAACATAAAAAGCTCCACCATATTGGACCAACTGCAGAATAAGACACAAAATAAACACTTTTCAATCCCAACAGTCACACAAACAGAGAAAATTATAATTGATAATCCAACCACTTAAAATTTCCCAAAAAAATTCTCACTATATATCATATTACCAATAATCCACGAAAGGCGGTCTGTATCCGAATTGCGGCCCACTCCTGCCTCACCACCTTGAAATCTTTAGGTGGGGCACGAACAACCTTCGCCACAGCAACACTGAAAGCATCGGCGGTCACCGATGATGAGTCGGAAGCCACCTCCGACATCGTCTTCTTCGATGTCTTCCACCTCAACAAGTTCTCCGAAGAAGAGGTCCTCCAAAGCTTCCATTTTTTGCTCTTACCACTTGATATTTCCTATAAAAAAAAATACAAAACAAGCAATATGAAACCAAACCCGGAATCTAAAAAATGGAAAATCTTCAAAAGAAGCAAAACCCAAACCAAAATCATAAATTATGAAAAGAACCCAAAAGTGAAAACAGAGGTAAATCAATACAGAGATAATAACAAGGTACGAAACCCATCAGATTAAACAAAATAGAGGCTAGATTAGAATCTCCAATAAAAACTCTGCCATAAAATAAGTGAAAAAAACAGAACCTTTATCACAAAGAAGCAGCAAAAATCCCCAAAATAGAGAGCACCCATTTAAAGAGAACCCATCAAAGAGAAGCATAAATCAAGAACACCCATTTTTATAAAAAAAAGATGAAATTTTGATGCTCACAGGGTCCTCCTTTTCGGACTTTTTAAGCCCAATCGCCTTCAAAAACTTCCCAGAAGCACCCATGAAAGATATGGGGATATCTCAAGAGAGAGGAGGAGAGTTAAAGATGGTGTCTTTGTGAGGCGGCAAAAGAGAACAAAATGAAGAGAGAGAGAGACAGATTTGGGGGGGGGGGGGGGGGGGGGGGGGGGGGGGGGGGGGGGGGGGGGGGGGGGGGGGGGGGGGGGGGGGGGGGGGGGGGGGGAGGGGGGGGGGGGGGGGGGGGGTGGGGGGGGGGGGGAGGAGGGGATTTAGTGGGGTAAGTGGGGAGGTTGTGAAGGGGGGTTTGGGTTTGTTATTTGAAATTCAAAAACTGCAACGGAAACGGAAGATATCCCGCTCGATGTGTATCTGTTGAGTGTGTAATGAGAAATGTTATGTAAAAAAAAAAAAAAAGGGGGATTTCTTATGTGGGGAACATGGAATAGCACACTGTCTTTATGGGGAACTGCGAGACTGCCATTGTGTGACAGACGAGGACTATAGTCACAATTTTTTTTTTTTGGTTGTTTTTCTTTTAAATAAAAAAAAAAAAAATTGATCATATAACGAAGGACCGGTGCACAATCAATCCCACTTTTTGTAGAGGGGCAAGAAAAAAAAATGTTATATTTCTTATCATATTTTTTAGAGCATGGATATACTCAATCTTAAAAATAATTCTAAAAATTATGAGCATTTATGTTGGGATCAGATTAGGTCTAACAAGCGTTGGATAATTTAATAGTCCAACACAATCGTGGCCGTCCAATCTTATCACTTTAAAATACAAAATTTAATTGAATCCTTAAAAAGGAAATGCTAGAATTTAATTAATCTTAATTTTAATTTTAAAATCTGAAAAAACATCTCAGCCATAATGACTAAATAAGATCAAACGGTCATGATTGTGTTGGACTATCAAATTGTCCAACACGTGTTGAACTTAACCCGGTCTCTATGGTATTAACCGCGCTTCCTCACTATGATCCAGCATGTGTTCTCATCTCCTCCTCTATTTGATGAGGAGATTGTTCCACTCGAATAGTTGTCACCCCATCAAATCCTAAATTATGACTGAATAAATCGGATGGGATTGTATCCCGTCGGATCCCGCCTGGTTATAACCAAACCACCTCGATGGGAACATAGCCCGTTGAATCCTATCGAGTTATGACTGGAGCACCTAGATGGGGCCATATCCTGTCACATCTCTTGAATCTTATTGTTTCCCATCGACGAAGGACAAAGGATCTCGGATGCGGCTAGCATCAGAAGGAATGAAGAGGGATATAAAGGGACAAAGAGATGTATTGTAGGTGAGTGAATATTTTTACGAAAGAACCCTAACTATTTTTGCAAGGAATACTCTCCCTCCTCACAACATAGGGAGATCATTCGCCCAAGAGCAATAGCTGAAGATTGCAGTGAATCAGGAATCGAATACCGATTCAAAAAAACATTCATCGATTTTTATCCCTTAATTTGTTATGCGACAATAACAGTGGAAAAGAAGAAAATTGATGTTTTCTTCTCAAAAGAAGACCATTGATCAAGAAGAAAATCACTTCTTCTAAATAAATCTTTAAATCCACAAAGAGCCTTTAAATCCGAAAGAAAAAATATGATCAAGTAAATTGTATTAATTCTGAATAATTTGTTTTATAATGACGGTGTCACCTCTATTTATATGTCACAATTAAATAACAGAGTCTTAACTAAAAATTTCAAACAAATCCTAAAAATTAAAAGATCATAATAAACTTATTGAAATCTAAATATAAAATAAATCTTAAAATCTAATCCTAACTAAGAAAGGGTGATTATTGACATAATGAGATTAACGTTTTGATGATAAGTTGTCATAATTTTTGAAGGGAGAAAAAGTCTATCAATTTGTCTTTATTAACATTTAGTAAAATCGAAACAAAAAAATGATAAATGTTACCTCAGCATTTAGGTAGAAAAAAATATTTTTATTTTCATTTTAAATTGGGATAACTATATGAAATTTATCATAATTATTTTTTATATCAATCACAATAAGTCACTCTCGCTCTATTTATGCACACGTTTACCTCTTATCGAATTATTTATCCCATTGTTAAACTAGCCTAGGTGTTTATGTTGTGCTTAAATGGCACTCTACGACTCAGTTTTCAGTCCAATGAATTAAGTATATACATTTTTATATTTTCTAAAATAATTTATGTATTTAGGTAGCGTTTGGAAACACAGTTTGAAAAATAGCTTTTAGCTTTTGCAGCTTTATAAACACTTTTTGAGAGTGTAATAATAATAGCTGCTTTATAAAATATAGATTTCAAGGTACAGTTTAGATATAAAATCTAGTAATAATGATGTATTTAAGTTGACCTGTTTAATAACAGCTTTTAGCTTTTAAATGATGATGTATTTGAATTGATGTGACTTCAAAAGCTAAAAGCTGTTTTTGAAGTTTGTTGCCAAACATGCCTTTAGTTTAATATAAAATATATATACATTTTATATAATTATTTCTAAAAAGTAGCGTTATGAAATACTAAATTCATGAAAATTTTATTTTTAAATAATTAATTTTAAGTATATTTTTATTTAAATTTAAATATTTTTACTATTTTATATTATAAAAATTTGTCTAAAATTAACTTTTAAAAAATTTTGTTTTCGAGAATTGATACATAAAGGTCAAAAAAAGAGCAGTTTGGCATTGGGAGGGAATTTGGATTGAATTTTCAAAGCAAATTTGTATATGATGGGACTTTTTGGATGAGATGTGATTCTGGACTTGTGATGTGATGTACAGAAGTCTTTTATTTTTAATTTTATTTTCCCTTCTGTTATCAATTTTCAGTGAACGACTAACCGCTCAATAATTATTTGTTCGTTGTTCGTTTTACTCGAATAAATCTTGATAATTATATATAGATAAATTAGAATAAAGTCTAATAACTATTTTAAAAAAATATTAAAATTATTTATCAGTTATTATCTGTGTTAATAGATAAAAATATCATTTTTTTTTTATTTTAAAAAATTTATCTCATATAATAATCTTACACACATATTCCAAAAATTGTCACATTTTTATCAAATCAATCATACATATTCACGCTTATTCAAAGATATAGTTATTTAAAAAATCAAAATCTCTTATTCATCCCATATCGCCACTTATCATTAAGGTGAATCAAACAACAAAAAAAATCACTTTTACGCTTTCCAATGAAAATAACAGTAAAGGCAACCAAATTTTTTTTTTTACTTATTCAACATTGATTGTTATTTATCCCGATATGAGGGCTAATAAGTCTATATCACACCCCATACGGACCCCTAAAGTAGAGATAAGTGGAGGATAAAGAGTAATTGTGAAGATAAGTAGAGATGATAACTTATCTCGTATGATATAAAAAATAATAGGGATAAAGTACAAACAATTGTGTCGATTTTGAAATGAAATAATGAATTTTTCACATAAAGGCTGGTATAACATTTATCCCCATTTTTTTCTCAACTTTGACAAATATAAATAAGAACAAAATTAATGGACATTTTATCCCTTTAGACCCGTTTGGAATGGGAATAAGAGATCGGATAACTTGGTATAAAGGGGAATAAGGGATTGGGTGTTTGGAAACATAAAATAGCTAGGGATAAAGTATATCAGAATAAATTGGTATATGGATTCCAACCAACCACTGGAATTAAAGTTATTCTAGGTTATTCCACCCAAAGAATGTGGGTTCACTGTCAAATCAATTGTCATCATCTCTTATAAATCACCTGTGAAATCAACTATCATTATTTTTTCACCTTTTATAAATCTTTATCTATACTTTATTCACATTTTACCCAAACAACAAAAAATTTATTCTTACGTTTACCAAAGAGAATAATTCAAAACACAACCGAACACAAAATCATTTTATCCTTATTTATGCCAGAATAAATGTATATCCAATAATAAGTCATATTCCCGTTCCAAACGGGGAAGTGGAATAACTTATCTTCAAATCTTAACCACTTGTCAAACTAGCCCTTTAATGTTGACATGATTATTGGATCTCATCTTGAGTGATTTTGAAAATAAAATTATAAACATATGGATTATATTGTGATCCTTAAGCTATATTTAAAAAAAATATTCATCCACTAACTAATTTTTAACATCTCTACATAAATATATATAATATTGAAAATAAAAAAGCCGCATATATATGTATATCAGAAGGTGGTGAATACCCTCAATAAGAGTGATGAGACTGGAGCTCCGCCTTCAGATGAAAATTCGAGTCCTCCTAGTGAAGATCTTGCACCCAGAGAGGCTGGGACAGATGTACTACAAACCAAATGGACTCCAGCGTTGAAATCAATGAAGTGAAGGAGAAGAAGAAGAACCATAAGATTCTCTATAGACTGGGTGAGTTGAAGAATGCTTACTAAGGAATCAATCCCCCATCTCTTCTCCTTCTAGTCCCCCTTTAGCCGAGTGAGTGACAACGTCTTTCCCCTGACATGGATGCTTATGTGAGGTATAGGATTGGGGGTTTGTTATGATGTCGTAGTTGTGGCGTTGCCTCATTCGCTCTAACAATGATTTTAGTGGGTTGTGACAGACAGTTCATCGAGTTCACGTCTCTACCAGTTCGGCGGGGTAGAGGTTCTGATCCCATCTTGTGATATTAGTGGTCCCCCTCCAACTATAACCAGGGCTAGGTCTGGACCTAGGTTCAACTGGTTGGACCCGGAGATGCTCCAACGGTCATGTTTTAGAGAGGGTTAGACTAGATGATTAAAATCTCAATCCTCGTTGGATTATCATTGGTCTAGTTGTCTTCAGCAGATTCTCAGTAGTATGCCTTTGGTAGAGGATTTGCCATTCAAGTTGTCCTCCTCAAGTAAGGGGTCAATTGCCCCAACTATCCTCCTCGGGCGAGGAGTCAGTCATCCAAGCTGGCCTCCTTGAGTGAGGGGTCAAACTCCTGCGCTATCCTCCTCGATTGATCAGTGTTCGGTTGTGATCCTCTGGGCCGTGCTAAGCTATTCGTTTATTCAATTCTTGAGGAAACGTGACACCTTCAAGAAGAGCACGAGATTTTCCCTTCACAATATCTATTTTGGATACTCATACACACAATATATATATATATATATATATATATATTTGAAGTTTGGTTACCATGGGTAAAAAGGTAAAAAAAAATCTTGAATGTGCATTGAATAATCATGTATATGTATCACAATTCCACTTCCTCTGAAATTGTTATTCAGCATCAATGTAGTTTAAAATAGAACAAACATGCTAGGACAGTGTGGTTTGGCGCCCTTGTCCCCGTGAAGGTTTCTTAGTAGCTGTTATGATTGGTGGTAGAGAAACAACCTAAGGATCGAGGCAACGACGGGGAAGGCGTGGGAGATCTGGAAGTCCAAGGTGCCCCACTATAATTAAGACAAAAGTTCCAAGACTCATAAAATATGAAAGTCTTCTATCCCATGTTAAAGAAAAAAATGACTCCTGAAAGACAGTAACCGATACTGCTCCTCCTTCATAGTGAGAAGCACCCGTCGCATACCTTAGAAAACGAAGTAGTCAAGTAAAAGACAAACAAAGGATCCTGGTATGACTTCTGTTTTCCAGAGCTCAATCACAGAAGATGAATATGTCATCAACTTTTGGTCTTTTCATTCTTTCTTTTTTGTATTCTGTGATCGCTACTTCTTCTGAACGGATGAATGACTTCGCCCAAACAAAGACATTGCTTTTTTATTTACTGTACGATTAGTTAAAGCTCAAGATCTCAAATTCTTCCTATGGCTCATGTACCAACATAAACTTCTCATGAAGGTGTACCGATCGAGATGGGCGCCACTTGAGGACACTTCTTGCCCGACTTACTCCTCTGGTGCAGAGTCTACTACCCATATTATGATTGACTACTCGATTGCTAAGTAGGTTTGGCGTTCTTTGAGTGATATCGCGGGGTCAGATGATAATTTCTCCTCCCTCGATGCTATATGGGATGTAGACGTGGGATCAAATTTGTTCGGGCTAAAGTGCTTTGTTCTATTGTCCCGGCGACTACTTGGGCGTTATGGATTACTCGAAAATATTCCATTTTGATAATATTACGTACAATCGCTTTTTTAACCTCAATTCCAATCTACACATGTTTTGATTTTTTTTAAATAATATATCTCATCTAATGAGGTACATGCCTTTATAAAAAAATGAAACACTAACAAATTGCATGAATGCATTTATAAAAAAATGTGAAATTTTTTTATCGGAGTATGTACTTCGTTAACATGAGTATATATTCATGTTCAACGCATATAGAACTGGAATTGGAGCTGAAAAAAGAATTGTGTGTAACAGCACTCTTCTATTTTTCAAGGGACCAAGGTGTACTTTGAAAATGTTTGGGAGATGATCATGGGTCTCATCAAGGATTGGGGTGTGCATTGTGCCGGTGCCACGTAGTTTCAGTGTATAGGGGACCACTTTGTATTGAGAGGTAGGAGTTTCTGGACTTTTCTTTAGTAGAGCCCTCAGATCCGGCCTTTTGATCCTCTTTCCTTTGTTTTTCTATTTTGTTTTGCTTTCTATGATGTTTCCCTTTCTTTTAGCAATAAAATTAATGCCTAATACTTACTTTCCCTTTTTTAAAAATAGACACATATTATTTTTGTTATATATCTTGTCAAACTTGATAAATAAAAGAAGGAAAAATGACTAAAAAAATCTCTTAAAAATTAGAATTACCCAAATCAACCACTTTTTAAAATTATACCTAAAAAAGCCTCATTTCACAATTTTGGAAACACAAAAGACTAATATACCCTTATGTAATTAAATCATTAACATTCCTTTAACCCTTGTTAGATTATTCCACACCAAAAACCTATTTTTTCTACAAAACAACAATCTCTCTCTAAAGGTTTTGTTATTATATATATTTATATATATATATTTATATATATATATATATATATATATATATATATATTTATATATATCTTACCTGATGTTGTTTATCATTTTTAATTGTGTATAATCATAATATGTAATTTAAACATGTGTTGTGCCCCAATGCAACAAATGATATTTTAGTATTTTAAATCTTTATTCACATTTTTTTTTGCTTGACTATTCACTTTTTTTATGGCGTCATTAATACATATCCATTTTTTTAAAAAAGTTTCAACATTTAATGGAGTTTATCATCAAAAACTCAAATTATATTGACACATATTTTACAAAATCCACATATATCACAAAGAATTTAGAGTAAAAAAAAGTTCTACATGAGAATGTGTGAAATACATTAATAAAATTAAGAGAGTGAAATATTTTAGCAAAGTTGAGAGGTATGGAATATGTTAAGGATCTAATTACATAAGGGTAGATTAGTCTTTTGTGTTTCTAAAATTGTGAAATGAGACTTTTTTTTGTATAATTTTTAAAAGTAGCTGATTTGGGTATTTCTAACTTTTAAGAGACTTATTTGGTCATTTTCCCATAAAAGAAAGGGTTTCGTGCATGTATACCATTCAAAAAATATGCTATTTATTTTTATACCACTTAAAATAACCTATTTATTTTTATACCATTGGATATACAGAACTAATGTATATTTTTCATCCTAGTTAACTTCCATCCAAATTTTTATTAAAACCGTTAAAGTTTTAGAAAAATGACTAAATTACTCTTATTTTTTATTTTACATATTTTACCTTACCAAATACAATATTTATAAAAATAAAAAAACATTAATTTTAAAATGAAAATGATAAATTTCATCTAAAATCCACAAAGATAAAAATTAAACATAAAAATTATTTATTAGGAAAGACATAATAATTATTAATACTTACATCAGTAAAAATAAAATAAAATTAGTTCGAGAACAATTAATCAAATATATCAATCACTTTTTAAAATTATACATATAAAAGTCTCATTTCACAATTTTGGAAACACAAAAGACTAATATACCCTTATGTAATTAAATCATTAACATTCCTCTAACCCTTGTTAGATTATTCCACACCAAAAACCTATTTTTTCTACAAAACAACAATCTCTCTCTAAAGGTTTTGTTATTATATATATTTATATATATCTTACCTGATGTTGTTTATCATTTTTAATTGTGTATAATCATAATATGTAATTTAAATATGTGTTGTGCCCCAATGCAACAGATGATATTTTAGTATTTTAAATCCTTATTCACATTTTTTTTTTGCTTGGCTATTCACTTTTTTTTATGGCGTCATTAATACATATCCATTTTTTAAAAAAAGTATTAACATTTAATGGAGTTCATCATAAAAAACTCAAATTATATTGGCACATATTTCACAAAATCGACATATATCACAAAGAATTTAGAGTAAAAAAAAGTTCTACATGAGAATGTGTGAAATACATTAATAAAATTAAGAGGGTAAAATATTTTAACAAAGTTGAGAGGTATGGAATATGTTAAGGATCTAATTACATAAGGGTAGATTAGTCTTTTGTGTTTTTAAAATTGTGAAATGTGACTTTTCTTTTGTATAATTTTTAAAAGTAACTGATTTGGGTATTTCTAACTTTTAAGAGACTTATTTGGTCATTTTCCCATAAAAGAAAGGGTTTCGTGCATGTATACCATTCAAAAAATATGCTATTTATTTTTATACCACTTAAAATAACCTATTTATTTTTATACCATTGGATATACAGAACTAATGTATATTTTTCATCCTAGTTAACTTCCATCCAAATTTTTATTAAAACCGTTAAAGTTTTAGAAAAATGACTAAATTACTCTTATTTTTTATTTTACATATTTTACCTTACCAAATACAATATTTATAAAAATAAAAAAACATTAATTTTAAAATGAAAATGATAAATTTCATCTAAAATCCACAAAGATAAAAATTAAACATAAAAATTATTTATTAGGAAAGACATAATAATTATTAATACTTACATCAGTAAAAATAAAATAAAATTAGTTCGAGAACAATTAATCAAATATATTATAAAATGACAATTTAAAAAAAAAACCTAAATATTGATTGGAAGAAAATGAAAGAATGGTAAGGTTGAATGACTCATAATTGATTTGGAAAGACCAAGAGATTAATTAAATTATTATATTTAATTATTTACATTATGATAAATATTATATGTTAATGTTATTTTTATTCTTTTTACTTCTTGGTTAAGAAACTAACTATAGTTAATATTCATTTTAGTTAACAAAGATAAAAGAGGGGCACATTTGTAATTAAGAAAAAATTTAATGGCATAAACACACACACACACACATATATATATATATATATTATTTGTGATGGTATAAAAATAAATTCAATTTTTTTTTATAGTATAAATGTAAAAAACTAAAAGAAAATTCTCCTGCAGACCTTTTCATGCTCTGAATATCAATGTAGCATTGGCTAAAGCATTCAAAAGCATATTTTATTTTGTCCCACGCATGCGACAAGATCAACATTTAAAGCAACTGATTTCAATGAACTGACCTTCAAAATAAATAAACAATTGTGATATCATATTAAATAATGCTTTTAATATCTCCTTCATTTATATCCGACATTGCCAGTTCCTTTGAAAGTTCCCACTGAATTTAAAAATCCAGGATACACTTATTCTATACACAGTAGTTATAAAGTTCTCCCTTTTTATCCCTCCAATGTTATTTAAAATCTGATGCACCTGTTAATTAGTATAATAATATTATATTCTAAATTTCAATTTTTTTTTGCCTGCCAGTGTTTCTTGATTTATTCCGTCTAACACTACAGTATTCTATTTTGTCAATTTGTTATTCCAGATTAATCTCATTTATCCAACCAAGACAACTAGGTAACAAGAGGCCAAAGTCATTCTCAGATCCCAGTTTGACTGATATTAATCATTAAATTATTTAATCCAATGCAGTACTATAAATTCATCAAAAGGGAATCCGAGGCTAGCTCTTGTTATTCATAATGGAAGACTCGGGAAAAAACAGTACATTCACATGAAGAATCCTTCAATGCCTCTCTCTAGCTCTCTCTCTCTTTCTCTCATGCCCGGTTTAACATTGAGACAAGGGATTAGAATAATAAAATAATTGAGTTATATCATATATTATCCCATATAACATAAGAAAAAAAAAAGATAAAACATGGACAATGATATTTTGTTATAGGTAAAAGATAGAATAGACTTTATCATCATTTTTAACCTCATTTTATAAAATATAGATAACATTTATGACTGCCCTTCTAAAAAAAACAAAAACAAATTTTTTTATAAAACCAAAACCAACAATATTAATGCTCTACTTTTAATAGAAATGATAGACTTGATATTTTTATAATTTTTTTTGAAGTTATCTCATATTTTACATCATGTGATTCAAATGCAAAGTTAAAAATAAGAACACAAAAAAATGGGAATCACAAAATGCATTATCAAATGTAAATATGGATAAAAATAATTATCTTTTTATCATCATAAATTAGAATAATAAATTTGGCTAACTCATCCTAAATATTTATCATTTTACCAAACTAAACCTTAATATCTATAATATAAAAGAACAAATAACCTGAAAAGAAAGCGGTTACACATAGGCCGTCCATACAGTCTATATACTAACATAGCTATCTAATGAGATATATACCTTCTTAGGTGAGGTATATATATATACATCGTTAATTTTTTTTTACAATGGTTAAAATGAGTCTATTCAATTTGTTATAAAACTTAATATACGTCTTAGAAAAACATATATATTATTAATGAGATTTATTATTAAAAAATATAAATATTTTGGTCACTGTGAGAATGTTTGCGGGACTGTCCAAAACATTATTCACCTAAAAAATAGATTCCAATAGTACTCTTTTTTGTCCATGACTCAATGTCATGTACTATGTTCTGCGTTCCAATGTCATCTCTCTTATCATCTATAAAAGTATTACATGTTAGATACATGTTATCTTTCATTGGATACATTAATTTAGACTTATCAATTAACTAAAAATATTGACATTTATTTTGAATTTGTATTTGAAATGGGTCTTCTTACATGGGCTTTAAAATTTAAATCCTATTGAATAATTGTTTTTTCTTCTCTAATCTCCACAGAACTGAAATATGAGTTTTTGTTTTCATTTTTTACACATCAATCTTAATCGAAATTTGTAATTCGTGTAATAGCATTCAATTGGATTGACTGTTTTTTTTTTTTTTAAATAAACCAAATCGTGGATTTGTTATGATAAAAACCGCTCAAAATGTTTAACCAAAGTTCTCAATAACCACAACTCAATTAACGCACTCAAGAAATAAAAAACAAAAACAGACAAAACTCTTCTCAGTACCACTAGTGATCACTACCTACTCCCCAAAAAAAAACAAAAAAAAGACAATTACCAAAAAGAAAAAGTAAAAGAAATAAAAAAGTCAAAACAGAATTCTGCACAAGCCCAGTCCATAATATCATTAAAAATTATTTAAATGGTACATGGGAGTCTTTTTTTAATCCATTCAAGAGATACCGTGGGTTTTAAAGTTTTAAATGGCGTATTTTTAGTTTTTATTTTAGTTTTTATAATATAGGGTTGATTGAAATATATACGTAACAAAAAACTCATTTTTAATTGTACCATATGTCATTTATGCATAAATTCATAATAAATTTTATAAATAATTTATTTAATCATTATTAAAAAAATTATTATATCATATATGTATATATAACATGATATATTATATCGCATATATCTAGATTGAAAACAATTGAAGGTGTTGGTTATGGACAACTTTTTTAAAATATTTCTTTTTTATTTAATTACATGCATATCGTGTGTGGAAAGACTAATTTTTACTCTATTAGAATTTAGATGGTGTTCTAATTTTTTAAATTTTATTCTTAATCATATTTTCAATTTTTTTTCCATATTTTAGAAGAAAAATGGTTACATAATAAATTTTAGATATATTTCTCATCTTGGTATAGGTATCCAATAAGGATGAACAATTAATTTTTTTTCTCGTTTAATAATTGTGAAACATCGAATCAGAAAGTTTGCAAGTGTTTAACATTTCATATATAATATGTTTTGTGCTATCAATCGATAATTTTGTATGGAGTAAATGGGAAATTTATTTGCATAGATTCTAAATTTGTATTTATTTAGAAATCTAGTGATTTAGTGGGCATCAAATATATTTATTTAATTTGTTTTTTTTTTCTTGAGCCACTATTGTTAGTCATTTTTATTTTTGTAAACCCCATTCCTGAAGTGTCTTATTTTGCTCCCTCTAACATGAAATCTTGGCTATGCAACTGTGGATATAAAAGCATCTATCTAGATATTAGTAAGACTATATAAATATATAATATGCTGTTAAAAATCTCGCTTATCTTGTATCATTTAATCATAAATTCAAAATCTAAATAGCTAATTCAGTAATTTTCTTTCCAAAATATGTGAAAAGTTTGAGAAACCTTGAAATCTTACTCTCAACCCTTAATCTGTCAATTCATCTTGATATGTATGTTACCCGATCATTATATATATATATATATATATATATAATTACCAATCATTTGAAAAATATTTGTAACTGTTGCAAATAAACTATGTAATGATCTGAGTTGATAGATTAATTAATTAATTTGCAAAATATCCAATCTAACATGAACATGCTCAACATCATTGGTTTACATGGGTGTTGAATTATAATTTAACAATAGCAAATGTTATATATTATATATAAGGCATCTGCCTATCAATTCGTAATATATATATATATATATATATATATAAAAGTACATCTAGGACTCAAAATGCAACTTGTCCACTAAAAAAAATGTGTAAAAGAGACCTTTCATTAGCTGACTTTTACTGTGGTTGTGCACTTTGAAATTAACAGCAAGTGAAACAAATGTTTTTACCCAACAACAGCACCAAAAATCCGCCTGGGTTAGATACCTCTTCTAACCGAGGAAAGACGTGCGCAGTTATCCTTTTTTTATTGTCTTTTCTTTACGTTGTTTAAATCTCTATTTTTTCAAATTCAGAGTTTGTAATTCGAATTCAGAAATGGAATCGGGAAACAAATATCTACTTTTTTTCAAAAAACAACAGCACCAAAAATCAAACAAAACCCATTCAGTGGTGAGGGCCACTTTTGAATTGTAATGGAAAAACAAAAAATGACTCTCATTGGTCGATCATTTTCAGAATTATATGAAACTCATTCTGAAAGATATAAAAGCCTCTGCTCTGACCAAGCAACCAGTGCAAAGTGTGCATCAAAGGTGATATTTAGGACTTTAGCCTTGTTTTGCTTTTTTTGATTCAATGTGCCCAGTGCCCCCACCACCTCAGATTCTTTACCCCAAGTTAGGGTTCTTACCATCTTCTTTTTGTTGTAATGTTTTTGCAGGCTCAAGTCTATCAAAAGTGGCTACTCAGAAAAAAAAAAAAAACTCTATCCAAAGTTCTTTTTTTATTTTGGATTGATGGACCACAATCTGTGTACTTCAGGAAATGCTATCTTTGGAGAAGTTATGAAGCATTTTTTGAAATTTAAATGGCACTTTGATTGAAAGATTTTCAAAAGCCCTTACCGTCGACATGTTGGGATTATTTATGTGCAGTATCTTTTATGTATGCTAAGATCATAATTTGTTAGATGAAACATGTAATTTTTTTTATAATGAAAAAATATACTTTCCTTGTAAGAAGTATGCTATATCTAACTGTATACTTTAGTTAAGGTAGTGTTAAGTTTGGAACCGCTTTTAAATATTTTAATTTTGCAGGATTCATATTTAATCTAAATTTGTTTCCTATTGCCCCAAATATTAGCTTTTGAAGAAAATAAAAAATAAATTTTAATTATAATAAATAATTTTTCATGAATGTAACAAAAATACACTTTCCGGTGAAAACATATTTTTTTCAAACCCATTTTCCAATGCCACCTAAAAAGTTTAGATTTTAGATTCTATACCTACGTTAAAGGATTTGACATGTGTATACACAGAATTAACTATGGGTCATCTTGGAACTATACATGCCTAACCCAAGTCTACTTATGTTAAAAATGAGAAAATGATATCTCCAATCTAGAGTCCACACCATTTTTTATTTATTTATGCACTGTTCCATTAAAGAATATACTATTATATAAAATTAAGTATTCAAAAGTGATCCTTTGCTGCAACTTTTCCTTTTTAGTTGGGGCTGGTTTCATTTTAAAACTTTTTTTTTTCTCTTGTTTCCCTTCTTTGTGTAACCCTTTCAGAACAGTTGTAACTGATCTGATAGTTATGAAATGGTCTATCTTTGTCTAAAAAAAATGAAATGAAGTGTACATATTGAGATATTGTAACGCCCCCGAATCCACGACTCCATTTTGAAGCGTGAGATCCGGTTGCGTCACCTTAATTCTTCCTCGAATCTCAGAGTTCTATTTTTTTTTCTATCCAGAGAACATAAGAAAACATCACCATATTTTATTTATCAATTATCAAAAATAAAATCCAAAACAAGTTCTCAAATACTGGATATACATCGGGAACAATTGAACTCTAAATATCACAATATTATCATACATTCGAGTCCTCTACATGTCAAAGAAAAGACCAACATCTTCTAAGCAAAGTCTAGCCTTCTAGAAAACATGATCTCGTCCACAACTATATGAGATCCACCACTCTAAGCTTTAATATGAAAGATGGGAAAAAGGAGAGGTGAGCAACCACACGCTCAGTGAATGGACATATGGCGTCCCGTTAATAATAACTTTGAAAATAACAGAGTTATAAAATGTGAGTCATGCAGAACATAATATATCATAATAAGGAAAACATCTGTCAGTCGTAATAAACTTGTAAAATAACAATGCATCTCTTTAGAAGAATAATCATAAAATTCACAAGCACTATACTACATGATGCGTATGATGTAACGAACATGCATGCCCGTATGGCACACAACCAAAGAGGTGCTCCATCTAGAGCCTGGTCACGCAGACCGGTGTCACGCAGACAATGTCACGCAAACAGGGTCCCACTGGACTGGGTCACGCAGACCGGTTGTCACGCAGACGATGTCACGCAGGCTGGATCACGCAGACAAATGATATGCATGCATGATCAACTACTCACACTCCAACTGCTCCACCATGCAATACAATATTATATAATATAATATCCAAAATCATATGAGACATATATAAAATAACTATCTCATATCTATCATGATGACATGCTCAAATACACCATACCCCAAATAACAGTTGTATATTTTAAAGTAACCATGATGCGGAATGATATACCATATAAGTAGTTTGAAAACTACATAAGAGATTAGACCGACTCACCTTTGGTCCAACGAATAACACCAGAAGTCTAAGTCAACCAAACCAGTCCTGAAACAATACAGCTCGGTCACAATATGTGCAATAGTACAGAACCTAATGGAATCTGTACACACTAAAACCGACGGCTCCCACAGGGGCCGTCTCTAACCAATCCGACGGCTCCCAAAGGGGCCGTCCGAAACATGCATGACGGCTCTCATTGGAGCCGTCCCAAGGCAGAAGCATGAAACCCTATTTTATTAAAACATCCCAACACGTTCCATCATTGGAAAACCATACACGAGTCGATTAAAACGGCGTAAAACAGAAAAGGAACTCATCTCTAAAATCAAATCATGCGTATGAGAAATCCAATTAAAACCAATCCAAAAACTCTATTTTTTTTTGTTAAAACAACTAAATACCTTTTATCATTTACATACATATATGAGTCCTGTAAAACAATGTAAATCAGTAAAGAATATCAAAGATCATTCGAGTGTAAGAAATCCAATTAAAACCCTAGTTTATAAGGATTCACAAAACACGTATATAAAACCAATTAAATCTTATTCAACTTCTAAAAAAAACTCAGATCTATTCATATTATCAAAAATCAATATATAATATGTAAACGATACAAAACATTTCGGAGATAGATAAAAAATCGTATATAAGAAAATCCATTCGAAACCCTAGCTTATGGAATAACGGTAAAAATATCGATGAAACGTTAAAACTCTTGGTACACTCAAGATCTGAATATACATTTAAAAATACTTTGAAAACTGTAAGAGATAACATATTGTTAAACCTAGCATGATACCCTCTATTGAAAACCCTAGATTTAAAAGGATTCATAAAAAAAAAACATATATAAAAACAATTAAACCATATTACAAAAATCCTCGAAAACCATAGATCTATTATATGCATAAACGACTAACATGGAGCTATGATAAAGTCTCAAAATAATCATAAAAACATGTATAGGTTCGGATCTATGCATATAAGAGTTAAAACAAGACTTTAAACATGTATAAACATGCTTTCTACCCTTAATAAACAACCCAAGACATGATATATACATATCCCCTTTCTTTTGTCATGAAATATTTGTAAAATACTTTAAAAACTTCATGATTTCATAGCTATAACATAAAGATCTGAAAATCATATTAAATCTATTAAAACTATGAAAAACTCAAGAAGAAAAATTAAGAGATCAATGAAATCCGAAGTACATATGTGAGATCTAAAAGCATCATCTAAAACTTTGTAAAACTTCACAAAACATTATGATTTCATTGTTATATCATAAGGACCTGAAATCATATAAAAACTTTCAAGTATTAAGAAGAAAATCCAATCTTTTTGTCGGAAAAAAAAAAATGAAATCATATACCAAGGACACCTAAAGGGGATCATTATCATTCAAAACCCTTCATAAATAGAGGATAATACTCACAAGAACTCTCTATTCGAACCCCTTTCCGAGCTCCTCAACAATGGTGCTGAAAACAAGAGAAGAAAAAGAAGAAGAAGAAGAAGACGACTTTAGGGTTTTAAAGTTTTTAATGAAAGAGAGAGAGAGAGAGAGAGGGTATATGTAAGCTTATACACGTGGGAAAATAAAAACTAACCGTATCCCAAACATATCAATCAATAATACACATTAAAACTTTCTAAAACTGAAAATATTAAAGTTTAAAATCGTTTCCAGATCGACGGCTCCTGTTGGATCCGTCACAAAAACCGACGGATCCTATAGGATCCGTCACAATACCGACTGATCTCATTGGAGCCGTCGCTATTTCCTCTGCCCGACCTCTCAGCATAATTTTGCTTGCCCATAACTTGATCGATACTCATCCGATTCACGATCCGTAAAAAGCATTGGAAAGCTAACAGAATAACGATTTCAACCATACATTAACTTCTGAAATTAGAGGTATATAAATCCTCCAAAACCTTCTAGGAATATGACCTAATGCACAAAAATTAAGAAACGACTAAGAAAAATCATAGTTGTTACAGATACAATAATATATTTTTTTTTGTTTTGAAAAAATTAATTTTTTTAATGTGATACACTATGATAAAACCCAATCTACCGCGCTATCATTGTGTATATGGCTGCAGTCGGAGCTACAAAATGGACTAAATGTCTTAATGTTGTAAAAAAATTATAATTTTAGGAAAAATCTCACGGACAATAATTCCTATATGACACTTTTCTAGTCACAAGATGTTTTAATGTATTTTAAAGGTATATTTATCTATCGAAACATATATAATTCTTTGGAATTGAAATATATATAATTGAATGAACTGAATGCATATCTTTCTGTATTTTCATCATTAAAATATATTAGATAACCTAGTGTATGCTAGATTAGTAGTGTATCCTAGATTAGGAAAAATATATGTTAGATAAGGACTTTAGGAATGATTATAGAAAAATTAGGAATGAGTGAGTATATATGCACCTAGCAAGGGACTTTATCATTTGTAGCCTAGCATGCAAAATGCCCACTCTTTTTTTTTTGAAGGTCTATACTTTATGTAACAAAGCTTGTATTTTTTTTTTTTTGTGGGTAAAGGCGGGTTCAAACCCGTGACCTCCCTTTTGGGGAGGGTGCATCTCGACCACCCCGCTAGGGGGGTCTGCTGCATTTTATATGCACTCACTTATAGAAAAATAAAAAATTACGCGTTTCATTTAACAAAACATATATCTAGTGAGGATATAGCAAAATAAAAGAAGGTTTTGTTGTAATCATGCTATTCATACTTAGAGAGCGGAATTTGAATTTATACCCAACCAAGATTAAAAAAAAAATAAGTAAAAAATGTATACAGCCCTATTAAAGTTCACCAATATCCATATTCCTCATTTTTTTTTTTTTTGAAAATCCATATAGCCCCATAAAAATTTCCCTAGTTAAACAAAAAAAAAAAAACCCTAAGATAAATTCCCGTCACTTTAGGAGGAATTTTCTTGGAATATTCTGTTACTTAAAGTCACCATAGATATATATATTCATATAACCCCTTGAAAGATTGCAAACATACATATTAACCCCTCATTTTTCTGAATATCCATATAACCCTCTGAAATTACGCGCTTAATCATATCACCCCATACCGTTACCCAGTTAAAACCTACATGCGGTTAACCTAACATTATACAATAATGTATTCTTAAACATAATGAAGAAGAAACATAATGAGGTTTTTTTTATGGAGGACATTTTGGTCATTTTTTTCTGATGAATTCTAATGGGATTAAACGATATCCATATTGCATGATTTTATTTAGATGAACGCACTTACAATACCTTTAGATGGATAGAATGTATCAAGAATATTCCTTCAAATTTGATAGAAAATTAACTCAGATGCTTAAATCGTTATCCATGAGAAAATATGAGGGTTTATATGGATATTCTGAAAAATGGGGGGTTGATATGAATATTCGCAAACTTTAAGAGGGTTATATGCATTTTTCCCTTATGTGTAGGTGAAGTGACGAGGGTAAAAAAGTAATCTAATCATGTGTGGTTAAGTTAACCATGTAAAAAAATAATTTTATCATGTGTGATTAAGTTAACCATACTTCATTTTCAAGATGATAATAGCAGGGGGGGTATATCAATATAACCCAAACAATAACGGTTATTGATATTTGAAAAAGAGGGTTGATACGGATATAAGCAAACTTTTTGGGGGTTATATACATTTTTCCCAAAATTAAACTACAACGTATTATTGTGATTAATAAGATGACCGTACATATTTTTTTTTGTACACCGTTATTAGGACTGAGATTAGTTTGGTGGTGTCAAATTTTCAGAATTTTATGAAATTTAATTTATAGGGGTTGAATGAGATGAAAATAATGAAACCGCTTATCATTAAATGGAGAGTATACTTAGTTCATGTCAGTATTTTGTATTGATTTATTTGATGAGTAATCATTTCTAAGAGGAATCAATCTATAGAATCTTAAGTTATTAAATAGATTCCTAGCTACCCAGATTCATTTTTTAATATTTGGCTGGATTATATTATATTATATCATGTATATGCTAACTGGTAGTTTTGTACATAGCCTTATAAAATCTCACTTTACTTGTATCACAATGGTAAAAAAAAGATGCAAAAGAACAAGATAAATATTTATTTAAATTTTTAATAAATGAAATTAAGTAATATAACCACATATATAATTAAGCATAAAATGAGCAATCTCCCTAAATCAATTGCATACAGTATCTAAATACCACAGCATGTAGCATACTAATAGTACCCAAAATAGAAGATCTTTCTTAAAGTTTGGAAGACAAGTAATAAAATATTATACTTAAATATACTCACATAAATATCTAGTACTACAATCCAAATCAACTAAATTGTTTGTGTTTAATTTGATGAGGGATATGGAGTGTAATTATATCTTGTAACATTTTTTTGAGTGCATAATGACCATTAAAAAACAACAAAGTACTTCATATGGATTTTTCAAAATCCCATTGATGACATTTCGATTCCATTGTATTTTCTTTTCATACAGGGATTTTAAATCCAATAGAACCTAAATTTTAGAAATTTTACTTTTGCTGTGATGAAATTAAAATTCATCTGAGAATACCACCAACCAAACGGGCCTAAATGGAAAGATTAACATGGGCTGAGATGATATGCCACTTTTATTGTATGAGCTTTGTTAGACTCGGTCTTTTTTACAGTCCAAAATTATTACTGTATCAAAAGTAGTAATGTTTGCTCCTCAATAGGTATGCAAGTATATATGGATTTAGAGCCAACCGGTTTCAAAATTGCTAGGCACAAGCTTTTCCCTTCTTGTTGCATTACTCTCAATGTTTCCAGCAACAATCATTTTCACTAATTCCAGAAGGAGTTCAAAAGTGGGTTAAACAATCAACTTAAAGAACCAATTCCACTCGGCATAGTAATGATAGTTTCACCTTGAAGTTAGGCACCGTAGTTTTAACTGTCATGTTTTGCTGTTACATAAAATATATCAGAGCACATGAGTACTGCAAGCGAGACTATCCCAAACATTATTGATCATCACAAAAACAAGAAATCCTTGTATCTAACAACAAGGGAACAATGAACCATGCAATTGCATGGTGCGTATTGATATATTCGTAATCAGGAAGATCGAGGACAATATTTTTGGATGAGCTACATTAATTATTAATGTAAAAGTTTTATTTTTGTTTTATTTGATGTGATTATTTTATATGTCAAATAATATTCAAAAGACATATATTTATATAATAAAATTATTATTAAAGTTGAGTACTTTTGATTTTTTAAGAATAAAAATGAGATTTGAACCCAATTTACATTATATATATAAAAAAATTTATATTGAAACTACAAATTAATTTTCAGTTGCATACACTGTGATAACGTAGAATATTACTGCATATCATAGTGTATGGAATAAAAAAATCAATTTTTTTATAATGAAAAAAATGCATTAGTGTATCTCAGTATATACATTATTTTATATAATAGCATATACTTAAATAGGAAAGTGCATAATTGTTTTAAAAAAGAAAAACAACGTGGACTACAAATGGAGTTGGACATATCATTTTTTTCCCCCAATTTCAGTTTCCTATGCGTCGATAGAAAATCACCGGAGCATAAACTCACATTAACGAGATATGTTTCGATAGAAATTTTTTATAATTTCTATAAATGGATTCATTCAATTTATTAGAGTATATGCTTCATTTTTTTTTTAATAAAAACATGCATCTCATTAAATGAGGTATATTCTATTTTAAAAAAATTCAGAACATTTGTAGACTAGAATTAAGACTAAAAAAGAGACTATAAGTAACATTATCTTAATAGATATCACAAATAATTAAAAAAAAAAATACAAAATCTAGGCCGGCTACAGCCCGGCCCAGCCAACCTTTAGGCTTGCCTCTGCTCAGAATGAATAATATCAAGGATAGTACCATGGACAGTCTTACAAACAATTCGCACATATTTTAATTTTTTAAACATATGTAAATCTTATTTAATGAGGTATATGTTTTAATGAAAACTGTATATCGCTTCATAACAAATTGAATGGATTCATTTTCAATTATTGTGAAAAATTTAACTATATATATATAGCTGATGACATGGAGGTAAAGACACTCCCATGATCCAGGTTATCCATGAAATCTAGAGTTCCCTTTTTAACCAAATTTTTTTTTCCCATTCTTCTGATAGATATCGTAATTTTTTATACAGGGTACTCCCATGTCTGATGCTTCTGGTCGGTCAATAATAGATAAGAGCAGGAATTTTTTTTTTTCACTTAAATATGATTATCTTATGGACCATCCTCAACCAGATCTGGACAGGCTAATACCTCTAAAATCCAGAACATGGTGTGGTGATCTGTGGATATGATTTTGTGACTCCTGGGAACAAGGGAAAAAATCTGCATTATTTTAGGCGTTTTTTGTTGCATGTGGATGATATGCCTGTGTTTGGATTTTCTGTTTGGTTTTTTATACTTGTTTTGTGCTTTCAATCAGACGGTCATAAATTCATCATATAAAATGGATCAATTTATCCATTCATGATTTGATATATTTATAACCGTTTGATTTTAATTGTGATGATGTGGCAATCCCATAATAAAAATCAAATAAGATACAAGCAAGAAAAAACAAGCAGAGGATTCAAACCCCGACATGCCTAAGGGGAATTTTATTAAACTTCACTTCTTAGCATGAAACAAATAAAAAGAGAGTTCTGATACAGTAAATGCTTTTTCTATCCGTTTTGTATCCTCATATATTAGGATAACGCAGTGTATACTGAACTATCATAATGTATATGATTCTATTATAATATATGAGATAAAATGAATATATTTTTTTTAAAAAATATATTATTGTATCGTAGTATATATATACTTTATTTTGTATTAAGAGTGTATAATTTGTTTTAAAAAAAATGACGTGAACTTCAAATAAAGGCTGAATATATCATTTTCCAATACAAAAAGATAATGCTTACACTCTTTTTTTCTCCTTTACCAATAAGTTTCTTTTGGCATGCCCACCCACCCTCGAGTGGTGGTTTCGATGCAACTAGGCCTGTCAACGGGTCCGGTCCAGACCCGGACCCGACTCGACCCGGACCCCGATTACACGTGTAATATATCCGACCCGATTCGGACCCGACCCGAGTTGGACCCGATCCGGCGGATCCGAACAAACAAACGGGTCGGGTCCGGGTCCACCCCGCCCCGACCCGTTGGACCCGACTGTTTTTTTTAATATATGTTCATATATTATAAAACCATTAGTATTAGTTGATACATAATTTTATTTCTTACTTAACTATTTTTGTATCTACAAGTTCATAAATCATAATCATAACAAGCCTATAAATCGGTTTGTTTTGGACAATTAACTTATTAGCATTTGAATTTGTATGATTAATTAGTTTGTTGCATGATTTATATTTATTATTCAGGTTAATATGTTAATGTTTATTGTTTTGAATGTTGTTTAGGTTAATATTGTTTTGAATGTTGTTTAGGTTAGTTATGTTTATTATTTAGGTTAATATGTTTTTTACGTTAGTGATTATTGTTTTGGATGTTGTTTAATAATTCATTTACTTCTTTTGAATTGTATAAAATTATATTCAAACATAGTCTCATTAACAATAATGTTTTATTACAAAAAAATTCAAATAGAATAATAAGACAAACAAATAAATGAACTCTTCTCTGTTATTTTTTTACCCAACCATCCGGGGCGGGTCGGACCCGAACACGACCCGGGTCCGACGGGTCCGGGTCCATATTTCCGCGGACCCGTCAGGTCTTGGGTTAGACCCGGACTTGCCGAGTCTTACCACGGGTTGGGTCCGGGTCCACCCCGACCCGTTGACATGCCTAGATGCAACTAACTTCACTACTCAGATCGAAAGGTGGTAAGTGATGATCAAGCATCATTTGATAGTAAAATTCCCTGAGGCCCACCTAAAATTCTCTTTAGTATGTTTTTTTTTTTTTTTTTTTTTTTATGAACAAATTTCATTCATCCATACATAAATGGAAGAAAATCTCATTAACACATATTGATACAATTTTTTTTTCCTTTCTTAAATATACATCCATTCTATGTGACACCCAAGGCAAGTAAAAATCATGTTGAACATTGCAAATAAAGCTTCAATTTCTTATGCAAATGTCACCTGCATCACTACATGCTCAAAACTCACTGAGATGGCAAAGCTGAATGAATGAAGATATTATTTAATTGAAAGTAACACCTTACAACAAAAGAATGGGTTATACAAAAAAAACTGATGCACAGATATAAAAAAAACCAAACTAAATAAAAGGCAAATTATTGCTAAGATGGATGAAGTGATGCAGAAAAACTTAATCCACATCCCTCTTATTACCTTCCCTTAAAATTAGAAATCATATTAAGGACACGAAAACCTTCTGAAAAGTGTCACAACTCATTCAGATCCAACTCAAACTCTTGTCTTGATCTTGGGGAGGTTAAGTGAGACCCTGGGGCTGGGGATGCCCATATACTGAAGCCTTGGGGAGAGCCTCACTCCAGGACTAGGCCGAGGTGATGGGATCGGAATTCTTGACCCAACAGGCGAAGGATTCACCCTCGGCGATAGATTGACCTGTTCGAGTGCCTTGAATTGGAGCTCCGCAGGGTAGTCCCTAACGCAACCGATACGAGCACCAGTTCCTGTGCTCCACTTGCATGAGAGGCGCATGCTTAGATCAAAGACCTGCTTGACTTGTGCTTCTGGTTTGGTGACTTCCTCTGTGTGGTTGATGGGTTGTTGGATTTCTGCATCTGCTTGGGAGGAAGTTGAATCTGACACATCGAGTGCAGCTGGAGCCAATGACTCTGTTTTTGTTCTGTATGATGGACCATCATCTTCGTCGGTCGAGCATTTCTGTATATATCAAAATGTGAATGTCAACATTGCGTATTAGTTGTACATGGGCAGTGAAGAATGTCAAATTTTGTGTTTCGTGTGCTAAAATAGGGCTCTGATACAATTAGTCATTCCTGCAATCCTGACCCAGTATATGAAATCTCTTATAGAGTATATACTATGTTAGATGAGTATATACTCAACTAGGGAAAATGCAATCAGAAGAAAACATTTCCCTAAATATATCATGAAACATGAAAAGATGGATAATGAGCATCACCTTCACATTGGTCATGTCTACATCGTGCTCCTGAAGGAAACTAACAAACTCCTTGAAGTTTTCTTCTGTGGGCAAGTAGTGACCACTGTATGGCCAAATAGCCTGCATGAGATACACAAATTCTAATCGTGTTCTGTATTATAAATAAATACCAAACACTTCAAACTAATGTAACAAAGTTTTTTATACCTTAAGAACTCCTTCTTTCGCAACCAATCTTCCAGCGGATGTGGTAGCTCCTCCAGCAAGGAAACTTGAATGCTGAAATTGTCCCTTTATTTTCTGTAAATAATAGAGATCCAGAAACCCCATAAGTGATCGAGAAACATAGGCATCAAATTCAAATAACGATTACAAAATCATTAGAATGATGGTCATGCTCACCTTTCCAACATATAGTGATCTTGAGGTACTTAAAACAAAGATCCACTTGGAACCTTCAATGGTGTCCACGAGCGCTTTGGGTTGCTTGTACACAAGCTTCCCATTCTCCACTATGACTTCATATGCCTCCCTTTCTTTCTGTAGATATACAGAAGGAAATAAAACATCAGATATGCCTAGATTAGTTTGAAAGATAATGTAAATGTGTGATTTTTAGAGAAAATGCATACCGGACCAAGATATTTGATGTACTGCTTCTGTAGAACATGTCGTGGGCACTTCTCAACATTCATTTCTTTGCCATCTCCCACATCCAACCTTCAATAAAAATGAGTGGAAGAAGAAATTTCAGACACCAACAATCAATGCTTTGAATCTGATATGAATTATGAAGGCTAGTGACTCGCATACCAGTAAAAGAAAGGCTGGGTGCTCTCACTATCAAACCAGATATCATAATAGAAATGGAGGTTGTGTCCATATCTGTGGCGGGGATCGATCTGAAATACATGTTCATGAAAATATGAGTACTCTGATTGTTATAATTATCATTAACAAAGTTTCAATTCAGGTAAACTTATGATCACGTACAGCTTCGAGCCAATGCTGCAGAGCTAGCTTTTGAGCCTTGTCATCCTTCGACAATCCCTTCCCAACCTGAATAACATTTTTAGGATATTAAGTTTACAGTCAAATTTTTGTGCCTATGAAAAATTCATCATGATAAGTCTACTAGTATATTTTGTTATACATACCTTGGCAGCTCTTGTTCGTGCTCGTGCCCAACGTGAAACTGCTGTCTCAGGCTTTTCGATATTGTAATACGATACCGAACTCAGCTTTAAAGAAGCAAAGTCTAATGCCTTCCACCTATAGTTGACATCAACAATCACTATTAAAAATCGATTTGAAAAGGAGAAAAGCCTCAAAATGAAAAGAGTCTATTCAACATACCATAGCTCCTCAACTACGACAGCGCAATCTGCAAGGTTTCTTCTAGTACGATAACTCTTGTAAACCTTTTGTAGCTTCACAGCAGCCGCATCAAGAGGACTCAATGGAGGCCTTGGTGAGCATGAGTTGCTGATACGTATCTCCGGCTTCAATTTAAGCTTCGCGTCCATGTCCGTGGCCTTGGGACTAATGTGCCCTGACTTGTCATCTTTTCTCCCTCTTCTATTCTTAAATTTTGGAACAATATCAAGCATGACATTTTCAGGTTCCCAATTCTTGAAGCTCAATGATTCCTTGAGGATTGGTTGAGCAGATGCAACGGGGGTCTCTGGATTGTTGTCGTTCTTGAAGATGACAGTTTTCAGTGTCATCTCTCCATTCGTGTCACTGAAGCTGAGAGACCTCACCATTACAGTCTCGATGTTGTCTGGTAGATCAAACATAAAAATTTTCGTGACTCCTTTCGTGGATTACAAATGAAATGAAAGAGATAAACACATAGTAAGGGAAAATAATCATCCTTTAAAACAGGAGAAAGGGAGATTACTCTGTCTTACCAAACTAGTATTTTAGTTAAAATTTTTGAAGACCATTAGAATACAAGCAAAACAATCAACTGGGGCGGTTCTTTTGACAAAAGATTGAATGAAATGAATTTCAGATATTTATAAAAGTTTGGCCACCCAAACTATAAGGTTGGTCAAACTATGGTTGCTAGGATGTCAAATAGAATTATTAAAAAGAGAGAGTTAGTTATACATGCTTCATTTATCAAATCCAACAACCTCCATGGAAAAGTAACCAGGAGGACTGCCTGGTTTTCCAAGACAGGAAGTCGCAGTGGAAAAGCGCGTAGAAACTGCAAAAAGGTACTGATATTGACTTCTAAACTTGCCATTCAAAAAAAGAATTCATGTTCATAAATATAATTCAAACTTCCTTATATCTGAGAAATAGAAAATCAAAAACACCTTTTTATCAATTACACCAATTCTTCCTTCTTTCGAGTCTTGTGACTCATGATATTAATGAGGAATTGCTTCTTTAAAACATTCATTTTTTAAGCTACACAGATAATCTATAAACAACAATACCCATATCAAAAAAACCCAAAAACAATTAGTAACAAATAATCTTGAATTAGATAAAATCAAGCAAAACAAGAGAACCCATATTTAAAAAATACAAGAATTTCACTGAAATCCAAGGTACAAGCTCATATGAAGACTCAATAAACAAAACCCACTAAGCAAAAACACATATATAGAGACCCAAAACAAAAAAAATCCCAACATTAAAGCCTTACCTTTCAATTCCAAAAACATGAGTCTCTTAAACAAGCCTTGTTGAGGCACTACCGCAACAACTCCTCCTCTTATATACGACACCCACCCCCCACCACAAATAGAAAGGCAAAGGTGGGTCACCCTCTCTGAAACCCTTCAAAAACGAAAAGATGAAAATAGATACAGTGGAGAGGAATCGTTCAGAAAGACCAAGGGCAGTCTTTGGTGAATGCCACTACTTTCTATGCAGAAATTTTTTTGGAAAGTGACAAAGAAAATCTAACTTTTGGAACTTTGAATGGAAAATTAAAAAAAGAAAAAGAAAAAACTTCTCTTGGCTTAACAAACACGAGGGTTTGAAAGAAACTCTGAATGTCAAGATTCAGTCATGGCTTAACATTCTTTTATATAGGCTCTCTCTATCTCTCTCACTGTGTGTGTGTGCGTTATCTATCATTGGAGACAGAGTGTTTTGAAGGTTGGCGGTCAAAGACGGTGCTGCTATTTCCATGAAAGCATGTGAAGATCTTACTATGGTTTTGGCCGTAGTCAATGCGTATCCGTGTGTGTGTGGTGTACAGTGTGTGTTATTTTCTTCTTCTGGTTTTTTTTTTTTCCACTTTAAAAGGACTTTTGGATAGTGTTGTATGGTTGTGCCATGACCTATGTATTCCGGAATTATAACTGTGACACTTTTGGATGATTTTGCCATTTGCGGGTATTAATTAGTTTGGACCACAGGAAAATGATTGCAGCTCCATCTGCTGTATCCTCTACTAACTATACGTTTTCCACCAGTGGAATATATATTTTAGTGGAGTAAATATTATACTAATGCTGTATATGAAAAAAATATATATGGCTCATTGTGTGTATATATATATATATATATATTTGATTTTTCATTATAGTGTGTTCTCTTTTTAAGACAAGAGACTGGATGTATCATTTTTAAATAAAAAAAAATCCAAATAACCTTTTATTAACCGGTTTGAAATTCATAGAACCCCCTACTTATTCTTCAAGTCCATATAATCCTTTCAAAACACCTATATAAATTCAAATAGCCACCTGAGTTAAATTTTAGTTAATAGATTAGAATTGTTCTGCGAATATTTTGTTTAGTTAACCGTGGTTGAAAATATAATAGATCAAAAATCTCAACAATGTGTTAAAAATATAAAAAATCATCTGTAAATGGCGATTTTATCCCTCCTGATAGGATTTTATAATATATCCGAAGAGGTAAAATCGTCATTAATAGAGGATTTTCCCAATTTTTAACAAATTTTTAGAGGTTTTTGAGATATTGTGTTTTCTGCCAAGGTTAACCAGACAGAATATTCGCTGAATAATCCTAATATGTGAATAAAAATTTAACTCAATGGGCTATTTAGATTTATATTGGTATTTTTAGGGGTTTATATGGACTTGAGAAAAAAATCAGAGGGTTATATGAATTTCAAGAAGTTTACAAGGGGTTATTTGGATTTTTTCTTGTTAAATGATATATTATTTGATACACCCACTATTTTTTTAGCCATACTTTTAATCCCATATTTTTAGACATCAAATCAATATTGCGGTGTATTAAATCTTCTAACTTAGTATATACTCCGCTATATCATTATATATTATACTATAAAAATACAATTCATGATGGGATTGCAAAAGAAATTACAATAATTATTGCCCTAATTTGGTTGAGTCATATTAATGCAATGTTAAGCACTATATATGTATGCAGTTCCATCGTAGAGTCTCATTTCATTAACGGGTTGTATGGTTTGTTAGATGAAACAAGTATTTCTTTTAAGTGCTGTAACACTCGGTCCATTTTGCAGCCTTACGTGGAGTTAAAAAGTTGTCCCTAGCTATTTATATATACTACTTTGTGAGTTCTAACATCGCAATAAGAAAATTAAATTTTTTCTATTTTTACACTAGTATATCTTCGTGTATACTTTATTTTTTTTTATAAGAGTACTTCAATGAATGAGTGTATAATTTATTTTTGAAAAAGTAGTGTAGACTATAGATAAGACTACATATGGGGTTGAACATCATTTGCCATGGTCATTTACTTTTGAAAAATGATATACATGACCAACGTTGCACACAACGTTGCAACCCTAATCATTTTTATTAAAAAAAAATATACACTCATTTATTAAAGTACATATTGTTATAAAAAATAAAATATATATTAAAACAACCAAGTATATACTGCAGTATCACAATGTACAGGTGGATGAAAATTGTTATAATGTTGAACTACAGATGGATGGGGTTGTTTTAATACACTCTTCCTTATAAAAGTTTATAAAAATTATGCTATTTTTTTAATATACTCCTATTTATAAAAATTCCTATGTCAAATAAAATCTGATCTCATGCAAGGAGATAGTTCTTTTGAGATATATACTGACATACGAATAGTAAACTAAGTTTTTCCGTGCGAATGCATATTCAACTCATGTAATTTAATGAGACCATAAAAAGGCAAGTCTAGATGTTTGATCGATTTCATAATAGTGGATGTTAGATTATATGTGTTATCTTATAATGTGTGTAGTATATTACACGTGTAACTCCTATATCTTTGTATATATAAAGGGACTAACCCCTAAGTGGAATTTAGGGAGGCCGTCGCCGTCGCCGTCGCCGCCCCTGCCGTTACCGTCGCCGCCCCTGCCGCTGCCGGCGCCGCCCTGCCGCTGCTCGCCCAGCCCTGCCGCGCCCAAACCTGCCCTGCCCGGCGCCCAGACCTGCCGCGCCGCGCCCTGCCGCGCGCGCCCTGCCGCGCACGCCCTGCCGCGTCGTGCCCTGCGGCGCGGATTTCCCGGGATCTGTCGCGCGGATCCTGCCCGGATTTCCCGGGATCTGCTGGGACAGCTCCTGCCAGCCTGTCTCGAGCTGTCCGACCCGGCATCCGACTCGGGCGCTCCTAGCATCCGATCCGGGCGCTCCCAACATCCGACCCGGGTCCTCCCACCATCCGACCCGGATCTGCGAACCCGGCACAGCAACCCGGATCCGCGAACCCGGATCCGCGAACTCATCCGACCCGGATCCGTGAACCCGGCCCAGCATCCGACCCGGATCCACGAACCCGACCCGGGACGCGACCCGAATCCGCCCTCTGCCGCCTCCGGCCACCCTCCGCCGCCGCCGGACGCCTTCCGCCGCCTCCGGCCGCTCTCCGCCTCCGGCTCCTCCGGTCACCTCCGGTCGCCGTCGTGCTCCTCCGGCCGCCCTCTGCCGCCTCCGGCCGCCCTCCGCCGCCTCCAGCACCTCCTTGAGACTTCAAAATCACTAAATCGGTCATAACTTCCTCTCCGGAAGTCCGATTAAGGTGATCCAGGAGTCCATTTTGCTCGATTTTTCATGCTCTACGTCCTCGTCTGCTTCTGATCCTCATCCGAGTGGTTCTGCACAATGTCAGAAATCAACGACGACCCTACTCTTCCGTTACCAACTTCGAAGGTTTCTGATCTCTCTCAGGCTGCTACTCTCTCTCAAATGGCATGTTTTGAGAATTTTCGGGACAATCTTCCGAACTCGACCGATTTTCCTCTTAGTTCTGCCGAAGATTGGTCACCCTGGCACATTACGGTACGGAGCGCTCTCGATCGTTGTCATCTTGTCGGTTATATTGATGGTTCTATTGTGCAACCGTCTGATCAAGACCCGACATATATCACCTGGCGCACACGGGACAGACGCGTATTCTCCTATTTGATCAACTCTGTTGATCGTTCGATCCGTGCAGATCTCACTGGTTTTCCGTCGTCTGCCGCACTATGGACTCATCTTTGTGACCGCTTTGTAGAGAAAAGCGGTGCTCGTGAATATCAACTTCTGATCGACACTCAGACTGCTACTCAAGGTGATCTATCTGCCCAGACTCTATATGGCCGCATGAGGGCGAACTTCAGGGAGCTTCGTGCGCTTGAGCCTGGACCGATGGCCACTCCCGCTGAGCGAGAAGTTTTTCGTGATCGTCGTGAGTTGTATCAGTATCTGATGGCTCTTCGTCCAGAGTTCTCCGCATTGGCCGGTCAACTCATACATCGGGATCCACTTCCTCGACTGGAATCCGCCGTCACTGAGGTTGTTGCTGAGGAGACTCGTCTTCGCACCATTGCATTGCGCCAGTCCACTCCATCTTCCACTTATGAGGGTGTCTTGGCAGCTACTCCTCCTACGACACTCACCGGCTCCTCTCGAAAGAATACATTGTGTGCTCACTGCAAGAGGACTGGACATCCGATCGTCAACTGTTGGAAGCTTCATCCTGAAAAGCGCTTTGCACCAAAAGGAAGAGGACAGCGTCGCCCCACTGCTCCCTATACTTCTGTTGCTGTTGCCACTGACGCTCCGTCTTCATACACAGATCAGCTTGGGCGTATCCGAGAGAGCCTCGATCAACTGATCATACAGCAACCTCCTCCTGGTTCTTCTACTCCCTCTGCTTTCTCTACTACTTTGGGTACTCCTGTTCATTGGATTTTTGATTCAGGTGCTTCACATCACATGACACCGGACAGTTCTGTCCTCACTGCATGCTCACCGGCACCTTCACACCTACCCACGATTCATACTGCAGATGGCTCCCCTTTAGTCATCACGCAGTGTGGATCGATCACTACCACCTCTGACCCTACAGGACGCATTTCATTACCATTTGTTTTACATGCCCCTGACCTTTGCATGAATCTTATATCTATTAGCCGATTGTGTGATTCTGGTCTCACTGTTACCTTTACCACCTCTGGTTGTCTTGTGCAGGATCCACGATCAGGGCAGAGGATTGGCGTTGGACGTAGGATTGGCGGACTTTATTACGTGGAGTATCTTCGTCTTCCCGTTCCTGATCCATCTGTCTTCTGTGGTAGCGTCACTTCTGATGTCGATTTGTGGCATCGAAGGTTAGGTCATGTGTCTGAGTCTCGTCTCAAAGAACTATTTCAATCTGGTGTCTTAGGTCGTATTTCTTTTTCTCCACTTTCTGTTTGCGAGGGCTGTAAATTAGCCAAACCTGTGGCTACTCCTTTTAGTCCTAGTAATAATCAGTCCTCTAGTCCATTTGAGCTTGTTCATTCTGACATTTGGGGCCCATCTCATGTAACCTCAAAGAGTGGTTTTTCTTATTATATTAGTTTTATTGATGATTACTCTCGTTTTACTTGGATTTATTTATTGCGTCAACGTTCTGAGGTTCCCAAAATTTATGAGATTTTTACCAATATGATTTATACCCAATTTCAAGCTCGTATCAAAACTTTTAGGTCTGATTGTGCTCGAGAATACATCTCTTCTACGATGCGTTCTCTTCTTCATTCTCATGGCACCCTTTTTCAGCAATCATGCCCCTACACTCATGAGCAAAATGGGGTTGCTGAACGTAAACATCGTCATATTCTTGAGACGACTCGTGCTCTCTTACTTTCCTCTTCAGTCCCCAGTATGTTCTGGGCTGAAGCTGCTCTTCTCTGTGTCCATCTTATCAATATCACCCCCTCCTCTGTCCTCTCCGGTATGACTCCTCATGAGCGTCTTTATTCTTCTCACCCTGATTATAGCAGACTTCGCACATTTGGATGTACGTGTTTTGTGCTTCTCCCTCCTCATCAACGCACCAAGTTGGCCGCTCGGTCAGTAAAGTGTGTATTCTTGGGGATTAGCTTCGAACACAAGGGTTATCGCTGCTATGATCCTGTTGGAGATCGATTTTGGATCGCTCGTCATGTGTCCTTTGTCGAGGATGTTCCCTATTTTTCTTCTTCACCCACTCCGTCCTCTCCTCCTATTCAGGTCTCTCCTATTACGTCTCTTCCTTTTCCTGGCCTACCTGTTGCACTAGAGTCTGTTCCTACCCCTGCGTCTCAACCTGACAATCCTGCAGATAACCCACCCTCTCCTCCCAGTGTGTCACCTATTGTCCCTACTGAAGATACTTCCACTGGTCCTCCGACTCCCACGCCTGACGCGCCTCCTCCTGCCGTGGATCCTCATCTTTTGCCTCGTTATCCTCACCGTGCGCGTCACCCTCCTTCCCGCTTCAGTTACGACTCGGGGCCACCAGACCAGTTTGGTTTTGCATCTGTCAGTACCTACTCTCCACAATTTCAGGCCTATCTCACAGCTATACATGTCCACCGTGAGCCCCGATCTTATCACGAGGCAGTCGAGTACCCTGAGTGGCAGCAGGCCATGGCTGAGGAGTTTGAGGCGTTTGAGCAGACACAGACCTGGGATGTTGTTCCCCTTCCGGATGGTGTTACCCCTATCAGCTGCAAGTGGATTTTCAAGATCAAGCATCGCCCTGATGGTTCCATTGAACGCCATAAGGCTCGTCTTGTTGCTAGAGGTTTCACTCAGGAGTATGGCATTGACTATGAGGAGACCTTTGCTCCTGTTGCTCAGATGACTACTGTTCGCACCCTTCTCGCCGTTGCTGCTGTTCGTCGCTGGCCTCTCTTTCAGATGGACGTGAAGAATGCTTTTCTTCATGGTGATTTATCTGAGGTTGTTTATATGCAACCACCTCCAGGTCTCAGCACTCCTCCTCAGCATGTTTGTCGTCTTCGCTGGCTATATACGGACTGAAACAAGCTCCTCGTGCCTGGTTTGAGCGTTTTCGCAGTGTTATTCTGACAGCTGGTTTTGTTGAGAGCCACCAGGACCACTCTATGTTTGTGCGATCCTCATCGCAGGGGCGGGTAATCCTTCTTCTGTATGTTGACGACATGATTATAACTGGCGATGACTCCGCTGGTATTACTCGGGTCAAGAATCACCTCAGTCGACAGTTTCAGATGAAAGATCTTGGTACTCTTCGCTACTTCCTTGGTCTCGAAATTGCACAGAGTGATCGTGGGATTCTGCTTTCTCAACAGAAGTATACAGCTGACATTTTAGAGCGTGCTGCCCTCTCCGATACCCGCAGTGCGGATACTCCTCTTGAGCTTAATGTGAAGCTTCGTCCTACGGATGGTGAGCTCCTCTCAGATCCCACTCGATACAGACAGATCGTGGGTCAGCTTGTGTATCTCTGCATCACTAGACCTGACATTGCTCATGCCGTCAGTATTGTTAGTCAGTTTGTCTCGGCTCCTCGATCAGTGCATTATGGTGCTCTTATGCGAATTCTTAGATATTTGCGTGGTACTATCACTAGATCGATCTATCTGTCATCCTCTTCGACTCTGGTTCTCAGGGCTTACACTGATGCTGATTGGGCTGGAGACCCGACGACTAGACGCTCCACCACTGGTTTCTGCATATTTCTCGGAGATTCTATCATCTCTTGGCGCAGCAAGAAACAGGAGGTTGTTTCTCTTTCCAGCACTGAGGCTGAATATCGAGCCATGGCTATCACCACCAAGGAGATTGTTCATCTCAGACGTCTCTTGGTGGATCTAGGAGTTACTATGACTGGTCCTACTCCTCTTCACTGTGATAACCGGTCTGCTATTCAGATTGCTAGCAATCCGGTCTTTCATGAGAGGACCAAACACATTGAGATCGATTGTCACTTCGTTCGTCAGCACTTTCTTGCAGAGACATTATCGCTTCCGCATATCTCCTCTGCTGAGCAGCTTGCTGATTTCTTTACGAAGTCACATCCAGTTCCTCGATTTCAGTTTCTTCTTCGCAAACTCACTTTGTATGATCCACCGTGAGTTTGAGGAGGGCTGTTAGATTATATGTGTTATCTTATAATGTGTGTAGTGTATTACACGTGTAACTCCTATATCTTTGTATATATAAAGGGACTAACCCCAAAGTAGAATTTATGGATTCCATTATTTCATTCTCTGTTTCTAACAGTAGACAATATAATATACTATATACGATAGCTGTCAGAGATTATAAAAAACGTCTGGGTTTAAAACGTACACTATTATAATGATGTCTTACCATAGGGTATTAGGGTGGATATGTTTAAAAGATTCCAGATCTAAAAACCCACATTTTTAAGTCACATCATTTTTAATGTACTCTAATTTCAAATAAAATTGATTAGAAGATATTGTTTTAAGGGCTCTAATTCTCAAGTAAAATTGATTAGATTGTAATTGATCATGTCATGAATTAGTCATGTCAAAAATCAACATCTAATTAGTATTTAATTACTGTGTGTAGAAGCTGTCTTTCAATTCTAGATCTAGATTTGAAGATTATAAGAAAAACATAAAAATAATTTACAATCATTTAAGAAAAAGATATTGTCGTGGTTTAGCTCCACAAGATTTTCTACATCCACAAGAGGCGTAAGTGAATTTTATAGAAAATTAAAATGTCTTCATGATTTTTACAAAGAGAAAGAAAAGAAATATGATTGTTTATACAATCAAACGATTTTGAAATCAACATGTTTCCTCTTATTATTTACATGATCCTTAAGCAGAAGTTATAATTAAACAGATCATTATGATGATGTTTTAGATCATCCCAACCTTTCCATGCTCGTCCTAATGATCCTTCGTTTGATTATTCATTTTAAATTGTATCTCCTTGACTTACTTGAAGATTAGGTCATATTTTAATATTTATCAAAAGATTATTAAAATGATTAGATAATACCAATTAGATGGATGGTACATAATAATGGTTATTCAATTGAAAACATGAGCTGTTGATCTTGGGAATTGTATTTGGAGGAAACCTATAGTACTACTACTACTACTAATAATAATAATAAAATAAAATAAAAAATCATACCTCACATGTACACATACATACTGTATTCAAATGGTTGAAAATTTATTTATTTAGACACTTTTTATAATAATAATATATATTAAGGATATTGGTATAGGTGCATATCAAATTTTCAGTGCTACTAAAATGTCCCTTTGTGCCCAAACATAATTGGATAAATAAATATATTGTGAACATTTTAAATCGTTCTTCCACGTACGTGTGTCAGTTATAAATGAAATCTTTCTAGAACATGCATGAGAATAAGAGCAGGTAGGGGCTGCAATTTGGGCGGATTGGATTTGGATTGACCCGAACCGAACTTAATCTGAAATCTAAATTACTCAATCTTAATCCGACCCAACCCAATTTTTAATCCAAATTGGACTAACCCGAATTTCTAATATGATGTGTAAATTAAATAAATCAACCCGATCCAACCCCTAAGATTAGCTAGGTTTACCTAAAATTTGGACTACCCATACTAGAAGCTACAGAATGAATGTCCATGATCTTTTTTTTTTTTTTAACTATTAATTTACGGGTTCGGGTTGGGTCGGGTTGTGAGTGAGGTCAATCCGAACCTAACCCGATTTATGAGTCAACCCGAATTGGCCAACTCGAATCCGAACCCGATTTGGTCAATCCAACCCATATAAAAATCGGGCTCAACCCGACCCAAGTTGTAGCCCTAAGAGCAGTGTTGTACTTTTTTTTTCAACCGTCCCCCCCCCCCCGCCCCGTTTTTTTTATAGTAACGAAATATATATCTCATTAAAAATTATTTTTGTTTCTTAATAAATGAATTCATAAAATTTATTAAAGTATATATTTTATTTTTAGAAAAAAATATACCTTATTATGTTTTGGTAAATTATTTTTCTTTATGTTTGTCTTATTATAGATAGATAAATAGAAATCAACAAACATCTTTTGACAAATATTATTTTATTAAAATGTCTAACTTATAACTTTCATGTAAAGCAGTACACGCTTTAAAAAAGTAATTAGACAAATATCAGTTTTTATAAGTGTTGAATGATAATTTACCTAATGCAGAGTCTCCATTCAATATATTATTTGAGGAGTGTTCATGTTGATTATTCACTAAATTTTAATTTTTATATAACTCAAAAAATTTATACAAGTTGATAATATCAAATCTCCGTAACGTCAAAGTACAAAAATTTTCAAATCATTTTAAATATAAAAGTCTTGATTCATTTAATAATATTATAAAAAAATAATAAACTGACTTTGATTCAAATCACTATAGCAAATCAAGCGAGCAAATATTACTGTTATCAATTAATTAGTTTGTATAAAATAAATTTTTTTAATTATCATGAATTTGTTTGTATTTCAAAAACTTAATATTTTGAATTTCACTATTATCAAGATATCTATGATTTTATTATCGTTTTATAGGTTTAATATTTTTTGCGTCCGTAGTTTTTTTTATCATTTCAAAAAATATTGATGGGTTTCAATTTAGTTTATTGAGTTCTTAATTGTAGTGTTTAAGCTCATCATTTTGAATTAAAAAATATGCATTAGTTATCTAAAACTTCTAAGAACACATATGTATCATTCATAATTTTTTTTGACAGGCATACAGGGGAAAACCACTAAATAAAATTTTAACAAATTAAACTCGACTTTAAATCGGTTTAAAGACATAGGATAAAAAAAAAAAGAGTCAATTTTGTATTTTATTATTATATTACTTTCTTTTTAGGTGTAATATTATTATATATTATATTATACTTATTTGCATGGTAAAGCTTTATGGCTTCCTCTGTTTTCTTTCTCCATCACTAAAATTCTCCAGTTCCCACGTGCATGGTGTCACTATTTATGACTTCAAAAAATTAATTATATTATCAACCTTATGAAATCAATGGTTTTGAATACATGGTGGTTGGGATAGGTTCCATGTCACTGTCCCTTTCCACATCAACATTCAATGGCTGATGAGACCCATAAATATGGGAAAATGTTACACTCAGTACACTTTATATTTCAAAACACAGTACACTCGTATTTTTATTTTTATTTTAAAAAATCATATACCTCAGTTAATATAACTGATGCGGTGAAATATATATTCTCTAAGCCCTCGATTAGATATGGAATAGCCTATAAAATAAATGAGAATAAAGTGTTTTTTTGTTGTTTGAATGCAGAGAATACTTAGGAATAAACTATGTCCGAATAAATTGATATAAAGTGATATATGGATTCCAACCAACCCCAAGAATTTAAGTTTCCATGTTATTTCCCTAAAGAATATTTGGGTCTACTGTCGAATCAACTGTCATCACCTCTAATAAATCTCACCTGTAAAATCAACTATCATTATTTTTTTTATCTTTTATAAATTCTTATTCACCCTTTATCATTTTTTCCAGATAACAAAAAAATTACTTATTATGTTTCCTAACAAGAATAATTGAAAACATAACCAAGCAAAAAATCATTTTATCTTTATTTGTACTCACTTATGCTGGAATAACAGTACACTAAAAAATAAGTCTTATTCTGTATCCAAACGTAGGAGTGCTGTTACACATAGTTTTTATTCCAGTTTCAATTTCAATCCTATATGCATCGATAAAAAATTATCAAATCATATACTCACCTTAGTAAGGTATAAGCTTCGATATAAATGTAACCATGCAATTCATTAATGTATATGCTTCATTTTTTTATAAAAAAAAATATATCATTAGATAAGGTTTACTATTTTCAAAAAAATTCAAAGCACTTGTATATTAGATTTAGGACGGGAAAATAGAATGAATGTAACATTATCCATATTCTAATGGATTTCATTGTATCATTTATAAAACATTTAAAACAATTCGGACAAGATATATAATTCGTTGCAGTGAGTGGAGGAAATTAATGAGGTATATGAGACTACATTTGAGATTGTAAACATGGCGTGTTTTTGGTTTTTTAAAGTATACATTTAATAAATAAAGGCCATTCAATTTTTTAAAATGAATTGAAAGCATATATTGCTTAGTGACATGAATTGTAATAGTAAACGCAAAAATACGTTGATAAACTCAGTTCATTTTGC
>JAUJYN010000072.1:152626-262005 GCA_030737835.1 Acorus gramineus | reverse complement strand
GTGGTACAATCTAACCCACTAGGGAGGCGCGATATGCACTTGGGCGTATACTGTCCTCCCCTGGGGCACCATAGTTAATATTAACTTGTTAATATGTAATCTATGCAAGCATGATTAATGTGTAGAATGAATGCCACCCTAGACCTTGTATGTTAGGGACTTGCACCCTTAGGATATGTGTAAGAGTCATGCATCCTGTCACCCTGTTCTCATGCTAGGAAGCTTCGACTATGCATGTGTCCTACTAGTTTAATTTATCAAATTAAATGCGAACTTATGATATTTTAGCATGCCTTAGGGAATATTAAGGGGCCTTGCGAGGTCAACATTGAGACCCGGGCTAGGGTACTCCGTGTTCCTTGTTTGGTTGTCAGGATGTCCTATATCGGGACCTCATGGTGCCCTCCCAAGGTTTCTTTTCCCAATAATATTGTAATATTTGTTCCCCGCATCTTGGTTATGCGCCCTGGAGGAATTCTGAATAATTATGACATTGGAGTTGTTGAGATGCGTTGTCGACGGATCCGAGTGGATCATATGCGTATGGATAGGCTGTTTCTGTACCCTTCATTGGATCCGTGTAGAGACTGCCCCAGCGTTAGAAAGGCCGTCCCGTGAGAGGGCTCCCATCAGTAGGTACCTCCTGATTTTGGATTCGGACTGTGCTGAATGTGGGAGTGGCCAAGCGGCTACGGAGTGGAGGAGAGACTATCGGTGGACCAAGGGTGATTAACAGCCTAGTCAGTCCCAATATCCTATGTCACCATATTGAGGGGTGAGGGTGAGGGTGTGGTGGGTCGGCGATGTAGCGACCCACTGGATTTGTGTAGTTCCTGCCACTTTGAGGCTTTTAATGATTATTTGTGGTTAATATGAATTGTGATGCATGGGTTGTGCTATTCACTGAGCGTGTGGCTCACCCCTCGCATAATATTTTTCTCCAGTTATTACTGAGTCGGATAAGAAGGAGGAGCTTCCCGAGAGACTTCATCAGTAGCGGAGCAGCGCCACTTCCCGCGAGTATTAGAGGCCATCAGCATCCTTTCTTTGATTGTATGTATATATTTCCGTGCTTGGGCACCGTTTGTATATTATTTGGATGTATGTGTGTATATTGGCTCTCACAGGACAGTTGATTATGTATCGAGTCTGTAGTATGTTTTGACTTACAGACTCAGTCTTTTAGCTTCCGCTATCTGTGTATATATCATGTCAGCCTTGCTTTCGTCTGTGTTGTCATTTTAGTTGTTGTTTAGAGTATGTTATTGATCTCCTGTATAGACTGCTGATATCATGTATACACTTGCCGCGTCCCGGGGACGGCTGCCCTGGGGCGTGACAAAAGTTGGTATCAGAGCCTGGTCCTGTCAGAGCCAATTGTCTTCTTTTTCGTAGAGATGAGTCCTAGGATTTCTATATGAGTATTCTGATCCTAGTGTCTGGTTTTCTTAGGTTGCTGATATGCCTCCTCGCAGAGGACGGCGCGGACGTGGTCCCTCTCGACCTTTGGAGGTTTCTGGACCTACCACAGGCGAGGATGCTACTGGAGAGTCCTCGGCCGTGAGGCCAGGATCGGCGCAGGAGCCTCCTGCCTGGGAGCGCGCGTTCGCGCGGATAGCGGATTTGGTGGAGACACAGACCAGGGCATTGGAGGCCCAGACGAGAGTATTGGCTGAGCAGGCTAGAGAGATTCAGGAGCTGAGGGCGGCCCGTGATGCAGTTCCACAGGTCCCCTTGGTGGCAGATCCGCCTGTGGTACCCGACGTACCCCCAGTCCCTGTGGTGATTCCGGCGGTGAGAGTTCAGGATCGCCAGGAGAGGGAGGTGGAGCTAGAGGCTGCAGCGCGAGTGCAGCAGAGCGGCCTCGCTGCCTTTCTGAAGCTCCACCCTCCCGAGTTCCATGGCCAGACGGCGGATCCCCTTGCCCCAGAGCGTTGGTTGATGGAGGTGGATACGATCTTCTCGACCATGCAGTGCACCGACCGCCAGCGAGTCTCCCTGGCCACTTTCATGCTGAAGGGCAGCGCCGCCGACTGGTGGGCTACCCGAGCAGTGGACATCCCGGAGGGAGTGGAGCAGCTTTCATGGGCGGGATTCCGGAGGTATTTCTTGGAGGAGTACTTCCCGTTCTCGACGCGCCAGATAGTGATGCAGGAGTTTGAGCAGCTGACGCAGGGCTCTATGTCTGTCGCTGACTACTCCACGCGCTTCACGAGGCTGTCCAGATTCGCCCCAGCCTTGGTGATGGACGAGGAGACGAGGTGCCATCGTTTTGAGCTTGGTCTCAGCAGCGCCATTCGGGTGCATGTCACCTCCCAGGCATTCACGAGGTACTCTGACTTGGTGTCTCGGGCGAAGACAGTCGAGCGAGACCTCGGGATCCTCGTGAGGGTTTCGACCCCTTCTACAGACCAGAGACCTCCCAGGAGCCAGGACCAGGGACAGCGCAAGAAGAAGAGGCCCCGCTTTGATCAGTTAGCGGCTGCCTCTCCTCCAGCAGATGTGGTGCCAGTGCGAGGTCCAGCACCCATCGCGGCAGTGCCAGTCCAGTCCAGGTGACCGGAGACGCGGCGCTGTTACCACTGTCAGCGCATTGGCATATCTTGTATAATTGCCCCGATGCTGGCCGACCCCGCGTGCTGCCTCCGCAGCAGCAGCAGCAGTTCCAGCAGCAGCAGCCTCAGCGCCAGCAGCAGCAGCAGCCTCAGCGCCAGCCGCAGCAGCAGCCTCAGCGTCAGCAGCAGCAGCCACAGGGTGGCCGTGTTGACCAGAGGAGGCAGCCAGCGCAGCCGGCGAGGCGTGCCCCTGCTCCTCAGCCGCAGTTTGTTCAGGGCCGAGTGGCAGCGCTTTCGGCAGAGGAGGCTCAGGCATCAGGCAGCGTGGTCCGAGGTATTGTTCAGATCTCCCAGCTCCCTGCATATGTGTTGTTTGATTCCGGAGCCACACACTCGTTCGTGTCTCCCGCTTTTGCGAGACGGACGGGCGTGGCGTCCGCCCCTTTAGATGCTATCCTGGAGATATCATTGCCCGTAGGAGACCGTATTCTCCTCCGTTCTGTGTACCGAGGGTGTACGGTGGTGGTTGCGGAGCATGAGTTTCCGGTGGAGTTGGTGGAGCTCGCTATGACGGACTTTGATGCCATCCTGGGAATGGATTGGCTTGCAGCTAGTCACGCCAGCATCGACTGTTTTGCCAAGTCGGTGTCTTTCCACCTTCCGGGTCAGAGGTCCTTCCAGTTCGTGGGCGATCGTGACGTAGCCCCTTTGGGGTTCGTGTCGTCCATGCAGGCGTGGAGACTCCTTCAGGGAGGATGCGAGGGCTTTCTGGCGTACATTGCTCAGGAGGATGCACCGCTGCAGGCAGATATCAGTCAGACTCCGATCGTGGCAGAGTATCCCGAGGTTTTCCCCGATGATCTTTCGGGATTACCACCGGATCGCGCGATCGAGTTTGAGATCAATCTGATTCCGGGGACCGAGCCGATTTCGAGAGCTCCGTACCGGATGGCCCCTGCAGAGCTGAGGGTGCTCAAGGAGCAGTTGGAGGAGTTGCTGGAGAAGGGCTTCGCACGTCCGAGTGTTTCTCCGTGGGGAGCCCCTGTTCTGTTCGTCCGGAAGAAGGACGGTTCGCTGCGGCTTTGTATCGATTACAGGCAGCTGAACAAGCGTACAGTGAAGAACAAGTACCCCTTGCTGCGGATCGACGATCTGTTTGACCAGCTCCAGGGAGCGCGAGTCTTTTCCAAGATCGATCTCCGCTCGGGATACTATCAGCTGAAGATCCGAGAGTCAGACATGTTGAAGACGGCCTTTCGTACCCGGTATGGGCACTACGAGTTCAGAGTACTGCCATTCGGGTTGACGAATATGCCGGCGGCCTTCATGGATCTGATGAACCGGGTGTTTCGGCCCTTCCTCGACTCCTTTGTGGTAGTATTCATCGATGACATATTGGTGTACTCGAGGAGTCTAGAGGAGCACGCTCACCATCTTCGCACTGTCTTGGAGACTTTGGCCAGACATCAGTTGTTCGCCAAGTTCAGCAAGTGCGAGTTTTGGTTGGAGCGTATGGCCTTTCTGGGCCATGTGATTTCCGGCGAGGGCATATCTGTGGACCCGGAGAAGACGCTCGCCGTGTCGAATTGGCGTCGACCGTCGAACCCCACAGAGATTCGGAGCTTCCTGGGCTTGGCGGGTTATTACAGGAGGTTTGTCGAGGGTTTCTCGAAGATAGCTGTACCTCTTACCCGCCTCACTCGGAAGGATGTCCGGTTCGAGTGGTCCCCGTCCTGCGAGGAGCTTCCAGGAGTTGAAGCGAAGGCTCACCTCAGCGCCAGTTCTTACCCTTCCGTCTGGGAGTGGTGGGTTCGCAGTTTACTCCGATGCATCGCAGTTGGGTGTGGGTTGCGTCCTGATGCAGCACGGTAAGGATGTGGCTTACGCGTCGCGTCAGTTGAAGCCCCATGAGCAGAATTACCCCACCCACGACCTTGAGTTGGCAGCGATCATCTTTGCGCTGAAGATGTGGAGGCATTACCTCTATGGAGAGGAGTTAGAGCTCTTTACCGATCATAAGAGCTTGACATATTTGCAGTCCCAGCTGGAGCTCAACATGCGTCAGAGACGTTGGGTCGAGTTCCTGACGGACTATGATTGTGACATCGCTTACCATCCGGGTAAGGCGAATGTCGTGGCAGATGCTCTCAGTAGGCAGCCCTTGGGCATGGCCGCCCACATGGCTGTACGTCGTTGGAGGCTTCTGGAGGAGGCCGCTTGCTGGATCAGCGTTCGAGAGACTCCTGCGGGTGGCTTTTTGCGCAGGCTAGTGGTGCAGCCAGTCCTTCGACGATATCCGCACGGCTCAGGCTCAGGATCCGCATTTTATAGTCCTCACTGAAGGCGTCCCGGGGCGAGCGTCCGGACTACCAGATTCGCGCGGACGGGATCCTGCGGTTCAGAGGCCGAGTATGCATTCCCGACGACGCAGAGCTGAAGCGGAAGATTCTAGACGAGGCCCATCGTTCGAGGTACACAGTGCATCCTGGTGGCACGAAGATGTACAGGGGCCTTCGTCGTGGCTACTGGTGGCGCGGGATGAAGACGGATATTGCCCGTTTCGTTGCCCGATGCTTAGTATGTTATATATGTGTCACTTTTAACCTTCTGGTAACCATTGGAACATTCTGGCAGTTTTTCAGTTTTTTCATTTTTCGATCGGAACTGCTAAAATTTTGGACTGTTAGCTATCATCCTGAGTTTGAGGACTCCGATTAAAAATCGAACTGCATATTATGTGTCCTGGTGCCATTTCAAGCCACTCACGAAAATTTCATCAAATTTCGGTAACGTTTCAGAATTTCACTGTTCCGAAGCGTATCCGGGTTTTGACTGAGCGAAAAGTCTTTGGGAGACTTGACTTGGTCAAAGTTGACCTTTGACTTGGTCAAAAGGTTTCTGATTTTAGTTTGGTTGGGTTGACTAGGGTCAAATCCCACCTAAACCTAATCTAATCCTAGCCTAAACCTAATTAGGGCTAATCTAAGTGAGGGTGTGAGAGTGTGTGGTGTGTGTGTGAGGATAAATAAATCCCACGCCTAGCTTTTGAGCCCCCACTATTCATCATCTTCTCCACTCAATCTCTCTCTCTTCCCTCTCTTTAAAGCCCCCATTTGACCTAGTAGAAGGGGTTGAATCAAGAAACCCTAGAAGGAGAAAAGGAAGGTGAGGACCCGATATATCCACCCATGGTCTTGGATCTTCATTTCCCTTTGTTTTTCCTCCTCTAATGGACCCTTTTTACCTCTGTTTTGAGCCCCTCTTTGGCTGAGAAGAGGTCTTGGTGGTGGTGGCCTTGGAGGTGGTGTTTCGGTGCGCGGAGAGCACCCGATCTCCTTCCCTTCCCTTCCTCTCCTTAGGGTAAGCTTTCTTTCCTTCCATTTTCTTGTTTAGATGCATGTTTAGGTGTGTTTTTGGGAGTGAAAGATGTGCTTGGTGGTTTGGGAGTGGTTGTGGTGGCTGTTGGTGGCGGTTGGGGTGGTGGAGCTCGGCTTGGGTGCATGCGGGCAGCGGCGCGCGCAGGCAGGCACGCGCAGGCAGGCAGGCGCAGGCGGGCAAGCTGTGGGCAGGCGCGCTGGGCGCGTGCGGTCGGGCTCGCTGGGCGCGTGCGGTCGGGCGCGCTGGGTGCAGTGCGCGGCGTGCCCGCGGAGCGCTGCACAGGGGCGCGTGGCGAGCGGGTGGTGTGCGGGTGCTGCGCAGGGGGCGCAGTGCGCGCAGGGTGAGCGGGGAGTGCGGGCAGGTGCGCGTGCGGGGCGCTGCGCTGGGGCGCGGCTGTGCGCCCGGGGCGGGTGGCCGTGCGGATGGTTGCGCAGGGGTTCGGGAGTGAGTCGGGGTGCTCGGACTCGCGTGCGTACAGGCCGTATGTACGTTTGTCCGGGTATTGAGTATTTTTAGTGTATTTTTGTGTATATTTGTGTATTTTACTCACCGAGTTGATTACCCTGTCTTGCTGATCTAGACAGACGGTCGCGCGACGACCCGGTTATTGGTGAGTGGGACAATCCAACCCAGTAGGGCGTCGTTATATGCACTTGGGCGTGTACCGTCCTCCCCTGGGGCACCATGGTTTAATATTAACTTATGTAATATGTGATCCATGCAAACATGATTGTTATGTAGTATGCATGCACCCTTGATCTTGTATGTTAGGGACTGGCACCCTTAGGATATGTGTAAGAGCCATGCATCCTGATAATATGTCTCCATGCTAGGAAGCCTCGACCTACGCATGTGTCCTATTAGTTTAATTTATTAAATTAAATGCGAACGTATGATATTTTAGCATGCCTTAGGGAAAATAAAGGGGCCCTGCGAGGTCAACATGGAGACCCGGGCTAGGGTACTCCGTGTTTTTTGTTTGGTTGTCGGGATGTCCTATATCGGGACCTCATGGTGCCCTCCTAAGGTTACTTTTCCCAATAATATTATATATGTTCCCCGCATCTTAGTTATGCGCCCTGTAGGAATTCTGAAGAATTCATGACATCCGTAGAGTCTCCCTTCTCTGGATTAAAGGGCCTTGTGAAGTCAGCGTTGAGACCCGGGCTAGGGTACTCCGTGTTCCTTGTTTGGTTGTCGGGGTATCCTATATTGGGACCTCAAGGTGCCCTCCCAAGGTTTCCCTTTTTCAGTTAAGGAATGTCGACGGACCCGAGTGGATCATATGCGTATGGATAGGCTGTTTATGTACCCTTCATTGGATCCATGTAGAGACTGCCCCAGCGTTAGAAAGGCCATCCCGTGAGAGGGCTCCCATCAGTAGGTACCTCCTGATTTTTTATTCGGACTGTGCTGTATGTGGGAGTGGCCAAGCGGCCTACGGAGTGGAGGAGAGACTATCGGTGGACCAAGGGTGATTAACAGCCTAGTCAGTCCCAATATCCTATGTCACCATATTGAGGGGTGAGGGTGAGGGTGTGGTGGGTCGGCGATGTAGCGACCCACTGGATTTGTGTAGTTCCTGCCACTTTGAGGCTTTTAATGATTATTTGTGGTTAATATGAATTGTGATGCATGGGTTGTGCTATTCACTGAGCGTGTGGCTCACCCCTCGCATAATATTTTTCTACAGTTATCACTGAGTCGGACCAGAAGGAGGAGCTCCCCGAGAGACTTCATCAGTAGCGGAGCAGCGCCACGTCCCGCGAGTATTAGAGGCCATCAGCATCCTTTCTTTTGATTGTATGTATATATTTTCGTGCTTGGGCACCGTTTGTATATTATTTGGATGTATGTGTATATATTGGCTCTCAAAGGACAGTTGATTATGTATCGAGTCTGGAGTATGCTTTTGAATTACAGACTCAGTCTTTTTGCTTCCGCTATCTGTGTATATATCATGTCAGCCTTGCTTTCGTCTGTGTTGTCATTTTAGTTGTTGTTTAGAGTATTTTATTGATCTCCTGTATAGACTGCTGATATCATGTATACACTTGCCGCATCCCGGGGACGGCCGCCCTGGGGCGTGACAAAAGTTGGTATCAGAGCCTGGTCCTGTCAGAGCCAATTGTCTTCTTTTTCGTAGAGATGAGTCCTAGGATTTCTATATGAGTATTCTGATCCTAGTGTCTGGTTTTCTTAGGTTGCTGATATGCCTCCTTCGGCAGATCAGAGACCACCCAGGAGCCCGGACCAGGGACAGCGTAAGAAGAAGAGGCCCCGCTTTGATCGGTCAGCTGCTGCCTCTCCTCCAACAGATGTGGTGCCAGTGCGAAGCCCAGCACCCATCGCGGCAGTTCCAGTTCAGTCCAGGCGACCAGAGACGCGGCGCTGCTACCACTGTCAGCGCATCGGGCATATCTTGTATAATTGCCCTGATGCTGGCCGACCCCGCGTGATGCCTCCGCAGCAGCAGCCGTTCCAGCAGCAGCGCCAGCAGCAGCAGCAGCCTCAGCGCCAGCCGCAGCAGCAGCCTCAGCGTCAGCAGCAGCAGCCACAGGGTGGCCGTGCTGACCAGAGGAGGTAGCCAGCGCAGCTAGCGAGGCGTGCCCCTGCTCCTCAGCCGCAGTTTGTTCAGGGCCGAGTGGCAGCGCTTTCAGCAGAGGAGGCTCAGGCATCAGGCAGCGTGGTCCGAGGTATTGTTCAGATCTCCCAGCTCCCTGCATATGTGTTGTTTGATTCCGGAGCCACACACTCGTTCGTGTCTCCCGCTTTTGCGAGACGGACGGGCGTGGCGTCCGCTCCCTTAGATGCTATCTTGGAGATATCATTGCCCGTAGGAGACCGTATTCTCCTCCGTTCGGTGTACCGAGGGTGTACGGTGGAGGTTGCGCAGCATGAGTTTCCAATGGAGTTGGTGGAGCTCACAACGACGGACTTTGATGCCATCCTGGGAATGGATTGGCTTTCAGCTAGTCACGCCAGCATCGACTGTCTTGCCAAGTCGGTGTCTTTCCACCTTCCAGGTCGGAGGTCCTTCCAGCTCGTGGGCGATCGTGACGTAGCCCCTTTGGGGTTCGTGTCGTCCATGCAGGCGTGGAGACTCCTTCAGAGAGGATGTGAGGGCTTTCTAGCGTATATTGCTCAGGAGGATGCACCGCTGCGGGCAGATATCAGTCAGACTCTGGTCGTGGCAGAGTATCCTGAGGTTTTCCCCGATGATCTTCCGGGATTACCGCCAGATCGCGTGATCGAGTTTGAGATCAATCTGATTTTGGGGACCCAGCCGATTTCGAGGGCTCCGTATTTGCAGTCCCAGCCGGAGCTCAACATGCGTCAGAGACGTTGGGTCGAGTTCCTGACGGACTATGATTGTGACATCGCTTACCATCCGGGTAAGGCGAATGTCGTGGCAGATGCTCTCAGTAGGCAGCCCTTGGGCATGGCCGCCCATATGGCTGTCCGTCGTTGGAGGCTTCTGGAGGAGGCCGCTTGTTTGATCAGTGTTCGAGAGACTCCTGCGGGTGGCTTTTTGGCCAGGCTAGTGGTGCAGCAAGTCCTTCTCGACGATATCCGCATGGCTCAGGCTCAGGATCCGCATTTTATAGTCCTCTCTGAAGGCGTCGCCCGGGGTGAGCGTCCGGACTACCAGATTCACGCGGACGGGATCCTGCGGTTCAGAGGCCGAGTATGCATTCCCGACGACGCAGAGCTGAAGCGGAAGATTCTGGACGAGGCCCATCGATCGAGGTACACAGTGCATCCGGGTGGCACGAAGATGTACAGGGGCCTTCGTCGTGGCTACTGGTGGCGCGGGATGAAGACGGATATTGCCCGTTTCGTTGCCCGATGCCTAGTATGCCAGCAGGTGAAGTCGGAGCATCAGCGCCCTGCGGGGAAGCTGCAGTCCATTGAGATCCCTCAGTGGAAGTGGGAGCAGATCACCATGGACTTCGTCTCGGGTTTGCCGAGGTCACGTTCGGGTCGCGATGCCATCTGGGTGATCGTCGACCGGCTGACGAAGTCTGCTCATTTCCTCCCCATCCGACTCACCGATTCTCTGGACACCCTGGCGCAGTTGTTCATCTCAGAGATTGTCCGTCTCCATGGCACTCCCGTCAGCATCATTTCCAATCGAGACGCACGTTTTACTTCGAGGTTCTGGCGTAGCCTCCAGCACGCCCTTGGTACGAACCACCATTTCAGTACAGCGTTTCATCCGCAGACGGACGGCCAGTCGGAGAGGACGATCCAGACCTTGGAGGATATGCTGCGAGCCTGTGTTCTCGATTTTGGGGGCAGTTGGGAGAGGCACCTTCCGTTGGTGGAGTTTGCCTACAACAACAGCTACCACTCGAGTATCCGGATGGCTCCTTACGAGGCGCTCTATGGCCGCAGCTGCAGGTCCCCCTTGTGTTTGGATGAGGTGGGAGAGCGCCAGTTGGACGGACCAGAGATCGTTCACCAGACCTCAGAGATGGTGAAGACGATTCGCGAGCGTATCCGAGTCGCTCAGAGTAGTCAGAAGAGCTAGGCCGACCGTCGTCGCCGTGAGCTCGCCTTCGAGGTCGGTGATCATGTCTTCTTGAAGGTGTCCCCGGTGAAGGGCATCTTCCGTTTCGGCGTGCGGGGCAAGCTGAGTCCGGGTTTCATTGGGCCGTTCCCTTATCCTCGAGCGAGTTGGGGAGGTGGCCTATCGCATAGCTCTGCCCCCACAGTTGGCTCAGGCTCATGACGTCTTCCATGTCTCGCAACTGAGGCGTTATGTCCACGATCATGCTCACGTCATCCCATTCGAGCCGCTCATCTTCGAGCCGGACTTGTCTTTCGTCGAGCAGCCGATTGAGATCCTGGACCGCCACGAGAAGAGGCTCCGCACCAAGACCGTCCAGCTGGTCAAGGTGCGATGGCAGCACCGTTCCGGTGCCGAGGCCACCTAAGAGCTCGAGGACGATATGCGTGACGCGTATCCGCATCTTTTCCCTTCTTAGATGTTCTTGTATTTATTTTGAGGACAAAATTTTCTAAGGGGGGAGAATGTTATATATGTGTCACTTTTTAGCCTTCTAGTAACCATTGGAGCATTTTGACAGTTTTTTAGTTTTTTTCGTTTTTCGATCGGATCCTGAGTTTGAGGACTCCGATTGAAAATCTAACTGCATATTATGTGTCCTGGTGCCATTCTAAGCCACTCACAAAAATTTCATCGAATTCCGGTAACGTTTCAGAATTTCACAGTTCCGTGGCGTATCCGGGTTTTGACCGAGCGAGAAGTCATTGGGAGAGTTGACTTGGTCAAAGTGGGCCCATGACTTGGTCAACCCCTTTTATTTTTTTGTGTGGTTGGGTTGACCCAAGTCAAAACCTACTTAAAGCCTCCTAATCCTCTCTTAACCCTAATTAAACCTAGTTAACCTAATCTAAGTGAGGGGATTATATATAAGTGGATCTAAAATACCTCCCCCACTATTCATCATCTTCCCCATTTGATTTTCTCTCTCTCCCTCTCTCAAAAACCTTCTTTTGACCTAGCTAGAAGGCTTGGATCCAAAAACCCAAAGAAGAGAAAGGTTAGATCTCATCCCGATCTATCCATCGGTGGTCTCGGATTCGAGTTCCCACTTGTTTGACCCCCTCTAACCCCCTCTTTTCTTCTCTGATTTCAGCCCCCCTTGGGCTAGGTAGAGATCTTGGTGGTGGAGGTCTTTGGGAAGGTGTTTCGGTGCACGAAGAGCTCCCGGTTCCCTTCCTTCCTTTCCTTCCTTGGGTAAGCTCTTCTTCCTTCCTTTTCTTGCTTAGATGCATGTTAGGAAGGTGTGTTTGGGTGTGTGGTGGTTGTTGGAGGTGGTTAGTGGCCATTGGTGACCGAAGAGGGGTGGTAGGGTAGCTCGGGCAGGCAGGCAGGCTGGCTCGGGTAGGCTGGCGGCACAGGCAGCACAGGCAGCGAAGGTGGGCGGGCTGCCGAGCAGGGCAGGTAGGGCAGCTGGCAGGGCACGTGCGCGTGCACGCGGGCATGCGCTCGGGTGGAGCAGGTGCGTGCGGGTGCTGCGCGCTGGGCGCCGTGCGCGGGCGTGCGCGCGGGGCGCTGCGCAGAGGCGCGGTGCGGGCCTGCACAGGGGACCGCGTGAGGATGCTGCGCGCAGGGGGCCGTGCGGGGGCGTGCGCGCGGAGCGCTGCGCAGAGGCGCAGGCGTGTTGTGCGCGCGTGGCGAGGCGAGCCGGTGGTGCGCGCGGGGAGAGGCGATGGGGCGCTGGGCGAGCCGGTGGTGCACGCGGGGTGCGCGCGGGGCGAGGCGAGGAGGCGCGAGGCGTGCGGGTGTGCGCGCGGGTCGCTGCGCTGGGGCGCAGTGAGAGCGCGATGCACCCGGGGGGGCTCGGCGGCGTGTCCTGGCGTGCGGGCAGGGGCTCGGCAGTCCGCCTGGGCGCGCGGGCTGGGGCGCGGCAGTGCATCCGGGGGCGGGTGGCCGTGCGGATGGTTGTCGGGGGTTCGGGAGTGAATCGGGGTGCTCGGACTCGCGTGCGTACAGGCCGTATGTAAGCTTGTCCGAGTGTTGGGTATTTTTAGTGTATTTTTGTGTTATTTGTGTATTTTTACCCACCAAGTTGATTACCCTGTCTTGCAGATCTTGACGGACGATCGCGCGACGACCTGGTTATCGGTGAGTGGGACGACCCAACCCAGTTGGGAGGCGCTATATGCACTTGGGAGTATACCGTCCTCCCCTGGGGCACCATAGTTAATATTAACTGATTAATTTGCAATCTATGTAAGCATGATTAATGTATAGAATGCATACCACCCTAGACTTTGTATGTTAGGGACTTGCACCCTTAGGATATGTGTAAGAGCCGTGCATCCTGTTACCTTGTTATCATGCTAGGAAAGCCTCGACCTATGCATGCGTCCTATTAGTTTGATTTATTAAATTAAATGCGAGCATATGTCTATTAATATGCCTTGGGGAATATTAAGGGGGCCTTGCGAGGTCAACATTGAGACCTGGGCTAGGGTACTCCATGTTCCTTGTTTGGTTGTCGAGATGTCCTATATCGGGACCTCGGGTTGCCCTCCCAAGGTTTCTTTTCCTCATTTTTATCTTATATATTCCCCGCATCTTGGTTATGCGCGCTGGAGGAATTCTGAAGAATTCAAGATATTAGACTTGTTGAGATGTGTTGTCGGCGGATCTGAGTGGATCATATGCGCATGGATAGGCTGTTCTGTTCCCTTCGTTGGATCCGTGTAGAGACTGCCCCGGCGTTAGAAAGGCTATCCCGTGCAGGGGCTCCCATCAGTAGGCACCTCCTGATTTGGGACGGACTGTGCTGAATGTGAGGGTGGCCAAGCGGCCTACGGAGTGGGGAGAGACTATCGGTGGACCAAGGGTGACCAACAGCCTAGTCAGTCCCAAGATCCTATGTCACCATATTGAGGGGTGAGGGTGAGGGTGTGGTGGGCCAGCGATGTGGCGACCCACTGGATTTGTGTAAGGATGATTATCAGCCTATTAAATCCCAATATCATATGTCACCTATTGAGGGGTGAAGGTGAGGGTGAGGGTGTGATGGGTCAGCGATGTAACGACCTACTGGATTGTGTATTTCCTGCCACTTTGAGGCTTGATTTGATTATTTGTGATTAATATGAATTGTGATGCATGGGTTGTGCTATTCACTGAGCGTGTGGCTCACCCCTCGCATAATTATTTTCTCCAGTGATTACTGAGGCGGACTTGAAGGAGGAGCTACTCGAGAGACTGCACCAGTAGTGGAGTAGCGCCACGTCCTGCGAGTTTTAGAGGCCATTAGTATCCTTCTTGATTGTATGTATATATTTCCGTGCTTGGGCACCCAGTTTGGATTGTATTTGGATGTATGTGTACATATTGGCTCTCACAGGACATATGATTATGTATCGAGTCTGTAGTATGGTTTTGGATTACAGACTCAGTCTTTTAGCTTCCGCTATCTGTGTATATATCATGTCAGCCTTGCTTTCATCTATGTTGTCATTTTAGTTGTTGTTTAGAGTATTTTATTGATCTCCTGTATAGACTGCTGATATCATGTATACACTTGCCGCGTCTAGGGGACGGCCGCCCTGGAGCATGACAATAGCATAACCCATGCATCACAATTCATATTAACAACAAATAATCATTTTAAAACCCTCAAAGTGGCAGGAACTACACAATCCAGTGGGTCGCTACATCGCCGACCCACCACACCCTCACCCTCACCCCTCAATATGGTGACATAGGATATTGGGACTAACTAGGCTGTTAATCACCCTTGGTCCACCGATAGTCTCTCCTCCACTCCGTAGGCCGCTTGGCCACTCCCACATTCAGCATAGTCCGAATCCAAAATCAGGAGGTACACTGATGGGGGCCCTCTCACAGGACAGCCTTTCTAACGCTGGGCCAGTCTCTACGCGGATCCAACGAGGAGTACAGAAACAGCCTATCCATACGCATATGATCCACTCGGATCCGTCGACAACGCATCTCAACAACTCTAATGTCATGAATTCTTCAGAATTCCACCAGGGCGCATAACCAAGATGCGGGGAACATATATAATATTATTGGGAAAAGAAACCTTGGGAGGGCACCATGAGGTCCTGATATAGGACATCCCGACAACCGAACAAGGAACACGGAGTACCCTAGCCCGGGTCTCAATGTTGACCTCGCAAGGCCCCTTAATATTCCCTAAGGCATGCTAAAATACCATAAGTTCACATTTAATTTAATAAATTAAACTAATAGGACGCATGCATAGGTCGAGGCTTTCCTAGCATGATAACAAGGTGACATGATGCATGGCTCTTACACATATCCTAAGGGTGCAAGTCCCTAACATACAAGATCTAGGGTGCATGCATACTACATAACAGTCATGTTTGCATGGATTACATATTACACAAGTTAATATTAAACCATGGTGCCCCAGGGAAGGACGGTACACGCCCAAGTGCATATAACGCCTCCCTACTGGGTTGGATTGTCCCACTCACCGATAACCGGGTCGTCGCGCGACCGTCCGTCAAGATCTGCAAGACAGGGTAATCAACTCGGTGAGTAAAATACACAAATATATACAAAAATACACTAAAATACCCAACACTCGGACAAGCGTACATACGGCCCGTACGCACGCGAGTCCGAGCACCCCGACTCACTCCCGAACCCCCGGGCAGCCGTACGCACGGCCACCCGACCCAGGCGCACAGTCGCGCCCCAGCCCGCGCGCCCAGACGCACTGCCGAGCCCCTGCCCGCATGCCCAGACACGCGGTCGAGCCCCCCGGGTGCACCGCGCGCTCACTGCGCCCCAGCGCAGCAACCCGCGCGCACACCCACACCCCCTGTGCCCCAGCGCCTCACCCCGCGCGCGCACAGCACGCCTGCACCTCTGCGCAGCGCTCCTCGCGCACGCCCCCGCACGGCGCCCTGTGCGCAGCATCCGCACGCGGCCCCCTGCGCGTGGCGCGCACTGCGCCTTTGCGCAGCGCCCAGCGCGCAGCACCCGCACCCTCCTGCTCCACCCGCGCGCACGCCCGCGTGCCCTGCCAGCCTGCCCGACAGCGCCAAGCCCTGCGCCTGCCAGCCCGCCTGCCCTGCCAGCGTACCCGAGCCAACCAACCACCCCAACCGGCACCCACTACCACCAACAGCCACCCAAACCACCATAAAAGCCATACACACCCAAAAAACACCTCCTAATCAAACATCTAAACAAGAAAGGAAGGAAAGGAAACCTCACCAAAGGAAGGAAAGGAAGGAAGGGAAGATCGGTAGCTCTTCGCGCACCGAAACACCTCCTCAAGGACCACCACCACCACGATCTCCTTCAGCCCTCGAAATGGCTGAAATCAGAGGAGAAAAGAGGGCATTAGAGGGGGTCACACTTGAGGGAACTCGAATCCGAGACCACTGGAAGGTAGATCGGGAGCTCACCTATCTTTTCTCTTCTTAGGGTTTTTGGTTTTGACCACTTGAACTATGTCTTAAATGGGATTTAAAGAGAGGGAGAGAGAGAGAAATTTTTGGGGAAGATTCTGAATAGTGGGGGAAATGTTGTAGTCGTGGGATTTTATTATCCCCACACCCACACCACACACACTCACACCACTTAAGCTAACTAATTAGGTTTAGGCTAGGTTTAATTAGGTTTAAGCTAGGTTTAACCCTAGTCAACCCATCCACACAAAAAGCCAAATCCATTTGACCAAGTCATGGGCCCACTTTGACCAAGTCAAGTCTTCCAATGACTTCTCGCTCGGTCAAAACCCGGATACGCTTCGGAACTGCGAAATTCTGAAACGTTACCGGAATTTGATGAAATTTTCGTGAGTGGCTTGGAATGGCACCAGGACACATAATATACAGTTAGATTTTCAATCGGAGTCCTCAAACTCAGGATGATAGCTAATAGTCCAAAATTTTAGCGGTTCCGATCGAAAAATGAAAAAACTAAAAAATTGTCAGAATGTTCCAATGGTTACTAGAAGGCTAAAAAGTGACACATATATAACATCCAGAAAATTCAAAATAATAATAAAATAACAAAAATTGATATAATAACATGAAAACACACATTTTTCTCTATAAAAATAAACTATTAATTAGTAAAAGTTGAAAACAAATAAAACTTATCATCTTATGGATTTGTATAAATCATAAACCTAGCTTTATTAAAGAAAATTCAATTTTAATAATCTAACTTAGATCTAATAATAATAAATAATAGATCAAAACCCTGGTTTTATAAAAATATAAGAATCTAACAATATGAACATATGTATATCAAAACTCTAATTTGATAAAAACACAAAATCCCATAACATAAAAAAAATATTTAATTCTTAAAATAATTAATAAATCAAAACCCTATTTTTTATTAAAAGCTCAAAAATCCAAATACCTAAGCATGGATCTAATAAATAATAGGAAAATCAAAAGGTAAAAAGAAAAGATATATTAAATACCTTTTTTTTCTCTCTCCGCTCTCTCTCTCTCTCCCAAACTCTTCGGCACCTCACATCTCTCTCTCTCCCTCTCTCTCTCTCTCATATATACATATTTATCTAATCTAATATTCTCATTTGATTTCAATTTAAATTTAAAAAGTGGTTATTAGAAAGATTTGAAAGGATATGCACAAAAAAAAGAATATATGAATAACCAAAATAAGAAATGACAACTAAGGAAATCATAAATTTTATATTTATTATATCATATATGTAATAAAACAAATCAAATCAAATATACAATATCAATTGCAACACAATTATGTAAGATATAAAACATTGATTAGAAAATCATTGCAGAAACGGAGGCGTGGAAACATTATACAATGGCCTTTGAATTTTTTCTGATTTACAAATAGGTCCCTATACGAATTACAGATAGGTCCCTGCAGTCTATAATAGAAAAATTCAAGATTCAAAAACTAGGTCCCTGAAAATCAATAACAATGAAATCTCAAAATTTAATATTTTGAGCTCTAAAATTTTATAAAATTGTAACCATTTAAAATCTTGAAAATCTTCGAAAGAAAATATATATAATTTTTAAAATTAACAAATAGTATTTAAAATTGCAAACTAAAATGGGCCCATAAGGATACACTAAATGGGCCAAAACTTAAAAACACACAAAATACACTAATTTTAATTCAAATATCATATTTACATATTTAAATCAAATATATAAAGAAGAGAAAATGCACAGGTGTTACATACTTCCCCCCTTTAGGAATTTAGTCCTCTAAATTCAGGGGAGAACACAAAATAAAAGATATATGACATTCAATGATAGCAATCATCCAACCAATAGCTGTAAGGGTAGTCTTACAATTTTAACTCATAACAACATCAATACAATCATTTCACTAGTAGGGTTACACGTCCGTGTAATACCTAACAAGCACAATAATATAGAAAATGGTATAAGAATCCAACTTATACCCCACAAACAATCAAACAAATGTACATCCATACAATAATTATATAAGTCGGCTTACAAATCCAACTCATACCTAACAAGCTCAATAATATGAAAAAAAATGGTATAAGATTCTAACTTATACCCCACAAACAATATTCAATTAAATGCACAAGCAAAACTATCAATGCTCTGCATTAAAGTTTCAATCAATATCAATACAAGTGACATACAATCACACAACAAAATAATCATATAAATTATACCCACAATTCTTCCGCTGCGCCACTCTGCTAGTGACCCAAATCACAAGTGGATGAACTTATACATCACAAACAATGACAACAATCATTTGCAATAATTAAACGTATATGTCAAATCCACCCATTCTTCACATCATAGGTGTTATAACTCATACAACATAAGCAAAAGGCAAACAATACAATAAAAATATACAAGTCAAGCTCACCCATGTCCCATACTATGGGTGATTGATTTGTACGGAACAAGCAAAGACATTACAAGCAACCAAATGCATAAGCCAAGCCCACCTATGTCCCATACCATAGGTGGTCCAACTAATACAATGCAAACATTGACAATAGCAAAAACAATCATATCAAACAATTTCATACATAATTGTACAAGTTAGGCTCATCTACGTCCCATACCATAAATGATCAACTTGTACGTCAAATAGGGCAATAATAATGACAACATAAAACTAAAGACATTTATGACATTAAGAAAAATAATATGCTAACATGGACATTCACGGATTGATGAACCATCGACTTATACAAAATGTGAAAAGCATCCTAATAAAATTGTGTACATGGCCACATTGAACAATTTGAAAATATCGGTTCTTAAAGTATGCCTCTCATGTGTGCACGCTTTGACGTATATTTAGTATGAGCTATCATCCACCACATATGCTCTTACATAGAATATCCACTAATAAGAATGCAAATCCTATATGCATCAATCCTAATTGACCCAACTCATCCTAGGCTTCAAAGGAATGACTCTCATACTGGCTTATCTTGAGGCTCTAAGAAAATAATAATTTACAATGAACCAAAATAACTAAGCTCTATAAGATAGGGTATCCAAAAACTCAGGTGGGATATCCTAAGATCCAATAATGCAATCTAAACTCTTAAAAATATAGCTAGATTGATATGCGTGCTAAATGCACATGAACCTGAATTTACAAGATGTAATTATAATATCGAAATGCATAGCATAATGTAGAAAAGTAATTAGCATATTAAATATTGTATATATAAAATAAAACCTTCATGATAAACACGTATAAATAATGTATTAAAAGAATTTAAAGCTCATTCCATTTAATATATAGCACAATAAATTTGTAAACCATGTAAAATATATATATAGTTACGTTGCAAAAAATAATAAAAAAATAACGTAACAAATATGTAGAGAGTTGAATTAAGAAAGATCTAGTAATATCTTTATTTTTGAATTATTAAGATTTGAATATATCGATATGATTTACTTAAATTTGACTTTGAAAACTAAAAATATAATTACAATTTATATAAATATGATTTGAAATCTTTCATTTAAATAAATAAATAAACATGAGTAACCGCTAAATTTATGGCAAGGTAAAAACGTGTATATATATATAAAAAAATATGGGTCACTTCCCCTTTAATAAGAAATCAATAGATTTAGGCTCTAGGGTAACCAAAATAATCAAATAATTTTTTTTTTTTTTTTTATAGACCAATATAATCTCCTTAGGATGATCAAACTTAAGTCCTAAACTTCACAGGCTAACTAAGCTTAGGCGTATAGAAAATCAAGAATGGGATCGATAGAAAACTCGATGTCACGATCATGAGAAGACAGGACAATTCATCTGGAAATACCTCAAGAAATTAAGATACAATAGGAGTTACACTAACTTAGGCCTTCAAGTCCACAATGATGGCTAGATATCCCTCACATTGTTCGTCTAGCAATCTCTGAGCATGAGGAGAAAAGACGAATCCGATCGTATATGATCCACCAAAACCCCCAAAGCGGAACGATTGTCAGTTGGGAATACGAAAGGTCACAACTTTTGAAAAACAATCAACACTTGTGTAGGCTAACAACAAATCCATGCCAAAGATAACTTTGAAACCAAGAATATCGAGAATGAAGAGATTAGTAAGCATCTAATGCCCATTGATCTGAACCAAGCAAGAGAGAAAGCGAACCTTGGTGACAACTTGTTCACCAACGACAATGGTTATGTGAAGTGTAGACACCATGTATATATGTGTCACTTTTAAACTTTTGGTCACCATTGGACCATTCTGGCAGTTTTCCAGTTATTTTCATTTTTCGATCGGAACCGCTAAAATTTCGGGCTGTTAGCTATCGTCCTGAGATTGAGGACTCCGATTGAAAATCTAACTGCATATTATGTGTCCTGGTGCCATTCTAAGCCACTCACAAAAATTTCATCGAATTCCGGTAACGTCTCAGAATATCACAGTTCCGGGGCGTATCCGGGTTTTGACCGAGCGAGAAGTCATTGGGAGAGTTGACTTGGTCAAAGTGGGCCCATGACTTAGTCAACCCTTTTTGTTTTTATTTGTGGTTGGGTTGACCCAAGTCAAAGCCCACTTAAACTCATTAATCAAGCTTAAAACCCTAATTAACCTTGATTACCCTAATCTAAGGATGGTTTGACTTATTTAAGTGAAATCTAAAAGTTGCCCTACACTATTCATCATCTTCTTCCTTGAGATTTCTCTCTCCCCCTCTCTCTTTTTCTAAGTTTTGAGCCACCTAGAGGGCTTAGAACTTAAAACTCAAAACATAGAAAGGATAGATCCGGTCCCGATCTACACCCCGGTGTTTTCGGATTCGAATTCCGGCGTGTCTAGCCCTTTCTTCCGCCCTCTCTTCTCCTCAGATCTGAGCCATTTCGGAGGTGGGAAGAGGTCTTGGTGGTGGAGACCCTTGGAGAGGTGTTTCGGTGCGCGGAGAGCAACCGAACCTCCCTTCCTTCCCTTGGTAAGCTCTTTTTCCTTCTTTTTTTGGCTTAGATGCTTGTTAGGAGGGTGGTTTTGAGGTTGGGTGGTGGTCGGCGGCTGTGGGTGGCTGTTGGTGGTGGTTGGGAGGCGGTCGGAGGCCATTGGTGGCCGGTGGTTGGTGGTAGAGGTGCTCAGACAGGTTGGTGGTCTGTCCTGGGCAGGATGGCAGCTGGCGCAGCAGGCAGTGCATCAGGTGGCCGGGCGCGCAAGGGCGTGCGCGCGGGCGTGCGCTTGGGTGGTGCAGGGGGCGTGCTGGGCGAGCTGGGTAGGTGTGCAGCTGGCAGGCCGTGCTTGGGCAGCAGGCGGGCAGTGCTCGGGCAGCAGGGGAGCGGTGCTCGGGCCACTCGGCGATGCGCGCAGGCAGGCAGCGCGGGCAAGCGGCGCGGGCAGGCTGGCAGGCGCGCTGGGCACGTGTTGCCGAGCGTGCGCGTGGGCGCTGGGTGAGGGTCCCGGGTGCTGGGCACCCTCACCTATTGAGGGGTGAGGGTGAGGGTGAGGGTGAGGGTGTAGTGGGTTGGCGATAGCGACCCACTGGATTTGTGTAGCTGTTGCCATTTTGTGGCTTGTAAAATGATGATTGTGGATTATAGCATCTGGTTGTGGTTAATATAAGCTGTGATGCATGGGTTGTGCTATTCACTGAGCGTGTGGCTCACCCCTCGCATAATATTTTTCTCCAGAGTCATCCGAGTCGGATCCAGAGGAGGAGCTCCCCGAGGGACTTCATCAGTAGCGGAGTAGCGCCGCGTCCCACGAGTTTCAGAGGCTATCAGCATCCCTTGTGATTGTATGTATTTATTCCGTGCTTGGGCACGCGTCTATGTATTATTGGATGTCTTTATATATATTGGCTCTCACAGGACAGTTGATTATGTATCGAGTCTGTAATATGTTTTTGGATTACAGATTCAGTCTTTTAGCTTCCGCTTTTGGTGTATATATTATGTCAGCCCTGCTTTTGCTGTCTTTGTTGTCGTTTTGGCTATTGTGTGAGTATGTTATTGAACTCCTGTTTACTGATATCATATATACACTTGCCGCGTCCCGGGGTCGGCCGGCCCTGGGGCGTGACAAAAGTTGGTATCAGAGCCTGGTCCTGTCAGAGCCAATGGTCTTCTTTTCGTAGAGATGAGTCCTAGGATTTCTATGTGAGTATTGTGATCCTAGTGTCTGGTTTTCTTAGGATTGCTGATATGCCTCCTCGTGGAGGACGGCGCGGACATGGTCCCTCTCGACCTTTGGAGGTTTTCGGACCTACTAGAGGCGAGGATGCTACTGGAGAGTCCACGGCTGTGAGGCCAGGATCGGCGCAGGAGCCTCCCGCATGGAAACGTGCGTTCGCTCGATAGCGGATTTGGTGGAGACTCAGACCAAGGCACTGGAGGCCCAAACCAGAGTGTTGGCGGAGCAGGCGCGGGAGATCCAGGAGCTGAGGGCGGCCCGTGATGCAATTCCACAGGTCCCCTTGGTGGCGGATCCGCCTGTGGTACCCAAAGTGCCCCCAATTCCCGTGGTGATTCCAGCGGAGAGAGCTCAGGATCCCCTGGTGTGGGAGGTGGAGCTAGAGGCTGCAGCGCAAGTACCGAGAGTGGTTGTTCGAGTTAAGGAGGCCGGGTTGTAGCCGTCCTGGCAGAAGGCTCCCATCCGTAGGTACCACCGATGCAGTCGGAGGGGTACTGATCATGGGAGTATACCAGGTAGAGGCTACCCGGAAGAGGATCAATGAATGATGTCGCGAGCGTGGAATCATTCTCCCCCTTCGTTGGATCCGTGTAGGGACTCCTCAGCGTTAGACAGGCCTTCCTGACAAAGGGCTCCCATCAGTAGGCACCTCCTGATTTGGGTTCGGACTGTGCTGAATTGTGGGAGCGGACCAGGCGGCCCACGGTGTGGAGGAGAGGCTACCGGTGAACCAGGGGTGAAGAGCAGTCTAAGTCTCTCCCAAAGTCCCAATATGTCTCCTTTTGGGAGTGAGGGTGTGGATGAGGCGAAGACGCGTCGTCTCGTGACCCAATTGTTGTTCGACCGTTCCCAAGGAGGTTGGGTCCGGTCTTGAGATGGAGGTTGAAGGATATCGGTGGGTGATTATCTAGATGTAGATGATCCAGTGCGGTTGGTTGTGTTCTTTAAGAGTGATGTCTTCTTCTAGTGTTCCTTTTCTGGTTTAAGGGGCCGTGTGAGGTCAGCGTTGAGACCCGGGCTAGGGTACTCCGAGTTCCTTGTTTGGTTGTCGGGTATCCTATGTCGGGACCTCATGTTGCTCTCCCGAGGTTTCTTTTCCCAGTCAAGGAATACTCTGGAAGCATCAGCTGATGGTGGTTTAAGTGCGAGATTTGGTTGGTTGGAGCGGATGGTTTTCTGGGCCACGTGATTTCCTGCAAGGGCATATCTGTGGACCCGGTCAAGATGCTCGCCGTGTCAAATTGGCGTCGACCGTCGAACCCTGCAGAGATTCGGAGCTTCCTGGGCTTGGAGGGTTATTGCGGGAGGTCTGTCGAGGGTTTCTCGAAGATAGCTGTACCTCCTAACCGCCTCGCTTGGAAGGATGTCCGGTTCGAATGGTCCCCGTCTTGCGAGGAGAGCTTCCTGGAGTTTAAGCGAAGGCTCACCTCAGCGCCAGTTCTTACCCTTCCGTCTGGGAGGGGTGGGTTCGCAGTTTGCTCTAAGGCATCGCGGTTGGGTGTGGTGACCTTGTTTCCCCAGGTTGGCATGCCCTCAGGCAAAGTTCGAGATTCAACATCGCGTGGGAAGCGTCAGTCCATCGAGATTCCTCAGTGGACGTGAGAGTGGGTTGTCAGGGATTGTTGCAGACTCGTTAATGTCACGTTCGGGTCACGACGCCATCTTGGTGATCATTGACCGACTGACTAAGTTCGCGATTCCCTCCCTATCAGACTGATTGAGTCTCTGGACGCCTTGACGTGGGTTTTCACCTTCGCGATTGTTCGTCTTCATGGCACTCCAGTCGGCGCTATTTTCGGTTGAGACGCGAGGGTTACTTTGAGGTTGTGGCGCAGCCTTTGGCGCGAGCCTCCATTTAAGTATAGCGTTTCATCGCCGATGGACAGCCAGTCAATGAGGACGATTCGGACCTTGGAGGACATGCTATGTGCCTGCGTGCTCGATGATGAGGGCAGTTGGGTGAGGCACCACCCATTTGTTGGGGTATGCCTGCAAGCGACTGCCATTCGAGCACCCAGATGGATCTGTGAAGGGCACTCTACAGGCGCAGTTTCATACCTCCCTTGTGTTGAGACGGTTGTGAAGCGCCAGTTGGAGGGGCCATAAGTTGTTGTTTGACCTTGCGGTGGCCGGGTTGGTTCGTGCGTATATCTGCACCTCCCAGAACCGACAGAGGGCTACCCAGGTCATCGTCGCCAGGGGCTTACCTTTGGGTTTTGGCGACCATATTTTCAGAAGGTGTCCTGGTTTAGGGGCACCCTCTGTTTCGTCGTGCGGGGCAAGCTGAGTCCGCGTTTCATTGGGCCGTTCCTCATCCTCGAGCGAGTTGGGGAAGTGGCCTATCGCATAGCTCTGCCCCCACAGTTGGCTCAGGCCCATGACGTCTTCCATGTCTCGCAGCTGAGGCGATATGTCCACGATCCTGCTCACGTCATCCCGTTCGAGCCGCTCGTCTTCGAGCCGGGCTTGTCATTCGTGGAGCAGCCGATTGAGATCATGGACCGCCGCGAGAAAGGGCTCCGCACCAAGACCGTCCAGTTGGTCAAGGTGCGATGGCAGCACCGTTCCGGTGCCGAGGCCATTTGTGAGCTCGAGGATGCCTTGCGTGACGCGTATCCGCATCTCTTCCCTTCCTAGATGTTTTTGCATTATTTTGAGGACAAAATTTCCTAAGGGGGAAGAATGTTATATATGTGTCACTTTTAACCTTCTGGTAACCATTGGACCATTCTGGCAGATTTGCAGTTTGTTCGTTTTTTCGATCGGAACCGCTAAAATTTCAGGCTGTTAGCTATTGCCCTGAGATTGAGGACTCCAATTGAAAATCTAACTGCATATTATGTGTCCTGGTGCCATTCTAAGCCACTCACGAAAATTTCATCGAATTCCGGTAACGTCTCAGAATATCGCAGTTCCGCGGCGTATCCGGGTTTTGACCGAGCGAGAAGTCATTGGGAGAGTTGACTCGGTCAAAGTGGGCCCATGACTTAGTCAACCCTTTTTGTTTTTATTTGTGGTTGGGTTGACCCAAGTCAAAGCCCACTTAAACTCACTAATCAAGCTTAAAACCCTAATTAACCTTGATTACCCTAATCTAAGGGTGGTTTGACTTATTTAAGTGAATCTAAAAAGTTGCCCTACACTATTCATCATCTTCTTCCATGAGATTTCTCTCTCCCCCTCTCTCTTTTTCTAAGTTTTGAGCCACCTAGAGGGCTTAGAACTTAAAACTCAAAACATAGAAAGGGTAGATCCGGTCCCGATCTACACCCCGGTGTTTTCGGATTCGAATTCCGGCGTGTCTAGCCCTTTCTTCTGCCCTCTCTTCTCCTTAGATCTGAGCCATTTCGGAGGTGGGAAGAGGTCTTGGTGGTGGAGACCCTTGGAGAGGCGTTCGGGTGCGCGGAGAGCAACCGAACTTCCCTTCCTTCCCTTGGTAAGCTCTTTTTCCTTCTTTTTTTTTGGCTTAGATGCTTGTTAGGAGGGTGGTTTTGAGGTTGGGTGGTGGTCGGCGGCTGTGGGTGGCTGTTGGTGGTGGTTGGGAGGCGGTCGGAGGGCATTAGTGGCCGGTGGTTGGTGGTAGGGGTGCTTGGACAGGTTGGTTGTCTGTCCCAGGCAGGATGGCAGCGGGCGCAGCAGGCAGTGCATCAGGTGGCCGTGCGCGCGAGAGCGCGTGCGCGCGGGCGTGCGCTCGGGTGGTGCAGGGGGCGTGCTGGGCGCGCTGGGTAGGCGGGCAGCTGGCAGGCAGTGCTCGGGCAGCAGGCGGGCAGTGCTCGGGCAGCAGGCGAGCGGTGCTTGGGCCACTCGACGATGCGCGCAGGCAGGCAGCGCGGGCAAGCGGCGCGGAGACTGGCAGGCGCGCTGGGTGAGGGTCCCGGGTGCTGGGCGCCGGGGCGCTGGGCGTGCTGGGTGCTGGGTGTGCTGGGAGTGGGTGCTGGGCGCTGGGCGCGAGGGCGCTGGGCGCTGAGCACAGTGCAGGAGCATGCGCGCGGGGCGCTGGGCAGAGGCGCAGGCGTGCGCGCGGTGAGGAGAGCAGTGGGTGCGAGCGGGCGGGTGCGCGTGAGGGGCGCTGCGCTGGGGCGCAGTGCTTACGGGTGCACCCGGGGCTGGGCGAGCTGCTGCTCGAGTGGGTGATGCGAGCGGTGGTGCACGCGGGGTGAGCGCGGGGCGAGGCGCTGGGCGCGCGGGGCATGCGGTGTGCGCGTGGGCCAGCGCGGGGCGTGCGGTGTGCGCGCGGGTTGCTGCGCTGGGGCGCAGTGGACGCGCGGTGCACCCAGGGAGCTCGGCGGCGTGTCCAGACGTGCGGGCAGGGGCTCGACAGGGCGCCTGTGTGCGCGGGCTGAGGCGCGGCGGTGCATCCTGGGGCGGGTGGCCGTGCGAGCGGCTGCCCGGTGGTGCGGGAGTGAGTCGGGGTGCTTGGGCTAGCGTGCATACGGGTCGTATGTACATTTGCCCGAGTGTTGGGTATTTTTAGTGTATTTTTGTCGTGTTTGTGGATTTTACTCACCAAGTTGATACCCTGTCTTGCAGATCTTGACGGACGGTCGCGCGACGACCCGATCTCCGGTGAGTGGGACAATCCAACCCAGTAGGGAGGCGTTATACGCACTTGGGCGTGTACCGTCCCCCCCTGGGGAGCCATGGATTTATATTAACCGTTGTAATGTATAATCCATGCGATCATGATTAAAATGTAGTATGCATGCTACCCTAGACTTGTATGTTAGGGACTTGCACCCTTAGGATATGTGTAAGAGCCATGCACCCTGTTTCCCATGTTAGGAAGCCTCAGCCTATGCATGCGTCCTATTAGTTTGATTATTAAATTAAATGTTAGCATGCCTTGTATAATATTATAGGGAGGGGCCTTGCGAGGTCAACATTGAGACCCGGGTTAGGGTACTCCGTGTTCCTTGTTTGGTTGTCGGGATGTCCTGTATCGGGACCTCATGCTGCCCTCCCAAGGTTTCTTGTCCCAATAATATTATAACCCTTGTTAATAATTAATATGTTATCCCTTGTTAATTTGTTATTATGCATGTTCCCCGCATCTTGGTTATGCGCCCTGGAGGGATTCTGAAGAATTCATGACATCAGAGTTGTTAGGATGTGTTGTCTGCGGATCCGAGTGGATCGTAAGCGATGGATATGCTGTTCTGTTCCCTTCGTTGGATCCGTGTAGAGACTACCCCGGCGTTGGAAAGGATGTCCCGTGCAGGGGCTCCCATCAGTAGGCACCTCCTGATCTTGGACTCAGACTGTGCTGAATGTGGGAGTGGCCAAACGGCCTACGGAGTGGGGAGAGACTATCGGTGGACCAAGGGCGACCATCAGCCTAGTCAGTCCCAATATCCTATGTCACCATATTGATGGGTGAGGGTGAGGGTGTGGTGGGCCGGCGATGTGGTGACCCACTAGGTTTGTGTAAGGATGATTATCCGCCTATTAAGTCCCAATATCCTATGTCACCTATTGAGGGGTGAGGGTGAGGGTGAGGGTGTAGTGGGTTGGTGATAGCGACCCACTGATTTGTGAAGTCCCAATATCCTTTGTCACCTATTGAGAGGTGAGGGTGAAGGTGTAGTGGGTTGGCGATAGCGACCCACTGGATTTGTGCAGTTCTTGCCATTTTGTGGCTTGTAAAATGATGATTGTGGATTATAGCATCTGGTTGTGGTTAATATAAGCTGTGATGCATGGGTTGTGCTGTTCACTGAGCGTGTGGCTCACCCCTCGCATAATATTTTTCTCCAGAGTCATCTGAGTCGGATCCAGAGGAGGAGCTCCCCGAGGGACTTCATCAGTAGCGGAGTAGCGCCACGTCCCACGAGTTTCAGAGGCTATCAGCATCCCTTGTGATTGTATGTATTTATTCCGTGCTTGGGCACGCGTCTGTGTATTATTGGATGTCTTTGTATATATTGGCTCTCACAGGACAGTTGATTATGTATCGAATCTGTAATATATTTTGGATTACAGATTCAATCTTTTAGCTTCCGCTTTTGGTGTATATATTATGTCAGCCCTGCTTTTGTTGTCTTTATTGTCGTTTTAGCTGTTGTGTGTGAGTATGTTATTGAACTCCTGTTTACTGATATCATATATACACTTGCCGCGTCCCGGGGTCAGCCGGCCCTGGGGCGTGACAAATCAAGATTGTAAACTTCTTTACTAAAAGTTTTGCAAATCCAATAAAGTGAATGAATGTGTGGAACCCTAAAAAGAACATACGTTGAATGACCTGTAATAGAGACAACACTACAATCCCTTACTGTCATAAAGAAAATCCTAAATGAAATAACAAATGTCACAGATAATAACACCCTTTTTTTTTTCTAGACAAAACCCTAACCTAGGCTCCGACAGGACGTGGCTCTGATACCATCTGTAACGCCCCACATTTACCTAACCGTTTATCAGACGGTAAATGCGTCGCTACTAAATTTAATCTAAATACAAGACCAAAATTTGCAGCTTTTTTTTTTATGATAACAATATAATAAAACAAATGATAATAAATATAAGTAATATCAAATGTTTTTAAATCACCAATGGTCTTACAAAATATCAGAGTTTTGCGAAGACAAGATACTAAAAAAGAAATACACAATAAACCACCCCTGTGGGAGCCATCTAAACTGAACAAACCCAAGTAGTCGATCGTGACTATAATTCACATTTGAACCACTACTTCGAAGATATTCATGAAAGATGCGAAAAGGCCAAACTTCAATTTGATCCTTGAAATATGCGATACCTGGTTATGAAACAACCAGCCCATATCGAAAAGGGTGAGCAATTAACTCAGTGAATAAGCCCATTGACAAATTACTTCACGTGACAGTTATATAAAAAATAAGTTATATAAAAATCAGAATTTCTTTTAATAAATCTTTTATTTTATTAAATCGATTTAAAATCATGAACTTAAAAAAAAACATTTTAATGCAAGCACATGGCCCAATCCTTGACCCACACACAAGAAAGCATGAGAGTTAAATAATACAGTCATATATATATATAAAATAAAGTTATATTAAAAACAAGAATTTCCTTTAATAAATCAATATAAATTCATGAGCTAAAAAAATATATATTTTAAAGCAATCATGTAGCCCAATCCTTGGCCCACGTTGTAGAAATCATGAGGTTTAAATGATATGACCGGGTCGGGTTCTCAATCGGAAGAACCGTTTCCCCAAAATAGGTGTGCCAAGCCCCAAGCGACTAAATCGCTCAAAAAGCTCCCTCGAGGAGACGTCGGATCTAGAAGACGCTGATGGGTCGCCGCTGCCATCACTACGAGAACACCAGCACAGGATGCCCCGGTTGCTGCAAACTCCAAACAAAGGAATCCGCCGCTACAAGGAATGCTTTACCACACCCCTCACCGATCTTGGGACTCTTCGAGTCCTAGACCTTCCTCCCCAAAGGCGAAATACAACGGGGGGATTTATTCCTGAAATATGCTATGATGTGCATCTTAATAAAATCACCTAGGACTAGGTTGTCTCCACTAGTCCTAAATTTTTCCAAAAATATCAAAAATGATAATCCTTAATCTAATATTATTTCAAAAACATAAGCATTAGAAAATGTATTACATTAATTCTTGAAACATAAATAGCATAATACATGCTATTTTAAATGACATAATGAATGAATTAAATCATGCAATTTTATTTAATAAAAATGCAATTTGACCAATATGAAAAATGTTATATATGTGTCACTTTTTGCCTTCTGGTAACCATTGGAGCATTCTGGCAGTTTTTGAGTTTTTTCGTTTTTCGATCGGAACCGCTAAAATTTTGGACTGTTAGCTATCGTCCTGTGTTTGAGGACTCCGATTGAAAATCTAACTGCATATTATGTGTCCTGGTGCCATTTCAAGCCACTCACGAAAATTTCATCGAATTCCGGTACGTTTCAGAATTTCACAGTTCCGGGGCGTATCCGGGTTTTGACCGAGCGAGAAGTCATTGGGAGAGTTGACTCGATCAAAGTGGGCCCATGACTTGGTCAACCCCTTTTATTTTTTTTGTGGTTGGGTTGACCCAAGTCAAAACCCACTTAAGCTCACCTAATCCTCTCTTAAACCCTAATTAAACCTAGTTAACCCTAATCTAAGTGTGTTGACTTATTTAAGTGAGCAAGATTTCTCTCCCCCCACTATTCATCATCTTCCCCACTTGTTTTCTCTCTCCCCCTCTCTCTTTTTCCACCTTTTACCCTAGTTAGAGAGCTTGGATCTCAAAACCCAAAGAAGAGAAAGGTAAGGGGAGCTCCCGATCTATCCACCGGTGGTCTCGGATTCGAGTTCCGATGTGTTTAGCCCCTTCTCACGCCCTCTTTTCTCCCCTGTTTGCAGCCATTTCAAGGGCTGAGGAAGTACTCGGTGGTGGTGGCCTTGGAGGAGGTGTTTCGGTGCGCGGAGAGCAACCGAACTTCCCTTCCTTCCCTTCCTTCCTAGGGTAAGCCTTCTTTCCTTCCTTTTTCATGTTTAGATGCATGTTAGGAGGGTGATTTTGGGTGTTGGTGGCTGTTGGGGGTGGTTGGTGGTGGTTAGTGGCCATTGGTGGCCGGTCGGAGGTGGTTGGGTGGCTCAGGCAGGCAGACAGGGCAGGCGGGCTGTCCGTGTAGATGGCAGCACAGGCAGCGCAGCAGGCAGCGCAGCAGGCGGAGCGGGTGGCAGGACGCGCTCGTGTGCGCGCGGGCGTGCGCTCGGGCGCTGGGCGCTGGGCCCTGGGCGATGGTCGCAGGTGTTGGGCGCGGGTGCTGGGCGCTGGGCGTTGGGCACCGTGCGGGAGTGTGCACGCGGAGCGCTGCGCAGAGGCACAGGCGTGCTGTGCGCGCGCGGTGGACGAGCCGGTGGTGCGCGCGGAGCGAGTCGATGGCGCGCTGGGCGAGCGGTGGTGCGCGCGGGGTCTGCGCGGGGCGAGGCGCTGGGCGCAGGGCGTGCGGTGCACCCGGGAGGCTCGGCAGCGTGTCCGGGCGTGCGGGCAGGGGCCCGACAGTGCGCCTGGGTGCGCGGGCTGAGGCGCGGCGGTGCGCCCGGGGCGGGTGGCTGTGCGGATGGTTGCAGGGGGTTCGGGAGTGAGTCGGGGTGCTCGGACTCGCGTGCGTACAGGCCGTATGTACGCTTGTCTGAGTGTTGGGTATTTTAATGTATTTTTGTGTATTTTTGTGGTATTTGTGTATTTTACTCACCAAGTGGAACACCCTATCTTGCAGATCTTGACGGACGGTCGCGCGACGACCCGATTATCGGTGAGTGGGACAACCCAACCCAGTTGGGAGGCGCTATATGCACTTGGGTGTATACCGTCCTCCCCTGGGGCACATAGTTAATATTAACTGATAAATATGTAATCTGTGCGAGCATGATTAGTGTGTAGAATGCATGCCACCCTAGACTTTGTATGTTAGGGACTTGCACCCTTAGGATATGTGTAAGAGCCGTGCATCCTGTCACCTTGTTATCATGCTAGGAAAGCCTCGACCTATGCATGCGTCCTATTAGTTTTATTTATTAAATTAAATGCAAGCTTATGATATTTTTAGCATGCCTTAGGGAATATTAAGGAGGCCTTGCGAGGTCAACATTGAGACCCGGGCTAGGGTACTCCGTGTTCCCTGTTTGGTTGGCGGGATGTCCTATATCGGGACCTCAGGTTGCCCTCCCAAGGTTTCTTTTCCTCATTTTTATTATATATAATTTCCCCGCATCTTGGTTATGCGCGGTGGAGGAATTCTGAAGAATTCAGGACATTAGAGTTGTTGAGATGTGTTGTCGGCGGATCCGAGTGGATCATATGCGTATGGATGGGCTGTTCTGTTCCCTTCGTTGGATCTGTGTAGATACTGCCCCGGCGTTAGAAAGGTCGTCCCGTGTAGGGGCTCCCATCAGTAGGCACCTCCTGATTTGGGACGGACTGTGCTGAATGTGGGGGTGGCCAAACGGCCTACGGAGTGGGGAGAGACTATCGGTGGACCAAGGGTGACCAACAGCCTAGTCAGTCCCAATATCCTATGTCACCATATTGAGGGGTGAGGGTGAGGGTGTGGTGGGCCGGCGATGTGGCGACCCACTGGATTTGTATAAGGATGATTATCAGCCTATTAAGTCCCACTATCCTATGTCACCTATTGAGGGGTGAGGGTGAGGGTGGGGGTGTAGTGGTTCGGCGATGTAGCGACCCACTGGATTTGTGTTGTTCATGCCACTTTGGGGCTTTTACTGATTAATTGTGGTTAATATGAATTGTGATGCATGGGTTGTGCTATTCACTGAGCTTGTGGCTCACCCCTCGCATAATATTTTTCTCCAGTGATTACTGAGGCGGACTTGAAGGAGGAGCTACCCGAGAGACTGCACCAGTAGCGGAGTAGCACCACGTTCCGCGAGTTTTTGAGGCCATCAGCATCCTTTTTTTATTGTATGTATATATTTCCGTGCTTGGGCACCAAGTTTGGATTGTATTTGGATATATGTGTGTATATTGGCTCTCACAGAACATATGATTATGTATCAAGTCTGTAGTATATTTTTGAATTACAGATTCAGTTTTTTCAGCTTCCGCTATCTGTGTATACATCATGTCAGCCTCTTTGTTGTCTGTGTTGTCTTTTTAGCTGTTGTTTATGGTATGCTATTGATCTCCTGTATTGACTGCTGATATCATGTATACACTTGCCGCGTCCCTGGGACGGCCGCCCTGGGGCGTGACAAAAAAAATATCCAAATCATGCAAATTTATCACAATAAATATCATTGGCATATGAAATTCAACGTTATAGAGCAAAAGCTCACACGAAATAAATCGATAGACCCACTCACCTCGAATGGACCCTAGGTCCGGAGAATGAAGCCCGCAACAAAATTTACAACCTAGATGAACCAAATAAATTATTAATTAAAACCTATAATTCAAGCGTAGATCTAATTTCTCTAATCATAATCAATAGGTATAAATCTTTATACCCAATGAGCTAAATTTATCTCATATAAATCATACAAAAGAAAATATAATAGAACCTAAGAAGAAGAATAAAAACCTATTTACCATCTAACCAAACACTAAAAGACAAAACCAGAAAAGATAAAACACAGAAAAAGACAATATCCAGAAAATTCAAAATAATAATAAAATAACAAAAATTGATATAATAACATGAAAACACACATTTTTCTCTATAAAAATAAACTATTAATTAGTAAAAGTTGAAAACAAATAAAACCTATCATCTTATGGATTTGTATAAATCATAAACCTAGCTTTATTAAAGAAAATTCAATTTTAATAATCTAACTTAGATCTAATAATAAATAAAAGATCAAAACCCTGGTTTTATAAAAATATAAGAATCTAACAATATGAACATATGTATATCAAAACTCTAATTTGATAAAAACACAAAATCCCATAACATAAAAAAAATATTTAATTCTTAAAATAATTAATAAATCAAAACCCTATTTTTTATTAAAAGCTCAAAAATCCAAATACCTAAGCATGGATCTAATAAATAATAGGAAAATCAAAAGGTAAAAAGAAAAGATATATTAAATATTTTTTTTCTCTCTCTAACTCCTTTCTCTCTCCGCTCTCTCTCTCTCCCAAACTCTTCGGCACCTCACATCTCTCTCTCCCTCTCTCTCTCTCATATATACATATTTATCTAATCTAATATTCTCATTTGATTTCAATTTAAATTTAAAAAGTGGTTATTAGAAAGATTTGAAAGGATATGCACAAAAAAAAAAGAATATATGAATAACCAAAATAAGAAATGACAACTAAGGAAATCATAAATTTTATATTTATTATATCATATATGTAATAAAACAAATCAAATCAAATATACAATATCAATTGCAACACAATTATGTAAGATATACATATTTTAGGCGTGAAAAACATTGATTAGAAAATCATTGCAGAAATGGAGGCGTGGAAACATTACACAATGGCCTTTGAATTTTTTTCTAATTTACAAATAGGTCCCTATATGAATTACAGATAGGTCCCTGCAGTCTATAATAGAAAAATTCAAGATTCAAAAACTAGGTCCCTGAAAATCAATAACAATGAAATCTCAAAATTTAATATTTTGAGCTCAAAAGTTTATAAAATTATAACCATTTAAGATCTTGAAATCTTTCAAAGAAAATATATAAAATTTTTAAAATTAACAAATAGTATTTAAAATTGTAAACTAAAATAGGCCCATAAGGATACACTAAATGACCCAAAACTTAAAAACACACAAAATACACTAATTTTAATTCAAATATCCTATTTACATATTTAAATCAAATATATAAAGAAGCGAAAATGCACAGGTGTTACACATCCGCTACGAGGTAGAGATACACTACGATATCTCAAGCGTTAGGAGTAACATACCCAGAGTATACTCGATGGGTACAAGAGTCACGTGACTACATGATTTCAACTCACCCTCACCCTCACCCTCACCCCTAAGGGTGACACGAGACTGTTGGGAGAAATTCCTCTGCTCTACACCCTTCGTCATTTGGTAGTCCTCTCCCGGGTAGTCTCTATTTGGTATACACCCATAATCAGTACATCTGTCGAACGCGTCAGTAGTACCTACAGGTGGGAGCCCTTTGTCAGGACAGCTTCAATGCTGGCCAGCTTCGACACGAATTCGACGAAAGGGAGAACGACTCCATGATCGCAATATCATTCAGTAGCCCTCTCCAGGGTAGCCTCTACCTGGTATACTCCCATGATCAGTACATCTTGCTGCATGCATCGATAGTACCTATAGGTGGGGGCCCTCTGTCAGGACAGCTACAACCCAGGGGGCTTCAACATGGACAATATTGGGAGGAAACATTCCATGTTCGCAATGCAAACCCAATGGAAAAACAACTACTCTCGATAATCACCTACCGATGCTATCGAATACACATGAACTCCCACACAGATGCGTTGCTTGGACGCAAGGAATTACCTCGACTCTCACACCGAAAATAAGCCCAAAGCATAACCAAATGAGCGGTTATCACACGCGCCTAGCAAGGGTAAGCTTAGCTTAATGTCATAACCACCGGCTTAACAAAACCGATATGAGAATGAATTCTCCTGAATTCCAATCGAGTGCATCACTTGTAGAAACAAACATGCTTTGTTCCGACCTTCATCAGGAAAATGATCGCTTTCCATTGGAGGACCAGGTTCATTGTGAGGCTTGTGAGCTATTCCTCCCATGTATATTCCTCCAGCATGATACGCTATTCCCTTCATTAGAGTGCTAGATTTCAATGGAATAAAATACTTGAAAGATTATAAGATTTCCAGAAACACCTGTCATGAGAAAAATAACTTTTTCATTGTATTCAATGAATATGAATTTGCCTAGAAATAAATTTGATTTACCTTAGATATAATAATCGGCATTTCATATTGTATTCCATCTAGACTGAAAACCGAGAGAGTACAAATCTAGGAGTCATGTGTTTGTCCACTTGCACAAAACTAGCACATAATAAATCGGTACATCCTTCTTTGTCATAGCCATCTGTCTATGAATTAACATTACAAAGATTTTATTAATAAACTATAATCTTATATTATATAAATCACAATGAAAAAATGATTAATACCATAAAGCATGGGAACTTATGGTCCACAAAATAGAGAAAAGAGTGTGGTCATCACCATAATCTTTTGGAGATACATGACAAATAACATTAACATAAATATTAATTTACTAAATAATAAGTAAGAAGAAATAATACTTAAACATATAAATCAGGTATGATCAAAACTTTTAATTAATTAAGATAAAATTAAATAAGAAGTTTCTTTTAATGTGACAAATAAATCTTGTTTTATCAAATGTTTTAACGAATAGATCCTAACATCCCAATAAGATTTGATTGTTGAAAGTCCTCTTATTCTTCTTCATTAGATCGATCGATCCGTTTGAGATGGCGAGATCCCTAACCCCAATCCCCATCATAATCTGTCAAGTTTAATTAAACTAACATTTCAAATTAATACTAAGACACTACAATTTGACACTACAATTTGCATTATTTATAGAAGAAGATAAACCAATTTCAAACCAAACAGACCAGTTTGGTGAATGGTGCTATAGTTTTGCCTGATGGTCAGGCAAGATTTTGTGGTGAGTAATTCCGTGGTGATGCATCATTTTCTCTGGTAGGGCCAACTCACCAATGCCGACTACCATGCAAGTTGATCAATAAAACCGTGTCGTCTAAATAACATCTCTAACGAAGACAATAACGGAGGATTGGCGCGTGGTCCACCCAATACACTATAAAGTGAAGACATCACAAATGCCATGTACGTACTTCAAAACGCTCAAACTACACTCCAGTCTTGTGAAGGCATGGGGAAGTCCAAGACCATTTTAGCTAATCTACTTGTCTTCTTTGTCACTCTAAAAATAACCCATGCTTGTTCATACTGCCCAACTGAACCACCTCCGGTAGTGCATGAACCACCTCCAGTAGTGCATGAACCACCTGTTGTGGTTCCAAACCGCCCCCCCCCCAACCTATGAATATCCACCTACCAATCATGTTGTTATATATGTGTCACTTTTAACCTTCTAATCACCATTGGGACATTCTGACAGTTTTTCAACTTCTTCATTTTTTTTTATCGGAACCGCTAAAATTTCAGGCTTTTAGCTATCACCCTGAGTTTGAGGGCTCCGATTGAAAATCTAACTGCATATTATGTGTCCTAGTGCCATTCCAAGCCACTCACAAAAATTTCATCGAATTCCAGTAACATTTCGGAATTTCACAGTTCCGAAGCGTATCCGGGTTTTGACCGAGCGAAAAGTCATTGGGAGACTTGACTTGGTCAAATGAGTTTGGATTTTAGTGTGGTTGGGTTGACTAGGGTCAAACCACACTTAAACCTAATCTAATCTAGCCTAAACCTAATTAGGGCTAATCTAAGGGGTGTGAGAGTGTGTGATGTGTGTGTGAGGATAGATAAATCCCACGACCAAGACAAATCCCCCACTATTCATCATCTCCTCGGAAATTTCTCTCTCTCTCTCCCTCTCTTTAATCCTCCCATATGACCTAGTTCTTGAGGTTGAAATCGAAAACCCTAAGAAGAGAAAGGATAGGTGAGCTCCCGATCTACCTTCCGGTGGTCTCGGATTCGAGTTCCCACATGCGTGACCCCTTCTCACACCCTCTTTTCTCCTCTGATTTCAGCTATTTTAGGGCTGAGGGAGATCTTGGTGATGGTGGCCATGGAGGAGGTGTTTCGGTGCGCGAAGAGCAACCGATCTTCCCTTCCTTCCATTCCTTCCTTGGGTGAGGTTTCCTTTCCTTCCTTTCTTGTTTAGATGCTTGTTTAGGAGGTGGTTTTGAGTTGGGGTGGCGGAGGGTGGCCGTTGGTGGCGGTCGGAGGCGGTTGGGGGCCATTGGTGGCCGTCAGGGAGGTGGTAGGGCTGTCCCGGGTTGGCTGGCTGGCAGGCAGGGCAGCGCAGGCAGGCGCAGGGCTGGGCGCTGTCTGGCATGCTGGCAGGGCAGCACGGGCGTGCGCGCGGGTGGAGCAGGTGTGTTCGGGTGCTGCGCGCTGGGCGCCGTGCGGGGGCGTGCACGCGGGGCGCTACGCGAGGCGCAGTGCGTGCCTTGCGCAAGGGGCCGCGTGCGGGTGCTGCGCGCAGGGCGCCGAGCGAGGAGTGTGTGCGGGGCACTGCGCTGGGGCGCAGTGCGGGTGGGTGCACGTGCAGGGCGCTGCGCTGGGGCGCAGTGCGCGCGGGTGCGCCCGGGGCTGGACGAGCGGGTGGTGCGAGCGGGTGGTGCGCGCGGGGTGCGCGCGGGGTGAGGCGTTGGGGCGCTGGGCCTGCGGGCTGGGCTCGGCAGGGTGTCCGGGTGTGCGGGCTGGGCTCGGCAGTGCGCCTAGGTGCGTGGGCTGGGGCGCGGCTGTGCGCCTGGGTCGAGTGGCCGTGCGTACGGCTGCCTGGGAGTTCGGGAGTGAGTCGGGGTGCTCGGACTCGCGTGCGTACAGGCCGTATGTACGCTTGTCCGAGTGTTGGGTATTTTAGTGTATTTTTGTCGTATTTGTGTATTTTACTCACCAAGTTGATTACCATGTCTTGCAGATCTTGACGGACGGTCGCGTGACGACCCGGTTAAGGGTGAGTGGTACAATCTAACCCAGTAGGGAGGCGCTATATGCACTTGGGCGTATACCGTCTTCCCCTGGGGCACCATAGTCTATATTAACTTGTTAATATGTAATCTATGCAAGCATGATTAATGTGTAGAATGCATGCCACCCTAGACCCTGTATGTTAGGGACTTGCACCCTTAGGATATGTGTAAGAGCCATGCATCCTTCCACCCTGTTCGCATGCTAGGAAGCCTCGACCTATGCATGTGTCCTACTAGTTTAATTTATTAAATTAAATGCAAGCATATGATTATTAGCATGCCTTATATAATAATATTATAGGGAGGGGCCTTGCGAGGTCAACATTGAGACCCGGGCTAGGGTACTCCGTGTTCCTTGTTTGGTTGTCGGGATGTCCTATATCGGGACCTCATGCTGCCCTCCCAAGGTTTCTTTTCCCAATAATATTATAACCTCGTTATTATTATATATGTTCCCCGCATCTTGGTTATGCGCCCTGGAGGAATTCTGAAGAATTCAAGGCATCAGTAGAGTCTCCCTTCTCTGGATTAAGGGGCCTTGCGAAGTCAGCGTTGAGACCCGGGCTAGGGTACTCCGTGTTCCTTGTTTGGTTGTCGGGGTATCCTATATCTGGACCTCACGGTGCCCTCCCAAGGTTTCTTTTTTCAGTTAAGGGATGTCGACGGATCCGAGTGGATCATATGCGTATGGATAGGCTGTTCTGTTCCCTTCGTTGGATCCGTGTAGAGACTGCCCCAGCGTTAGAAAGGCCGTCCCGTGGAGGGCTCCCATCAGTAGGCACCTCCTGATTTGGGACGGACTGTGCTGAATGTGGGAGTGGCCAAGCGGCCTACGGAGTGGAGGAGAGACTATCGGTGGACCAAGGGTGACCAACAGCCTAGTCAGTCCCAATATCCTATGTCACCTATTGAGGGGTGAGGGTGAGGGTGTGGTGGGTCGGCGATGTAGCGACCCGTTGGATTTGTGTAGTAATCAGTCCCAATATCCTATGTCACCTATTGAGGGGTGAGGGTGAGGGTGTGGTGGGTCGGTGATGTAGCGACCCACAGGATTGTGCAGTTCCCGCCACTTTGAGGCTTTGAATAATTATTTGTGGTTAATATGAACTGTGATGCATGGGTTGTGCTATTCACTGAGCGTGTGGCTCACCCCTCGCATATATTATGTTATATATGTGTCACTTTTTGGCCTGTTGTAACCATTGGAGCATTTTAGCAGTTTTTAGAATTTTTGTTTTTCGATCGGAACCGCAAAATTTTGGACTGTTAGCTATCGTCCGAGTTAGAGGACTCCGATTGAAAATCTAACTGCATATTATGTGTCCTGGTGCCATTTTAAGCCACTCATGAAAATTTCATCGAATTCCGGCAACGTTTCCAAAATTTCACAGTTCTGGGGCGTATCCGGGTTTTTAAGTCGCACACTATATATATGTGAGAGCTAAATTCAAAAACACTATTCATCATCCCTACCAACCCTTCCGTCTCTCCTCCCTCTCTCTTTTTCCGGTGCCTTCAAATCCCGATTCCGGCGATCCTAGCCTCCCCATCCACCCTCTTTTCGCCTCTGATCGGAGCCATTTCAGAGGTGGGAGTTGACCTCGGTGGTGGAAACCCTAGGAGAGGAGTTTCGGCGCGCGAAGAGCTACCGAACATCCTTCCCTCCCCTCGGTAAGCCTTCTTTCCCTCTTTTTCATGCTTAGATGTTTGATAGGAGGGGGTTATTGTGCTTGGGGGGTGGTCGGCGGCTGTGGTAGGTGGTCGGAGGTGGTCGGAGGTGGTCGGAGGCAGAGGGTGGGTGGTAGAGGTGCTCGGCTGGTTGGGGATCTGTTCCGAGCAGGGTGACAGCGGGCGCAGCAGGCAGGCATCAGGGGCCGGGCGTGCGAGCGCGTGCGCGCGGGCGTGCGCTCGGGTGATGCAGGGGGCGTGCTGGGTGCCCTGGATGGGCTGGCAGTGCTGGCGTGTGGGCTGGTGGCCTCAGGCAGCACAGGCAGCAGGCGCAGGAGCTGGCAGGGCGCGCGCGTGCGTGCGCTCGGGAGGAGCTGGAGGCCAGCAAGGCGTGCGGGTGCTGGGCGTGCGGGCGCGGGGAGCTGTGCTCGAGGTGCTGGGCGAGCAGCTGTACGCGAGGTGCGCGCGAGGCGCGGTGAGGCAGGGGAGGTGCGCGCGAGGCGCGGCAAGGCAGGGGTGGTGTGCGCGGGGGCGAGGTGGTGTGCGCGGGGGCGTGCGGGGTGCTCGCGGGCCAGCGCATGGCGTGCGGGGGAGCGCGCGGGCTGCTGCGCTGGGGCGCAGTGGGCGCGCGGTTCCCCGGGAGGCTCGGCGCGCGTGTCCAGGCGGCGGGCAGGGGCCCGACAGTGCGCGGGGTGCGTGGGCTGAGGCGCAGCGGTGCACCCGGGCGGTCGGGTGGCCGTGCGGGTGGTTGCCGGCCGTGCGGGGGCTAGCGTGCGTGCGGGTCGTATGCACGTTTGCCCGAGTGTTGGGTGTTTGGTTGTGGGTTTTGTGTATTTTAAGTCTTTTGTTGTGTTTGTGGATTTATACTCACCAGTTAATACCTTGTCTTGCAGATCTCGACGGACGGTCGCGCGTCGACCCGATTTCCGGTGAGTGGGACAACCCAACCCAGTTTGGGAGGCGATACATGCACTTGGGCGTGTACCGTCCTCCCCTGGGGCACATAGTTAGTATTAACTGATTGTTATAATCCATGTAAGCATGATGTGTGTGTAGAATGCATGCCACCCTAGACTTGTATGTTAGGGACTTGCACCCTTAGGATTTGTGCATGAGCCGTGCATCCTGTCACCCCGTTATCATGCTAGGAAAGCCCTGACCTGTGCATGCGTCCTATTAGTTTGATTTATTTAATTAAATGCAAGCTTTAATATTGTTAGCATGCCTTGGGGAATATAAGGGGGCCTTGCGAGGTTAACATTGAGACCCGGGTTAGGGTACTCCGTGTTCCTTGTTTGGTTGTCGGATGTCCTATATCGGGACCTCAGGTTACCCTCCCAAGGTCTCTTTTCCTCATTTTACCTTATGTATTTCCCCGCATCTTGGTTATGCGCGCTGGTGGAATTCTGAGGAATTCGAGACATTAGAGTTGTAGAGATGTGCTGTCAGCGGATCCGAGTGGATCATATGCGATGGATAGGCTGTTCTGTTCCCTTCGTTGGATCCGTGTAGAGACTACCTCGGCGTTGGAAAGGTCATCCCGTGCAGGGGCTCCCATCAGTAGGCGCCTCCTGATTTGGTAGAAGGACTACGCTGAATGTGGGAGTGGCCAAACGACCTACGGAGTGGGGAGAGACTATCGGTGGACCAAGGGTGACCAACAGCCTAGTCAGTCCCAAGAGCTTAGGTCACCTGTTGAGGGGTGAGGGTGAGGGTATGGTGGGCCGGCGATGCGGTGACCCACTGGATTATGTGAGGATGATTATCCGCCTATTAAGTCCCAACAGCCTTAGTCACCTGTTGAGGGGTGAGGGTGAGGGTGAGGAGATGGTGGTTCGGCGTTGTGATGAACCCCCGGATATGTATTGATTATGCCACTTTGAGGCTTGTGATTTGATTAAATGTGGTTAATATAAACTGTATGCATGGGTTGTGCTATTCACTGAGCGTGTGGCTCACCCCTCGCATAATTATCTTTTCAGTGATCTCTGAGGGAGGAGCTTCCCGAGCGACTACACCAGTAGCGGAGTAGCGCCACGTCCCTCGAGTTTTGAGGCCATCAGCACCCTTCTCTTTTTGTATGTATATATTCTGTGCTTGGGCACCTAGTTGTATTATGTATAGAGTTGATTTGTGTGTATATGGACATATTGGCTCTCACAGGACTTACGATTGTGTATCGAGTCTGTAGTATGTTTTGATTACAGATTCAGTCTTTTTAGCTTCCGCATTTGGTGTATATATCATGTCAGCCCTGCTTTTACCTGTGTTGTCATTTTAGTTGTTGTTATGAGTATGTTATTGAACTCCTGTTACTGATATCATATATACACTTGCTGCGTCCCGGGGACGGCCGCCCTGGGGCGTGACATATTATTCTCCAGTGCTATCTGAGTCGCATCAGGATCAGGAGCTCCCCGGGGGACTTCATCAGTAGCGGTGCAGCGCCACATTTCCGCGAGTGTTAGAGCCTATCAGCATCCCTTTTTTATTTGTATGTATTATATTTCGTGCTTTTGCACGCGTTTATATTATATTTGGATGTCGTTGTGTATATTGGCTCTCACAGAACAGTTGAGTTGATTATATTTGGATGTCGTTTATATTTTTCAAGAACTTATCATTTCATGTTTTATCTATTCTTATTGATATTCTTCATGTTACACAAGCCCTTTATTTATAGGGTCATAATCACAATGATAGGTAACCAAAAATACACACCAAGATAAACGCACATTATAATAATGCATGAATTACAATTTTAATATAGCACATTATACCAAGATGAATCTATTTATTGTGTGGTCATCCACAAATATATGCATGTATCTTCAAATGCATATATTTATAACATTCCCCCTTGGATGACCATTATACATTTACAGATAATATGTCTCGTTAAAACCTTACTAAGAAAATCCTATAGGATAAAAACTTAGTGAAGGAAAAAGAGTACAATATTTTTGTGCATGTTTTCATACTACCTCATTAAAACCTTGCCAAAAAAAATCCAATTAAAAAAAACTAGCCGAAGGAAAAAGAGTACACTACACAAATATTTTTGAATTAAATTACTCCCCCTGTTTTTAGTATGAAGATATTTGAGTCGAGGCAATCCAATGTTTTGCTTCAGCTTCTTGAATGTCGCGGTTGTTAATGTTTTGGTGAATAGATCTTTGATGAAGCCTCCTAGTAAATCATGTTATACATGCAATGTTTTCTTCATGATGAACGTTGAATTATATTTAACCACTAGAAAATCATTTTAAATATAATAAACCCGTATTTGTTGTTTTTCAAAAAAAAATTCTTTTCACAATACCAATGTTTTCATGTAGAATAAGACTTGGCCAACAAGTTAACTAAAAATACAATGTCAAGTCTAATATCTTGTGCGAAATATAATAAAGCACTTACTACACTCGTATATGTTATTTGCACTTAAATATGTTATTTCAAGACCAAGAAGATATTCATTATTTTTTTTGGGACGAAAATAGTCTTTATTTGTGTCAAATGACGGGACATATATAAGAAAACTTAATGGATCAATATTTGTCTATATTAAAGTTCTTTAGAACTTTTCTGTACTATATTGTCTGATGGACAAGGATTCTACTTGGATTTTGCTCGATCTGTAAACTGAGACAATATCTTGTTTTTTCAAGATTTTAATTTCGATCAACTCTTTCTTTAAATATAAAGCAGTTTATTTAAGCTCTTTAGAAATCCCTATATATTCAAATCTCATATACCGGAATAATAGCAAATCCGGATTCCAATTTCTTGATAAAAATACAAGAACAAATTAGATTGTTCTCATACCCTTGTTTCAAAAAAATATATTTTTTGAGACTGTCAGAGTAATTAAAAATTGAAATGTGATTTGGATCCATCACAAGAGAATACATTTCTTCATAATCAATATCAAGTCTCTGCGAGAAACCTTGTGCCACAAGACATGCTTTGTATCTCATAATTTCATTTTTATCATTGTGCTTCCTTACAAATACCCATTTGTATCCTACAGGCATTACATCTTCATATATTTAGGTTACAGATCTAAATACTTCATGTTTCGCTAGCGAATTTAATTAAGTCTGTATTGCCTCTTTCTAATTTGGCCAATCATTTCTACGTCGACATTTTTCGACGTTTTACTGTTCATGATCCTCATAATATCAAGAGCAACATCATATGAATATACATTGTCGACAATGATTTTATTATATCTCATCTTTCTTCTTTATGATTTAATTATGAGATCTCATATTTACATTTGCCTTCTCAGGGGCTACCTCTTCTGGGGTTATATCTTTAATTAGAAAGATGAGATTGATCAATTTGCTTCTGTTGCTTGTATTGAGGTCTCTTTGTGAGCACTAATCTCTTTATCTATATTTCTCGTATCTTTCTCTTTCTGAGAATTAATTTTGTCTTTTACACTAATCGGCCGATCACACTTTTGGCATTCCTTATATTCATACACTGAATATTTTTCTAAATCATGATTTTAGCAGCTATAACAATATATATCATCAACGATCACTTGTTTGTGATACCACAAGATCTTTTTATATTTGTATAACACATTGAATTTCCTCATTTCCATGTATATCATTTGGGGACGTGTCACTTCAGGGACATATGTCTCTTCGGATATTTTATTTTCTGCAAAAGTTAATAATGTGGATCTTATAAGTGTTTCAGGCACTTCTGGAGCATTATTTTTCTCTTTCAGGGAACATAATGATCTTTTGAACCCATGAGTCTTCCATGCTTCAGGCATGTTTTGTGAATTATTTAGCCAGCATACTGATAGTTTTTCAATAAGAACACCAATCCGAACATTACTTTTTACAGTTGAATATGTGATATTGTCACTTTTCTGTATGAGTAAATGCATCCGGCATTGATGCTTAATTTTCTTATGATGAAGTGTTCTAATAAATTACACGTCGTTCTTTAAGCGACATATTTTCTCCCCCTAACGACGGGAATATTGTCTCATTGAAATAACAATCCACAAAAATCATGCGGTAAAAATATTAACTATCATAAAGAAAAAGAATCTTCTGGTTCTTTATTATATACCAAAATGAATAGTTCAATGCATCATCGCATACCATGAATATCTGAGACGATCATGCCAAATCATAAATTTCATAGAACTTCTCTTTCATATGTTTTTCTAATATATGCTTATGGCATAAGATATGTTTCTGGCCAAATGTTTTTCTAATGTATGCTTCTGGTATAAGATAAATGATTGTTGTTCATGCATAGATACTTCATAGTCACAATATGATATTTGTTAAGACAGATATCCTTAAAATTCAATAGATTCTACTGGATCTAGATGTATACAAATTCATTGTTGATTCTTTTTTTTTCTTCTGATATCTACTCTACTGGAGCCTTCAATCAAGTGTGATACCAAAAATAGTATTATTATTTGCATTAACGAATGTTAAACTTAAAATAAGATAAATATAAAATCATGAAAGTGCATTTCATAAAATAAAGAAAAATTATAAAAACATAAATACATAATCGACAAAGTTCTGATCATACATCAGACACGTGACCATGTTTTTCAGCACTCCGTGAACAACAATAATTTTCCTTGAATTTTAGGGGTTTGTTTTGCAAACTTATTCTATCTATTTTGCTTTTGTACAATAGTAATCAACTTCTGGTGGTTTAAGATGTTTTACAATTTCTATGATTGTTATGCTTTTAAATGTGTAAAACATGATCTCATCATTCAACTTCCATGGCTAAAATAAATATAAAAAAAATGCATTTGCTTCATGCAGGGGTGCTAAGCCATTGGATTGGTGTGTGTATATATATATATATATATATGATTTTTCATCAAAAGTTCATTGTTCGACAACAACAATACATGAAATTGATGAATAATTATTGTTTTCGCTATTGATACTGTTGGAGCACATATTTGGAGCATAATGGTCAATGGACCTTTCATGATGAGATATTTCTTTCTAAATCCTCTTATTACAGTGTTAAAAGCAATCATCACTTTTACATGTTCCTAATGAGATACATGGATCATAATTATTATTATTATGATCTTTCGAGGACCCAAAAAAAATCATCTGTATTGTCCCACATGGACCCAAATAACCATGATTTTTATATGATTATTCAGGGATAATAAAATTGTATATAGTCCTTCATGGACACGTTAGTCATATCTTTTACATGATCCTTCAGGGATTCATTATATCAGAATTTTTGTATACTCATGTATGGACATATCTTTCACATGATCCTTCAGGGATTCATTATATCAGAATTTTTGTATACTCATGTATGGACATATCTTTTACATGATCCGTCAGGGATCCATGCTATCATACCTTTTTTTTTATGGTCCTTAAAATTTCCCTAAAAAAAATTTCATACCTTTTGTATAGTCCTACAGAACATTATTAATCATAAATTTTGTATGATCCTTCAGAGATGCAATATAATTTTTTGCATGGTCTGACAAAGACACATGATAACTATAGTCCTTCAGGGACATTAATTTTTTTTTGTAACATCAAAATGAAACTTTACATCGTATATGTAAAGAGAATTATAAAAATGATAATTAAACACTCATTACAGGAAATTGCAAATTGCAATGATATAGAGAAAATGTAACTCGGCAAAAGTACAGTAACTTGGAGTGCATGTTTATCTTAATCGATAAAAACCAAGATTGATACACAAAATTGAATAAAAAAATTAAACTGCAGATGTAATTATCTGAATAATTTCAACCACATATATGTCTAGGGTACTCTATCATTTGCATCATGAAAGTATGAATTTCTGTATATCTAGCACATTTTTCTATCCAGTATATCTATACAACATGGCTTTCTGTCCGACATATTAAAATCATTTCTTTATATTCTTTATACTACTAATGATTCAAATTATCAATTCTATGTGAAGAATAAATACACAAATACGTTCCAATAAGGAAATTTTAATCCAATTCTTTTCCTCAGAGGGGTTATATATATATATATATATATATTGGAAGAACCACTTGTAAACAGTGAACAATATTTAATAAAAAAAATCTTTATTTGGTGATCTACAAGGAGTTTTTTTTTTTTTTTTTACTGTTTTATATATACTGAGAGGGGAAAAAAATCATGATTACTTTGGAAACCATTATGCAATAGTAATTCAGTATACCTTAGATTATCATCTTAACACAAGTATATAGCATGCATCTATATATCAAACTTACATTTTGTTATCATCACCTTATGCATGAATATTAAACAAGAACATGGACTATTACCCCAATATATATATATAACACAAACACAAATATGGAAATATTATGTTATATATATAACATGATTTGTCGAGTAGATTATCATAAATCTACCAAAAATACAAACCTATCTTGTTGAGAGTCTTTTCGTGCTGATAACGTGTTATAAAATAAAATGGAAAGAGATGGAAACGCAAAACAAGCATAAGATAATTTGGGGCACAATAGGGGTAGAGAAAGTATTCTTCAAGAACTTCTCATTTCATGTTTCATCTATTCTTATTGATATTCTTCATGTTACACAAGCCCTCTATTTATAGGGTCATAACCACAATGATAGGCAACCCAAAATAGACACCAAGATAAATGCATACACAAATGCATGAATTACAATTTTAATATAACACATTATACCAAGATGAATCTATTTATTATGTGGTCATCCACAAATATATGCATGTATCTTCAAATGCATATATTTATAGCAGTTTATATAATTTTTTAATTATTGTAAAAAATTACACAGTCATCACAGCAAAAGTAAAAAATACCATGTTTGGAAGAGAGTTTGGATTTACATTGGGTATTGAAACTGCATAATCCATGCAAACGCGAATCCAAACAATGTCATTGAGTAGTTGAATTGATGGCGTTGCTTTCTTATACTCCCCCAAATAGTCAATCTCAATTTCACCATATAAGTTACTAACGGTGTGTTCATTCTTACATAAAAGAAGAAAAGCGGAAAAAAAATAGTATGTGAGATTATCATCATGGACCATCAACCATCTAAGGCTAAACAATTAGAATAGTTTCTAAAAATAAAGGTAATAAATGAATCTTAACTAGTATCCTTACAGTACTAGTTAATAAAATCCTTATTCATTATATTAATTGTAGGGTGATTGCATAATTATTTTAGGGAAAATGTCCAAAAAAAACTTCAAGATTTTAGAAATACTAAAATCAGCCACTTTTTAAAATTGTACATAAAAATATCTTATTTTACAAATTTTAGAAAGTAAAATGATTTTACTACATCTATATTATCTACTATTTAAACAATTAAACATCATCACATATATTTAATTGTTTAACACTCCAATTAAAAAATATTCATAAATAATAAAATATTTTTTAATTTATGCATAAAGTTTAATATTACTTTTGTATATCTAAATACACCATTAAGATTTGAATTGTATAAAATATTTTTTTAGAAATTCTAAACTTTCTAAATTCTTTTGGGGCACTTGTATATGTTTAACATTACATAAAATATTTTTATTTATGCAAGGCATTTATCAAATATAAATAACAAAAAAAAAAAAACTATAAAAAGTTAGGAAAAGTCCAAAAAAAAAAAATCTTGTAAATTTATGAATGTCAATTTTGACAATTTTAACATTTTTGTAGCAAACTTAAAAATTTAATAACATGTTTGGGAGGTGAAATCTGATCTTCCTCCTCTGGGCCGGATCTTCATTTAGTCTAGGCTTCGATTGTGGATCTGAGAAGAAGTACTCAAAGTCTCCCTTTGCGGTGGTGGAGGCTCGCTCGATCTTCTACTCCGATCACCTGCAATTCACACTAGTGTGGTGCCGGCTAACACCCATGATACTCAAATCAATTTTACCAGTTTGAGAGGAATTCAACTTGAGTCTTAGAAGATTTTGAGAAGAAGAAGTATCTACCTGTAAAGGAAGGTGATATCCCTCCTTTTATATCGGAAGAAGGCGTGCCAATCTAGTGAGGTTATCACGAGCTGGATGGAATGTTTTAAGTGGCTTTGGGATTAGTTGCCACGTGTAATCTTGGGATCAGTTTATTATAACTGATTCCCAACAGTTGGTTGCTACCACTTTGTCAGAGGATATTTACTGAGCTTTCAGTTATCTTCTTGACGTGGATGTATAAGCGTCTCCCCTACGCCAGGCCATGCTTCGTGGTCTGACTTCACCTAACCAGACCGGGATCTGGTGATTGGTTGTCTTAGTCAAGTTGGGCCTTGTCAATTGGTTGTCCCAATCAGGCTGGGCAGAAGCTAGGTCCGTTCTAGTCATTCTAATCTAGTCAGATGTTCGACTAGATTTTCTTTGGTCCGTCTTGACGGATGATGCTGGGCTCACTGCAGAATGAGGTGGTCTGGTTAACAGCCTCCTCTTCACGGGCTTCCTTATCAGATCACTCATCAGTCGGCATGATTATGTGAGTAGGACAATTCCGTGTCGTATTCTCATCCTATTCTAGTTAACCCGTATGCCTCTATTCCTAATTTATCTATGTGCAGATTCAGTCTTTTACAACATGTAAAATCACTCTCAAATAAAAATTATTTTTTATATTAATATTATTTTTCAATTAGATGGTTATGAAAAGTTTTAAATATGATTAGAGAGAGTTTAATAATTATATAAATGTATGTTAGTTTTTTAGTTTCCAAAATTATGAAATATGACTATTTCTTGTATAATTTTTAAAAATGATTGATTTTAGTATTTTTAACTTTTAAAAGTTTTTTTGAGTATTTTCTCATTATTTTATTTGATAACTATATTAAATAATATTTGTTTATTAAAGTGGTGGGAACAAAAAATAACATTAGCCTAACCTTTGATCCGCTCAATGGAGTGCTGACTTTTTTTTTTATTTTCATTTTTTGAAAGATACGTGATATATATATCACATACACTCTCCACCGCACTTGGGCACGAAAATCTAGTGCCCTGCATGTTTTCTGTTCATAATATCTATATTATAAAATTTACATTTCTAATTGTATCTTAGTTTTAATAAAATAAAATTATTTTGAATTTTATCTGAATTTCAATAAATAAAATTAAAATTTTAAATTATATGAGATTTTAAAATTTAGATAAAATCTTAATAAATAAGTTCGAGAAAAATTTAAATTTTAAAATGTAACTCATTATCGTGTTATATATCTATATATATATCACGTTGATTTTTAAAACAGAAAAAAAACTATCAACATTGACGTGGCAATATTGATTGGATCAAAGTTTATTTTTAGCTTCTCTGGATATATTATAAAACTCTATCCGGAGGAGTAAAATTATCATTTATAGAAGATTTTTCGTATTTTTAACAAATTGTAAGTTTTTTTGATATACTGTGTTTTCTACCATGGTTAACTAAACATAATATTTATAAAATATTCATTATTTGTAAACATAAATTTTATTCAGGGAATTATTTAGATTTACTAGGTGTTTTTAGGGGATTATATAGATTTTAAGTAAAGTCAGGGGGGTTATATAGATTCAGGTTAGATGAATTTTTCCCCTTAACTTTTCAAGAGAGTTTAGCGAGTGAATGAAAAGTTGGTGCAGTGTGAATACATGGGTTCCAAGCAAAGGGCAGCCAGAGATTTTGAGAATCTGATTGAATTTTGAAAAATATTGTTTAATTTATGTAATTTCTCGAATACAGGAAAAATTACACCGTCATCATAGAAAAGTAAAAAATACCGGGTTTAGAAGAAAGTATTTGTATTTGTGTTGGGCTTTTGAAGCGCAAAATCCGCCCACACGCGGATACAAATAGTGTCATAGAGTAGTTGAATGATGGTGCTGCTTTCTTACGCTTTCCAAAACTGTCAATCTGAATCATCCTTTAAGTTACTAATGGTGTGTTCGATTTACTTGCAAAAAAAAAAAGCTAGTGAAAAAAACAGATGATGTGTATTATCATCATGGACCGTCAACCATCTACGGCTAAACAATTTCAATAGTTTCTAAAAATAAAGGTTACAAATGTACAGTGGATAATTAGTGAACTATTGTATTAGAGTTGAAGAGAATTTGTTTTTCAAAAAGCGCATTCGCGTGTTTTGATCTACCACATCCGTCAAATTTTTCTAAATTTACTTCATTCTATTTTGTCGTGGTTTTACAAAATTATAAAATTTAGGGAATAATCCATATAACCCCCTATAAACAACCCGAAATCCATATAACCCCCTCTTGTAAACACCCCGAAATCTATATAACCCTTGACCTTTCATGAAGTCCATATAACATTTATGTAAATCTAAATGCCCCCCCTAAGTTGAATTTCTATTAACAGATGAGGAATATTCTATAAATATTTTATTTGGTTAACACTAATTGAAAGCATAGTATATCAAAATCTCCCTATAATATGTTAAAAATGCGAAAAATAGTTATAAATGATAATTTTATTCATCCATATAGGGTTTTATAATCTATTCAGAAGGGGTAAAATCATCATTTATAGATGATTTTTTCACATTTTTAACACATTGTAAGAGATTTTTGTATACTTTGTTTTTAGTCAAGGTTAATTAAATGAAATATTCACATAATATTCTTTATTTGTCAACGGAAGAGTATATTATAGGGTTTATTGGATTTAAATAAGTGTTTTCAGTGAATTATATAGATTTCAAGAAAAGTTATAAAGTTATATGGATTTCGGACAGTTGACATGGGGTTATTTGGATCTGTTTTTAAAATTTAATGTTTTTCAAATAATATATACATATATATATATGGGCACAGATGAAGAGACATAAAAGACTTCATCACCGTTTCATACATGAATAATTCGATAAAATTCTGATTTGATGGTTGTTTTTGCCTCTTTTTTTTTTTTGCTTTTTTTTTTTAATGGTGGTGGTGGTGGTGGTGGTGGTGGAAGGGGGTGGGGGGAGGGTGGTGTTCGTTGGCAAAGAAAGTCTAACCTCACTATAAAGGTTAAATAACTCCCTTGACCGTTCTGTCAGACATTTTAATATTTTAATATTTTATATGCCTTATGTAGGGCTCGGATTCCCTGTTTCTACAGGAACAGGAAACACCATTTTAACCCAATAGAATATATCCACGTGGACACTCAAACGGACTAGTTGAACGGCGTCAAAACAAAATTGATTGTACACCCGTCTGCGTTGAAACACTGTAAAAGGAAATGTAAACATTGCATTATAGTCCTTGTATAATAAATCAATCACAAATCCGTCCCTTCAATTGAATCACATATAAGCTCTAATATCAAATAATAGAGGGTGAAAAGTCTGTATTATTTTGACGAGAGAGGAGCAATAAAGGATTCAACGAGAGGTCCAACAAGATTTTCATAGAAGATTAATTCATCTTTTTTGGACTTCAAAGACTCATACGATGATATCAATTGCTTGTTATCAGTTCCTTAGCGAAAAAAAATTACTTATTATTAGTTTAAGTTTTGATTAATAGGTATAAGTTTATTTTATCTTTTTTTTATTAAGTTCTTTTTATATTTGCATGAAGGACATTAATTTATAAGACATTTTCTAAAATTATTAGCAACAATATCAAATTGGTTTTGTAGACTTTACATGATATATGTAAGAGAATAATACCACTTAATTTTTTTGTTGTCATCTCATCTGTTTATTATAAATTGACTTAATTGAATGTCTATTTCAAAAATAAAAGAAAAATATTATGCTCAATTTTTTTTAGGGTTATTTAGTTTTCACCCCTCCTAAAACAGTCAAATTATTAAAAACCCCTTCTAAAATAAAATATTATTATAAACCCCCTTTAAATGTTAACTGAATTTGTAAAAAAAATCCAAATGAGTTATTTTCTAACGGAATAGGTTATTAAATGATGGATTTGACTATAATACCCTTACTAAAAAAATCCTAACTTTATAGAAAAAAAATGTTATTTAGTTTCTACCCCTAATAAAACAGGAAAATTATTAAAAATAACACTATAAAACACAATATCATTATAAACCACCTTTAAATGTTAACTGGATTTGTAAAACCCAATAGTCAACAAAACAAAAAGAAATTAGTACTCCCAAAATTTTTTGCGGAAAAGAGTTTATGTTAATGAAAGGGTTTTTTTTCTATCAAGATAGGATATTTTTTAATAAGGGTATTATTTTCAATCCATCATTTAATAACATATTCCGTAAAAAAATAACTTATTTGGGTTTTTTACAAATCCAGTTAGCATTTAAAGGGGGTTTATAATAATATTGTGTTTTGGAAGGGGTTTTTAATAATTGACTTTTTTTTATGAAGGGTGGAAACTAAATAACCTTTTTTTTTTTATAGTTTTAAATGCAGTCGGCCCATATTTTAATTTTTTTAAAAAAAATTATATACCCCATCTACTGAGCCACTAAATATGATTTTTTATAAAAAGTTGAAGTACATATATAGTTTAATAAATTGAATGATATTATATATATATATATAAAGACAGACACACACACACAATGAGTAGAAGGTATAACAAGGTATAAAGACTATATGTGTATTAGTTTAATAAATTGAATGATATTATATATATATATATATATAGAAAGACAGACCCACACACACACACTGAGGAGAAGGTATAACAAGGTATAAAGACTATATGTACTTGAATTATTAAATTTTTTATTCAATCTTTTTTTCACAGACAAATTGTATATGTGTTTGTCTGAGATGAGTTAGAAGCGTGGTTATTTTTAATATGGTTTGACTAATTTGTGATTCTTTTATTCTACATGACTTTTGTGCAATTCGTTTGGAGAAGCAATTAATTTTGTTTTGACGCCGTTCAACTAGTCCGTTTGAGTGTCCACGTGGATATAATCTATTGGGTCCGAGCCCCCTTAGGTATGTATAATACGCGAATAATATGATAAAATTCGGATCGAGTTGCATGGAGGGATAAAGAATTCATCAATATTCACATCTTATATATTCAACCGATTCCAACCCAACGTAACATAACTTCATCTCCCAGTCCATCAACGTTTTATACGCCAATAATACGTGCGTAGAATACGCCATCAACGCTATATATATCAAGGAATCCAAACATTTTCATCAGAAAATTCGTTATCCACAATGAATCCCTCTCGCAATATCTCAACCGATCGCATAATTGAAGTGACTTCTGATGGGCCTAATCCGGCCATCACTGCACCGAATGCTGGTCTGCCGCCGAACCTCGACAAAGCAATAAAGACAGCTCAATTCGGGCTCACCTTCTCCAGTAGCTTGGCCGGCAACATCTCCTTTGGTGCGCCGAAAACAACTATGCAGAAGATCATCTGCGGGGCCTGTGTCTTCACCAATTCAACTCTACAGACGGTGGGGCTGGTCGCCGTCGTCTGGGTGATCCTCTCGGCAAACCCGCACTGGAAAGATCATCTACCGAGGCGCCTCTTTGCGCTCCTCCCCGAAAATGCGAACGGACCGGATCCCATACCGAGTCGTCTGATGTGGACTCTCTTCGTTCTCTGCTTCGTTTCTATACTTCTCCGCGCATCCTTAGCTCTGATGGTCATCGTTTAGTGCTTGGCAAATTTGATACGATTTGGTTGTGAGCATACATGATTATGGGTGTTGGGTTTGTTGTGTGTCTGGTGTGCGTTTTTAAGTATTCTTGTCCCCTGTTGTACTTGTCTGTTGCACTGTCTCTGTTTTGATGCTTGTCATACTATTAAATAAATATGCCATCTATGTGTTTTTGACTTGATTGTGCTAGTTTTGATGGATTGATATGTATTGGTTATTCCATTTATCTACACATGAAGTGAAATTAATTTGATTACAGAGTATTCTAGTTCCCTGTTTTCTGTTGCAGTGTCTCTGTTTTGGTGATTGTTTCTCCTTTTGGAAACTCTTGCTCTGACTCATGGGTCGGGCGAATCATCGGTTGATTTCTTACTTGGTTTGGTTTATTGTGTTAACTCAGTAGATTTTTTTACTTGATGGACTATGTCGAGTCTGATCCAATGGATCAATTTGGTCTTTCAACGTGCCATCTACCTAATTAATGATATTAAATAATCCAATTTCCAATTACTGATATTGTCATATCAGTAATTAGGGCAAGTTCGTTAACTCTATATAAGAAAGGGATTCCTGTCCGTGAACTTTTATAAAACATTAGTTGCTTTGTGGAATAAAAAGTGTATTTGGGTTCATTTTTATAATTTCTTGTGTAAGAAGGAATTCTATGTAATGAAGTTTAGAAAATTCTGGCATGATAAAATAATGAGGAATGTAAAGACTATTTCACCCTTATCCACTCACATAAGAACACACTATGTTTGTCACAACACAAACAGCACAACTGAGTAGTGGTGGTGGAGACGATGATCTTCATGATGAGGGTGTGTTCTTGAAGGAGGCAATGAAGAGCTTGATGTGATAAATTATAAACAAGGGACAATATTAACAATGACAGAAAGGTAAGGCTGATGTGATTTTATTTATGTCTTCCAGAATATACATTGTATATTACTTGAACAAAATTTTTAACAATGAACAAAATATGCAAAATCAATAAATATTCTGAACCCTAGAAATAGAAAAAAAAAGCAGATTGATTAAACAAGATCTCTGAAGAAGCAATTAGATCAATAAAGTAATATAACCTAAAATAAGAAAAAATCGAGTTCAAAAAAAAAAAATCACAAGGCAAAGTTTGAATATTGAAGGAAAAAAAAACTTTTTCAAGAATTATACCTAGAATTTTTTTTATAGAATCACCAACAGAGATGATCTACCCTTTTTTTTTATTGGAATAGTTTTTTATTTGAATGATTGATAACAAGAAAAGAAAAAAAACTACAAAAAGAAGGAGAAACAAAGACAGTGACCTGTTTAGAGCTTCAACGAAAGAGGGAAATAGAGTTGTTCAATGAAAGAGGGGAAATAAAGAATGTGGCATATATAGTGGCATGTACATGATTATTTCTAAGCATTGGGGGTATTCACTAGACATGTGACAGAATCGAGAATGACCAAGGAATTCAAAAAAAAATGTTGATTGATGGGAAGTGAAAAGAACGTATGTTTTCATTATGACCCAGATAAATGAATGACATGAACGTGATTACAAATGAAGAATCAAACATCATTTTTTCAGGCTTCGAGTCCATTTGAAAATGGTATGAAAAAGAAAATTTTGAATAAAGTGATTTAAATAGAATTAATTTTTAAAAAATTGATTTTTTTTGTTTTTTTAAAATTAATTTTTTTACACTAAAAGCTGAAAGTAACTTTTTAATTAAGCTAAAATTTTAAAATGCGTTTGATAACCCTTTTTAACTTTTTGTTTAATTAAAAATAATTACTTTTTAACTTTTTATTTAATTAAAAGTAGAATCATTTTTTAAAAACATTTTCAAACGGGCCTTTGAGTAAAAATGAAACTAGGAAGGGGAAACATATGGGCCCTTAGAATGTTTTGCCTTTCTAAATTTTGTTTTATCTAAGAGCGCTGATACATGTAGTTATTTTTGTAGCTCATTTTGTAACCCCATACGCTATGATAAAGTAGTATATACTGTACTATTATAGTGTATGAGTCTTATCATAGTATATGACCCAATTTTTTTTCATTTTTTCACTATGAAAAAAATACACTAATGTATTTCAGTATATAATTTATTTCATATAATAGCATACACTTTAAAATGTGAGTGTATGATTTAAAATAAAAATAAAAACAAGATAGACTACAATTAGGGCTACAATGGAGGATGTGTGTATCTTTTTTCTGTATCTAAAGTGTGATATAATTGTGATGTTTTTTAGTTTATGTTGAATTAATATTTAAAGAAATTAAATAGTAGAAATTTTGAGTATGTTAATAGTTCATTATATTTTAATTTAATAATTTTTTTTTTGTATGGTGTCATGTATATATTTTATCGTAATAAGATTATGATAATAAATTTATTATTATTTTTGACACAAAATATTGTACCTTTGTTATTAATAATTTTTTTTTTAATTGGAAGGCCCACAAGGGATGATACATAACAGGGCAAGGCCCTTAACACCTCAAATGGGGTTCACTAGGATTTTAACTTTGTTATTAATAAGATAACTTTAGTTATTTTAACTTAGTTATATTAATGTTATTAATATTGTACCTTTACTGTTCATAAAATTTTAACTTTAGGTGGTTATCGTTTTATACATGAATACTACAGTAAAATTCGGACAGATGGTTTTGCTGGAGGTTATAAACTGTCAAAAAAGAAAAAGAAAATGTGAGGAATGCAACATCATAGTTTCTATATGAATTTCACACACCGGTTCTCTTTAACTTTTATATGCCTATGTATAATACGTGAGTAATATGATAATAAACTTTGGATTGATATATGTTTTTTGGAAACATATAATACGCATGCAATGCCAATATATATATATATATATATATATATATATATATATATATATATATATATATAGGGGAGCGATGGGTGCGCCCGTGTGCCCCCATGCGCCCCCGTCGTCGACCGTGCGATCGACGTCGATCGCACGGTCGACGTTTTTTAAAAAAAAAAAACAAAAAAATGAAAAAAAACAGTCGTCGACGATCGCGACTACACCAACCCCGTCACCCCCGTCGCCGCCCCCGTCGACGACCCTCGTCGTCGCCCCCGTTGACGACCCCCGTCGACGACTGCACCGACCCCGTCACCCCCGTCGTCGCCCCCGTCAACGACTGCACCGACCCCCGTCGACGACCCCCGTCGCCCCCGTCGACGACCCCCGTCGACGACTGTACCGACCCCCGTCACCCCTGTCGTCGCCCCCGTCGACGACCCCCGTCGCCCCCGTCATCGACCTCGCCCCCATCGTCGACCCGGTCGACGTCGTCGCCCCCCCCCCCCCGTCGTCGACCTCGCCCCGTCATCGACGACTATTTTTTTACGTTTTTTTTGTTTTTTTTTTAAAAAAAACGTCGACCGTGCGATCGACGACGGGGGCGCACGGGCGCACCCCATCGCCCCCGTGTGTGTGTATGTATATATATATTTTGCCATATATATTGATCTCATCCACAATTCAAAATTGTAATTCGATTACAACAACGAATCATGCTTCATTTTTTTCTTCCACCATGCAGACCCCACAAATTTTTTTTTCTTTTCTAGGGTGGGAGTGCTATCTGATGGGGTTGCTTTAAACAATAACCCCCCCCTAGGCCTGTCAACGGGTCGGGTCCGGGTCGGGTCGGGGTGGACCCGGACCCGACCCGTGACAGGACCCGATGGGTTCGGATCCAACCCAGGACCCGGCGGGTCTGGGGAAATGTGGACCCGGACCCGGACCCATCGGACCCGAGTCGGGTCCGGGTCCGACCCGACCCGGATGGTTGGGTAAAAAAAAAAAAAAAAAAAGAGCTCATATATTTGTTTGCCTTATCATTCTATTTGAAATTTTTTGTAATAAAACATTTTTGTTAATGAGACTATGTTTGAATATAATTTTATACAATTCAAAAGAAGTAAATGAATTATTAAACAACATCCAAAACAATAATCACTAACATAAAAAACATATTAACCTAAATAATAAACATAACTAACCTAAACAACATTCAAAACAATATTAATCTAAACAACATTCAAAACAATAAACACTAACATATTAACCTAAATAATAAACATAAATCATGCATCAAACTAATTAATCATACAAATTAAAAAGCTAATAAGTTAATTGTCCAAAACAAACCGATTTATAGGCTTGTTATAATTATGATTTATGAACTTGTAGATACAAAAATAAGTTAAGTAAGAAATAAAATTATGTATCAACTAATACTAATGGTCTTATAATATATGAGCATATATTAAAAAAAACAGTCGGGTCCAACGGGTCCAACGGGTCGGGGCGGGGTGGACCCGGACCCGACCCGTTTGTTTGTTCGGGTCCGCCGGGTCGGGTCCAACTCGGGTCGGGTCCAATTCGGGTCGGGTATATTACACGTGTAATCGGGTCCGGGTCGGGTCGGGTCCGGGTCTGGACCCGACCCATTGACAGGCCTACCCCCTCCCCCAAAGAATAAACTCAATTATATATTCCTGCAACGATATCCTAAAAATATAAAAATGTATACACATTTAATTGATTGAAATATATATTTTATTTTTGTTAATTAAATATTAAATTACACATTTAATTAAACAAATAATTTCCTTAAAAATTTTAATGCATTTTATGGATTGCAAAATAGGTTGCAAGAATATTTGATCCTAGTCTATTCCGAATTACCCTATGACAACATGAATAGGAGAATAGTACAAGAGAGAGAGAGAGAGAGAGAGAGAGGGATCGGGTCATATCTCACGAGCAAAGAGATATATGGCTTCGTTACTCTGTTTATGGACAATTACAATATTTATTGTTTTGTTTACATAAACCGTCATATTAAAAGAGAAAAGACCTAAAAAATATTCGTTCATAGGCGCGGTGTAGATTTTTTTTTTGGTTTTTAAATTTTAGGTTCCAGTAAACATATCAATTTAGGAAACGATCTCTCCCTTCTTTATATTTCTTTTTAAATCTTAAATTTCAACTGACTATTTTGTTTTTAGTCCCTCTATCAAACGTTCGACCATGTACCGTTAGTTTGTAAAAAATGATTTTCACTTTTAAGTCCATGTAAACTATATTATTTAGTGATTAGCTCTTCCCTTCTTCATATTTCATTTTAGGTCACCAACTTCAAATATCTTTTTCTTATTAGTCTATGGATAAAATGTTTATATGATTTTATAAATATTTTGATTTTTAAAACTTGTATATAAAATGTTTGGGAAAATATTTAATTCAAAACTGCATTTGCATTGTTTGGTGTCTAATTAAAATTGATTACATAAGCAGAAGAAAAATGATTAGATAAGTAAATTTTTAGGATTTTTTCATTAGTGAAGTTCTATTTAAATGATCTTTCTTGGTTGAAAATTGTGAAATATTAAATTTGATATTTTGAGTATGCTTGAGTTTTAAATTTAAAAATTCTAATGCCGTTAAAAAATTTGTATATAGTCAATGAAAAATTATTTTGTATTGTTCTATTCTTTTATTTATTTAAACTTTTATTTTTTGCATGAAAAATTAGAACCATGCAAAATAAAAATCATACAGACATTTTGTATACAAGTTTTAAATATTATAAAATCATCCAGATATTTTATCTAGGGACTAATATGAAAAGAAAATTTCAAGTTGGGGACTTAAAATGAAATAAGAAAAAATGAGGACTGATTACTAAATAACATCGTTTACATGTACTTAAAAATAAAAAAAATTCACAAACTAACTATACATGAATGGACATTCAACAAAAAGACTAAAAACGAAGTAGACAATTGAAATTCGGTACTTAAAAAGAAATATGAAGAAGGGAGGGATCGATCCTTAAATATGTATGTTAATGGAGCCTTAAAACTAAAAGTCCTCCTTTTTTTTTTTTTTTAAGAGAATTGTTACACGACAGTCAGAACAGATAGTTTGACTGTTTAAAAAAAATTATAACATGTTCCGTGAGACCGTCCGTGGGTCTATCTAACATTATTCTTTTTTATGAGCTAATTTGTATTCTTGAATATGCTGTTTGGATAAAGAGAGAAATTATGACTATTCTGTAATTATATAACTATACAAGTGAAATAATGGATATTATGTTTTGTTGTGTTTTTAGTTAGTTTTGTTGGGAAATATAATAATTAAGTTTCCGCTATTTGATTGATAATGGATAAGGGATAGATAAAATTTGAATAAGATGTGAATAATAATTTATAAAAAATAAAAAAATAATTTGACATATAGATCTCCTTATTTATAATTGATGATAACAATTGATTTGATACGTGGGTCCCTCTATACTAATGAAATAGATTGAATGAAATTGTTAGAAACAGAGAATAAAATAATGGAATCCCTATATTCCACTTAGGGGTTAGTCCCTTTATATATACAAATATCTAGGAGTTACACGTGTAATACACTACACACATTATAAGATAACACATATAATCTAACAGCCCTCCTCAAACTCACGGTGGATCATACAAAGTGAGTTTGCGAAGAAGAAACTGAAATCGAGTAATTGGATATGACTTCGTAAAGAAATCAGCAAACTGTTCAGCAGAGGAGATATGCGGAAGCGATAATGTCTCTGCAAGAAAGTGCTGATGAACGAAGTGACAATCGATCTCAATGTGTTTGGTCCTCTCATGAAAGACCGGATTGCTAGCAATCTGAATAGCAGACCGGTTATCACAGTGAAGAGGAGTAGGACCAGTCATAGTAACTCCTAGATCCACCAAGAGACGTCTGAGATGAACAATCTCCTTGGTGGTGATAGCCATGGCTCGATATTCAGCCTCAGTGCTGGAAAGAGAAACAACCTCCTGTTTCTTGCTGCGCCAAGAGATGATAGAATCTCCGAGAAATATGCAGAAACCAGTGGTGGAGCGTCTAGTCGTCGGGTCTCCAGCCCAATCAGCATCAGTGTAAGCCCTGAGAACCAGAGTCGAAGAGGATGACAGATAGATCGATCTAGTGATAGTACCACGCAAATATCTAAGAATTCGCATAAGAGCACCATAATGCACTGATCGAGGAGCCGAGACAAACTGACTAACAATACTGACGGCATGAGCAATGTCAGGTCTAGTGATGCAGAGATACACAAGCTGACCCACGATCTGTCTGTATCGAGTGGGATCTGAGAGGAGCTCACCATCCGTAGGACGAAGCTTCACATTAAGCTCAAGAGGAGTATCCGCACTGCGGGTATCGGAGAGGGCAGCACGCTCTAAAATGTCAGCTGTATACTTCTGTTGAGAAAGCAGAATCCCACGATCACTCTGTGCAATTTCGAGACCAAGGAAGTAGCGAAGAGTACCAAGATCTTTCATCTGAAACTGTCGACTGAGGTGATTCTTGACCCGAGTAATACCAGCGGAGTCATCGCCAGTTATAATCATGTCGTCAACATACAGAAGAAGGATTACCCGCCCCTGCGATGAGGATCGCACAAACATAGAGTGGTCCTGGTGGCTCTCAACAAAACCAGCTGTCAGAATAACACTGCGAAAACGCTCAAACCAGGCACGAGGAGCTTGTTTCAGTCCGTATATAGCCCGCCGAAGACGACAAACATGCTGAGGAGGAGTGCTGAGACCTGGAGGTGGTTGCATATAAACAACCTCAGATAAATCACCATGAAGAAAAGCATTCTTCACGTCCATCTGAAAGAGAGACCAGCGACGAACAGCAGCAACGGCGAGAAGGGTGCGAACAGTAGTCATCTGAGCAACAGGAGCAAAGGTCTCCTCATAGTCAATGCCATACTCCTGAGTGAAACCTCTAGCAACAAGACGAGCCTTATGGCGTTCAATGGAACCATCAGGGCGATGCTTGATCTTGAAAATCCACTTGCAGCTGATAGGGGTAACACCATCCGGAAGGGGAACAACATCCCAGGTCTGTGTCTGCTCAAACGCCTCAAACTCCTCAGCCATGGCCTGCTGCCACTCAGGGTACTCGACTGCCTCGTGATAAGATCGGGGCTCACGGTGGACATGTATAGCTGTGAGATAGGCCTGAAATTGTGGAGAGTAGGTACTGACAGATGCAAAACCAAACTGGTCTGGTGGCCCCGAGTCGTAACTGAAGCGGGAAGGAGGGTGACGCGCACGGTGAGGATAACGAGGCAAAAGATGAGGATCCACGGCAGGAGGAGGCGCGTCAGGCGTGGGAGTCGGAGGACCAGTGGAAGTATCTTCAGTAGGGACAATAGGTGACACACTGGGAGGAGAGGGTGGGTTATCTGCAGGATTGTCAGGTTGAGACGCAGGGGTAGGAACAGACTCTAGTGCAACAGGTAGGCCAGGAAAAGGAAGAGACGTAATAGGAGAGACCTGAATAGGAGGAGAGGACGGAGTGGGTGAAGAGAAAAAATAGGGAACATCCTCGACAAAGGACACATGACGAGCGATCCAAAATCGATCTCCAACAGGATCATAGCAGCGATAACCCTTGTGTTCGAAGCTAATCCCCAAGAATACACACTTTACTGACCGAGCGGCCAACTTGGTGCGTTGATGAGGAGGGAGAAGCACAAAACACGTACATCCAAATGTGCGAAGTCTGCTATAATCAGGGTGAGAAGAATAAAGACGCTCATGAGGAGTCATACCGGAGAGGACAGAGGAGGGGGTGATATTGATAAGATGGACACAGAGAAGAGCAGCTTCAGCCCAGAACATACTGGGGACTGAAGAGGAAAGTAAGAGAGCACGAGTCGTCTCAAGAATATGACGATGTTTACGTTCAGCAACCCCATTTTGCTCATGAGTGTAGGGGCATGATTGCTGAAAAAGGGTGCCATGAGAATGAAGAAGAGAACGCATCGTAGAAGAGATGTATTCTCGAGCACAATCAGACCTAAAAGTTTTGATACGAGCTTGAAATTGGGTATAAATCATATTGGTAAAAATCTCATAAATTTTGGGAACCTCAGAACGTTGACGCAATAAATAAATCCAAGTAAAACGAGAGTAATCATCAATAAAACTAATATAATAAGAAAAACCACTCTTTGAGGTTACATGAGATGGGCCCCAAATGTCAGAATGAACAAGCTCAAATGGACTAGAGGACTTATTACTAGGACTAAAAGGAGTAGCCACAGGTTTGGCTAATTTACAGCCCTCGCAAACAGAAAGTGGAGAAAAAGAAATACGACCTAAGACACCAGATTGAAATAGTTCTTTGAGACGAGACTCAGACACATGACCTAACCTTCGATGCCACAAATCGACATCAGAAGTGACGCTACCACAGAAGACAGATGGATCAGGAACGGGAAGACGAAGATACTCCACGTAATAAAGTCCGCCAATCCTACGTCCAACGCCAATCCTCTGCCCTGATCGTGGATCCTGCACAAGACAACCAGAGGTGGTAAAGGTAACAGTGAGACCAGAATCACACAATCGGCTAATAGATATAAGATTCATGCAAAGGTCAGGGGCATGCAAAACAAATGGTAATGAAATGCGTCCTGTAGGGTCAGAGGTGGTAGTGATCGATCCACACTGCGTGATGACTAAAGGGGAGCCATCTGCAGTATGAATCGTGGGCAGGTGTGAAGGTGCCGGTGAGCATGCAGTGAGGACAGAACTGTCCGGTGTCATGTGATGTGAAGCACCTGAATCAAAAATCCAATGAACAGGAGTACCCAAAGTAGTAGAGAAAGCAGAGGGAGTAGAAGAACCAGGAGGAGGTTGCTGTATGATCAGTTGATCGAGGCTCTCTCGGATACGCCCAAGCTGATCTGTGTATGAAGACGGAGCGTCAGTGGCAACAGCAACAGAAGTATAGGGAGCAGTGGGGCGACGCTGTCCTCTTCCTTTTGGTGCAAAGCGCTTTTCAGGATGAAGCTTCCAACAGTCGGCGACCGGATGTCCAGTCCTCTTGCAGTGAGTACACAATGTATTCTTTCGAGAGGAGCCGGTGAGTGTCGTAGGAGGAGTAGCTGCCAAGACACCCTCATAAGTGGAAGATGGAGTGGACTGGCGCAATGCAATGGTGCGAAGACGAGTCTCCTCAGCAACAACCTCAGTGACGGCGGATTCCAGTCGAGGAAGTGGATCCCGATGTATGAGTTGACCGGCCAATGCGGAGAACTCTGGACGAAGAGCCATCAGATACTGATACAACTCACGACGATCACGAAAAGCTTCTCGCTCAGCGGGAGTGGCCATCGGTCCAGGCTCAAGCGCACGAAGCTCCCTGAAGTTCGCCCTCATGCGGCCATATAGAGTCTGGGCAGATAGATCACCTTGAGTAGCAGTCTGAGTGTCGATCAGAAGTTGATATTCACGAGCACCGCTTTTCTCTACAAAGCGGTCACAAAGATGAGTCCATAGTGCGGCAGACGACGGAAAACCAGTGAGATCTGCACGGATCGAACGATCAACAGAGTTGATCAAATAGGAGAATACGCGTCTGTCCCGTGTGCGCCAGGTGATATATGTCGGGTCTTGATCAGACGGTTGCACAATAGAACCATCAATATAACCGACAAGATGACAACGATCGAGAGCGCTCCGTACCGTAATGTGCCAGGGTGACCAATCTTCGGCAGAACTAAGAGGAAAATCGGTCGAGTTCGGAAGATTGTCCCGAAAATTCTCAAAACATGCCATTTGAGAGAGAGTAGCAGCCTGAGAGAGATCAGAAACCTTCGAAGTTGGTAACGGAAGAGTAGGGTCGTCGTTGATTTCTGACATTGTGCAGAACCACTCGGATGAGGATCAGAAGCAGACGAGGACGTAGAGCACGAAAAATCGAGCAAAATGGACTCCTGGATCACCTTAATCGGACTTCCGGAGAGGAAGTTATGACCGATTTAGTGATTTTGAAGTCTCAAGCGGCCGGCGGCGGCGGAGGGCGGAGGCGGCGGAGGCGGCCGGAGGCGGCAGAGGGCGGCCGGAGGAGCACGACGGCGACCGGAGGAGCCGGAGGCGGAGAGGCGGCGGCGACGGAGCGGCCGAGGCGGCGGATGTCGGCCGGCGGCGGCGGAGGCGGCCGGAGGGCGCCGGAGGGCGGATCCGGGTCGCGTCCCGCCGGGTTCGCGGATCCGGGTCGGATGCTGGGCCGGGTTCGCGGATCCGGGTTGCTGGGCCGGGTTGCGGATCCGGGTCGGATGGTGGGAGGACCCGGGTCGGATGCTGGGAGCGCCCAGGTCGGATGCTCGGAACGCCCGGGTCGGATGCTAGGAACGCCCGGGTCGGATGCCGGGTCGAACAGCTCGAGACAGGCTGGCAGGAGCTGTCCCAGCAGATCCCGGGAAATCCGGGCAGATGCAACCGCGCGGCAGGGCACGACGCGGCAGGGCGTGCGCGGCAGGGCGCGAGCGGCAGGGCGCGGCGCGGCAGGGCTGGGCGCGCGGCAGGGCTGGGCACCGGGCAGGGCAGGGCTGGGCGCGGCAGGGTTGGGCGAGCAGAGGCAGGACGGCGCCGGCAGCGGCAGGGGCGGCGACGGCGACGGCAGGGCACGACGGCGATGGCAAGGGCACGACGGCGACGACAAGGGCACGACGGCGACGGCGACGGCAAGGGCACGACGGCGACGGTGAAGGATTCCAAAAAAAATAAAAAAACTAGGGTTTTTTAATTTCTAGCTCTGATACCATGTTAGAAACAGATAATAAAATAATGGAATCCCTAAATTCCACTTAGGGGTTAGTCCCTTTATATATACAAATGTCTAGGAGTTACACGTGTAATACACTACACACATTAAAAGATAACACATTACACGGCTGTCAGATCAGATAGTTTGACTATTTAAAAAAAATTATAACATATTCCGTGAGACTGTCCGTGGGTCTATCTAACATTATTCTTTTTTTATGAGCTAATTTGTATTCTCGAATATGTTGTTTGGATAAAGAGAGAAATTATTCCGGAGTTTATGACTATTCTAGAATTATATAACTATACAAGTGAAATAATGGATATTATGTTTTGTTGTGTTTTTAGTTAGTTTTGTTGGGAAATATAATAATTAAGTTTCCGCTATTTGATTGATAATGGATAAGTGATAGATAAAATTTGAATAAGATGTGAATAATAATTTATAAAAAGTAAAAAAATAATTTGACATATAGATCTCTTGATTTATAATTGGTGATAACAATTGATTTGATATGTGAATCCCTCTATACTAATGAAATAGATTGAATGAAATAATATAATTATAGGAAGAGACTTGAATTATACAAATACCAGCTTATTCTCATATATTATGATAAAACTGCATTCATCTATTCTTTCTAAGCAATCTATTTTTTTTATTTGTCACATTCTGTTTCCTTATATAGTTATATTCTCCCTTGTTCTGCAATCCAAACATAAGGGAAATTTTCAAGTGGATTGAAAAATATACACAAAGGTCATAGATGTATAACCTTAATTATTTATTTATTTTTTGGTGACAAAAACCTTATTTATATTTGAAACAAAGTATTAATTTTACCTTAGTTATTAATAAAATTTTATCTTAAGTTGTTTATCGGTTTTATTCATGAATACTACAGTAAAATTCAGACGGATAGTTGGGGAAGGAATGTTATTATGCAGTTTTTTTTTCCAACCACAATTTTAGTCCTTGTGGTTGTAGGAGTGTGTGTGAGGGAGAGAGGAACATGACAAAGAAATGGACATTATAAACTAGCAAAGAAGAAAAAGAAAATAAGAGGAATGCAGCTTCATAGTTTATATATGAATTTGACGCATCTGTTCTTTTAACTTTTATATCCCAGTCGTTAAAGAAAATAAGAGGAATGCAGCTTCATAGTTTATATATGAATTTGACACATCTGTTCTTTTAACTTTTTTAACTTTTATATCCCAGTCGTTCGTCTCAGTAGAAACTTTTTTTAATTACCTTTCGGTTTTAGGGGCCGTTGGTCCTCCTTCGAATCCTATTTTGTTTTATCATGTGTTTTTATTCTAATCTCCTCCCATTCCAACATTGTCTATTTTTACATCTTCTTGAAAAATAAATTGACCGTAGTTTAATTATTACAAAAAAATAAAATTTATATGTCTATGTATAATAATACTCGAGTAATATGATCATAAATTCGGATTGATATGTTTGTGTGGAAACATATATTGCATGCAATGCTATATATATTAATCTCATCCAATTGTAATTCGATTACAACAACTAAACATCATTTTTTCCTTCCACCATGCAACCCCATACTAAAAATGTATACACATTCAATTCATTAAACTATATATTTTCTTTTTTTATATTTAAAGAAACACATTTAATGATTAAATAAATAAATTCTTTAAAATTTTTAATACATACAATGGATTGCAAAAGAGGTTGCAGGAACATTTGATCCTATTCATTTCCAAATTACACAATCACAACATAAACACAATAATATTAAAAAAAAATTGACTCATATCTCATAAGCAAAGAGATATAAGACTTCATTACTTTGTTTATGGACAACTGCAATATTATTATTTACATAAACCGCCATATTAGAAGAGGAAACCCGAAAAAAAATTATTCGTTCATTGATGCAGTGGTACATTTTTTTTTTAAAGCTTTATTACACACAGTTTAAGAGGATAATCTTATGGGCAGTCAATATATATATATATTTTTATAGTCATTTAGAGAGGCATATACCAATGTATATATATCCTTAATCTTTTATACATTTATTAAAAATGAATCCATTCAATTCAAAATAGAACGATATGCATTTTTAATTAAAGTATACACCACATTAAAAAATGTTTATTATTTTTTAAATTTTAAAACATGTGTGGACTGTTTGTAGAGTGCCCCTAACATTTTTTTATTTATTTATGAACCAACCCAAGGGAAGATTGGGATTATTAACAACACATACGTTTTATACGTGAATAATATGAGTTATGTAGAGAGAAGAGGAAAATGATGAACATAATATATATTATTGATGAGAAACAATGTCAAATATTCAAATATCTTGAATATTAAAAAAGGTCCAACCCAACATAAAGCTATTCCCTCCCACACACTCTCGTCAATGTTTTATTTTGTGCATAATACGCACGTATAATACGTAAAAATCGGATTGAATGCGTCTGACCTTGATAAACCACCAAAACTCTATATAACACTCACCAGATGCCTAAACTTTCTCCCAAAACAAAACTCTTCTTGTTCATAAACTGGTGCGGCCATTGCTGCACCAAACGCTGGTCTTCCGTCCCCGACCCTCGAAATGTTAGCTATGGTGTCGTAATTCGTGCCCAACTTCTGCAGTAGCTTGGCTAGCAACATCCCCATGGAAAAGCCGAAGACCACGGTGCAGAAGATCTTCTACACCGGCCATGTCATCACCAACTCTTCTCTGCTGACGCTTGGGCTCATCGCCTTCGTCTGGCCGGAAATCCTCTCACAAAACGCGCACGGGCCAGACGATCCCATTCCAAGGCGCCTGATGTGGACTCTGTTCATGCTCTGCTTCGTTTCTATACTTCTCCGCGCTTCCTTAGCTCTGGTGGTCATCTTTTAGTGTCTGGTAAGTTTGATAAGCCGCATTGGTTCTGAGTGTACGTGCTTATTTATTGATGTTATGTTTGCTGTGTGTTTCCTGTGCCTCTTATTGATGTTGTTTTTGTTGTGTGTTTGGTGTGCCTCTTATGTATTTCCATCCCTCCCCTGTTGCATACTTGTAACTTGTAAGTTCGATTTGATAACAGAGGATAATAGTCCCCTGTTGTACTTGTCTGTTACAGTGTCCAGTCTATGTTTCCATGATTATGATGCTGTCAACTATATGTCACCTATGTCTGTGTTTTTATCATGATTGTGCTGGTTTTGGCTTTTGATGATCTTGATATATTTTGGGGATCTGTTAGACCTCGCAATTCTGTACCGGTGATGCTACTTACTGAAAACATTAACCTCCTTTCTGGGTGCCGAATAACCCAAAAATAATGGGAACGATGTGGAATTGATGAAATAAAGTTGCTTGTTTGGTAAGAATAAGTTATCTATGTTTGCATAAATAAATATAAGACATGACAACTGTTATGGAGATGGATGTGCTTGTGAGTGTTTATTGTTTTACTACATGGGCCTCAAAACTTAAGTATTATTGAGAAGTCTCAATAAATATCATTACCTGATTGGTTAACTTTTTAAAATGGTAAAAATAACAAAGATAATACTACATTCCTTAATATTTAAGTTCTTCACCCAAAAAAAAAACAAATCCCTCATTAATCGGGACTGTATAATAGCCTCCTAGCACCCCTTCTAAAAATTTTCTTTTTTATTCTCATAAGGCATCAACCATTTTAAAAATTCATTCCGATCGGCCTCTGGCGATCGGCATCACCATCATTGAATTCCTCTCTTCGCCCTCTATCATATGAAAGGTGGATCGGCTGCCTTTCGAACTTTCCTCCGGCCTCCACCTCCTCTGACCTCTACCTCTATTTTTTTTTTCAAATACAGTTACAATTACAGATGAATGTATTAGAATTTCAGATACAGATGAATATATTAATTTTTTCTGATACATATACAGATGTGAATACAGTCCTATATTAGTTTTTTCAGATACACATATATCTAAAAAAATTTAGATACAGATTTTAGATACAATATAAGATACAGTTATGTATTCAAAATTCATATGAAACAATTATGGTTTACATGCTAATGAGGCATTGCTTAAATGATTAATAAAAATATTTAAATATACATGAAAAAAATAATTAAATATTATTTAGATACACTTTAATCAAATCCATCAGAACAAACATAATAAACAACAAATTGGGCTGGATAAATTATTCAGATACACGTGTATCTGGAATCGTCATTAAAAATTTTACATTAGACAAACGTAAATGAGTTGAAAAATTATTATGTAAGTCTGAAATATGCTGAACGACTCAATATGCATAATTATACATATGTACAACAACAAAAACGATTATACAAATAGTACCTACACACAAAGTGCATATAAAATCTAGATACAGTGGTTATGTATCTGATTTAAATTAAAGAATCCGATCTCAAAAATGTATATGAGGATTCAAAAATGAATGTAAAAGATCAAACATTCTCGACTCAGATCAATATGTTTTATTCATATCGAAATAGCCTAACCTGAAAGGATCGCTATTAGTTGCACCACAAACAGGTCGCAAATAAAAAAAAATAAATCGAGTAATTGTTTTGTTCTCCTCTAATCCCCACAAAACTCAAATCTGAGTGTTTATTTTCTTTTCTACTAATCAATTTGAATCAAAATTTGTAATTTGTGCAAACAATGGCATCCAATTGAACTGATTACTTTTTTAAAAAAGAAAGAGTAAACTAAATCGTAACCACCTTGTGATTTAAGGGATCTGTTATGGTAAAGACCGCTCGAATTAGATGTGAAGGGTAAAGTGGAGAATTCAATCTTGCCACCTCATGGGGCTTGGGATGATGTTTATCATTTGGGCCCAAAAATCATTATTGTTATGTTAATGGATAAAAATATTCATTTAAAAAAAATTATCTTGTTTAACATGTCTCAAAAACATTATCTCAATCACAAATAATTTATGCAAGATGGAGCTATCATTTAAAAAATATTATCACTTTATCTTAGATACTAAATAATAAAAATTGCATTTTAAATTTTACGTTTTTTAATAAGAATAAAAAAAATAAGCAAACAAAAGATTGGTTATTTTTCATATATAATAATCTGTCTCGTATAACTATGGTTCACGAAATAGCTTTATTTATTTTATTTTATTTTATTTGACGTCGGAGGGACCCTGTGATTGATTTTACGGTCGAGTTGAGAATGCTACCTCCGTTTATTTGTCCCGGTCCCACGAAATAACTTTATTGCTTACTCACGTAGTGTACATAGTATTTGATTATGCTATTTAATTTCATTCTCCATATGGTTTAGTAGTTAATAAAATTATTTATTTATCTGTTATATAAGGGAATTAATTTTAATACTCGGAAATGGCTAGAAGCCTAGATCACAAAGTGGCCCACTTATAAAAACATCACTTGATATAGTACATTCATACGTTCATATTCGTATAATGAAAATATATTCTAGATACATTATGTCATTGATATGAAAAATACATGTAAAATCTTCAAAGTTGGGTGTAAAGGCCGTGATGACATTTATTTTTTTATTTGTGATCAGTAGAAAAGAATTGGGTTTATAATTATGAAGAATTTGATATATGATCCAAACTATGACTTTAAAATTGCTAGCACACAATTTGATGAACAAAAGCATGTTCAACTAATAGGTACAAAAGGTACCAAATTGTCAAAACCTTTTCAAACATTTTTAAAAAGTACTGAGAACTTTGTAATAGAAAATGTTATATCCATTCTCAATTTCAGTCCACTTTCATCTGCATCATTGTTTTCCATTTTAGAAGTGTCATGAAGAATAAAAATACACTTGAAGTAATGCCACCACTCCGAATGGCATGAATTTTAGGAGTTCTTTTTTTTTTTTTGAGTTGATTTAACGCCTTGTGATCTGAGAATAGTAAAAACTCCGTGTAACAAATATGGCAAAGTGTTGAAGATGTGTTTAAACGGATTCCAACATAAACACAAAAGTTAATAGAATTTATATCTCATGAAGGATGACTATAGTTTTATGGGTTTTTTTATTTTTAAGTCCCCACAAACCATCATATTTAGTGATTGATCCCTCACTTCTTCGTATTTGGGTTTTAGTCCCCATATTTAAAAGATAATTTCTTTTTAGTCCCTGAAAGGGATCTATCCATAAATTATTTACTTTTCTTTTTAGTCCCTGATGGAGACTAAAAAGGAATTATCCTTTAAATCTGGGGACTAAAACTCAAATATGAAGAAGTGAGAGATCGATCACTAAATATGGTGGTTTGTGGGGACTTAAAAATAAAAAACCCTAGTTTTTAAAAATAAAAAACCCTAGTTTAATTATGATTTGCTGCGATGTGTGGGCGCTAAATTTTTAGGCTACTCAAAGCAGGCCGGGTCGTAAGTCCCATCAGATTCAATCCGGCAAAACAATGGCCTATTCGGCCCGAGCCCAAACAGACTCAATCCGAAGGCCCATACCCGACCGACTATGTGACGCCTGGCCCAGGCCCAAGAGTCCCAAGAGGCTAATGGATTGGGTGAGGGTGAGGGTGTTTAGTCCCACATCGCCTAATGGGAGGAGATAGTCTGTGCTTATATGTGAGCACAGCTCTTACACACCAAGACGCGTTTTAAACCCGTGAGCCCATTTAGGGGCAAAGCGGACAATTTCTTACTGTGTAAGCCTGGGGCGTTACAATTGGTATCAGAGCCTGTCCATTTCGCGATGGTGGGTGTGAGTGGCCCCACATGAGGACGTGTGGCCTATTAGAGGGGGTGATTGTGACGCCTGGCCCAGGCCCAAGAGTCCCAAGAGGCTAATGGATTGGGTGAGGGTGAGGGTGTTTAGTCCCACATCGCCTAATGGGAGGAGATAGTCTGTGCTTATATGTGAGCACAGCTCTTACACACCAAGACGCGTTTTAAACCCGTGAGCCCATTTAGGGGCAAAGCGGACAATTTCTTGCTGTGTAAGCCTGGGGCGTTACAGACTACAACAGGCCAAGTCAGTACTTATCCAATCAGATATTGCCTTGATCTTCTTAGATATATTACATTAACTGATAATTATCAGCATTCAAATTCAATCAATGCTAGTATATATCACCAAATCAAGTTATCATTGACTGTGTTCACAAAATCCCAACTAAATATGGATATATATGTCAACTCTTAATTGACCAAATCAAAGGAGTATCATTGAAGACTGGGGGTCTCTGGATCGTCCGATGGAAAGGGGTCAATAAGAAATGTTACGCCTTGGAGCGGCCGTCCCCAGGACCAGACCAATCATACTATAGGAGTCATACTCAAGGGGTCAACAATGACTCCAAATGAAAATGAAACAATAAATAACAAGGATCGCATATATAACTAAAAATGCAGAAGTATAAAATACAAATAAGTCTGTATTAAAAACATTATTACAGACCCTAATAAACAATTACTGTTATGTGATAGCCTAAGTCTAGTCCAAATACAACCACATGTGCAACACGCACAATTACTAATACATATACAAAGAAAATAGGATTGCTGACAACCTCGCACTGGCCAACCAAAAGGTTGAACGCTCCATGCACGAACCATGCAAGAGGGATGCTCCAGTTCCACACCAACCTAAACCCTGGTGGATAAACAATACACGAAGGGTGAGCTACAAGCTCAGTTAGCGGCAAGAATCCAAGGTCTACAATAATAATATAATATTAGTGCATTTTTCCTTTCAAAGAAAAGAAATATGAGAGAAACTCAACAGAGATAAATGTCATGCAAAGACATGACCTCACCTGACCCTCACCCTCGACCCGGAGGTAGGACTCTTGGGAAGGAACTGTACAGTTAACCGTAACGCATAGCATTACTGGATAACATAGTACTAATAACTACGCTAGATGCCTCACATCATCCAGTAGATGTATTATACTTTGGGCATTCCCAATGAATATAAATGTCAAGTGACAACGTGACCCCAACTCACCCTCACCCTCAACCTTAGGGGTGACATGGGACTATTGGAAATAGAAAACAACCTGCTAACTCCCTCAACCTTCCGGTAGCCCTCTCCCGGGGAGCCCTCTTCCTGACAGCCATCCATGGTAGGTCCGATGCCAAAACGGTATCGAAATACACATTGGACATCCTACGATGTGGAGGCGCAATCCAGGATAGCTCCAACACCGGGTAGCTTCAACGCGGATACGAGGTAGGGGAGAAGCATTCCGCGCTCACAATACGATTCTCAAGGATCAGCTATAATCATCTAGCAATTAATAATACTAATGAATTCTCTTGAATTGCCATACTGATGCATCACTCAGATGTGGGAAAAATTAGTTAAGTTCTAGCACTCAACAATAAGAAGGCATGACCCTAAAGGCGGGTCATCGACGCACCTATTACAGATAGGCAAAGCATACTATCATAGCTATCGGTTAACGAACACCGATACAATAAATGAATTCTTTTGAATTCTCATATGAGAGCATTACATCCATGCAGGGTAGATAAACTATTACATTTGCATAGTAAAACAAAGTATGATCCTGACCACGGATCACATATATGCCTATCACAGTTATGCCTGACTAATTAAACATACAGACAATAATTACAAGAGAAATTCTATCATAAAAGAGATACATGGACCACATGTCCAAATAACGTATGATTAAACCATGTGTATACACACTTTATAGAATCCAATCATAGGCCCACTAATAAGCTAGCATAGGATCCTAAACATAATACAATTCACATATAAACAAAACATGCAAATTGTCTAGCATGGTATGGATCTAATATAGCAATACAATTTAGAAATCAAGATTGAGTATAGCTATAAAGCCCCATGGATACGCGATGCACAACTACATGCATCGAGCGCTTCCCAAAAGGGGTGGATTGAACCACTCAAAGGTACTTGGATCACGCCCGTCCGGTCTACAAGATCTGCAAGACACAACAAAATAAAGATAAGCATCGTGACATACACAACATACATAAATGAATCATAAACATGATCCCTGACGCAGGACAATGCGCGGGGTGGGGCGAGCAGCGCGCGACGCACTCCCATGGAAACACAATCACATGAAAAATGTCATAACTTCTAAACCCGACAACCAATGGTGCTCAAAATCAAATATGAAGCTTCCTGACACATAAATAAGCCTACTTCATGAAGACACCAACTCTTAGTATTGCCTACAACATGTATAAATAACTCATTGACAAAGCCATGTAAAACTAGTGCATCTGTAGCAAACAGCCCTACTCTTTGATCTCTACAGCACCCAATACACATCCAAAAATTCTCAAATAAATCATAAACGTTCTATGATATGTTGGGATCATAATCCATGAGACATCATAACCTGATTTAGCTTCTACATACCCGAAATAAAATGTTTCCGGACACAGGTAAATTCCCACTCTAATCTGGACAGCCCATGCAAATTAGCTTATAACTCACAACAAAGGTAATATTATGACACCAAATTTCATATATAGCATCTAGACACATTGATGATCATATGACATGAAGATACAATACTCATAATATGCCTTTAAGAACTAGTTTCATAAGGATATTCACAAGACAGAAATCTGCCTTACTATGACAAAACTCCCAACAACAAAAAAAGGGAAAAAACACATACAACACCTGAGCATCCTTGCTGACCACCCAGAGCACTAAATAAAAACATTCATACTTCATTGAAGCATATACACAAACACCTACATTGTATAAAGGGGAAGGAAACATACCATAAGAAGAAGAGGGGAAGAGGGTGCACATAAGGATTTCCACCACCATCACCACAAGCAACCAAACAACCACACATGCCACACATGCATAGCCACAACCACCACTAGATCAACACTCTCACATAAACCAAAACAAACAATACCTGACATTGCATTTTCAGTTAATTTATTGGCCAGATTTAGCTCTGCACCAACTCGAAGGCATTGGAATGGTGTGAAGCACATTTTTCGTTATCTTCGTGGAACGTCAGACATGGGTCTATTCTATGCAAAGGATTCCAATAATGGTGCACAACTAAAGGGTTATGCAGATTCAGGATATCTTTCAGATCCTCACAAGACTCGCTCACAAATAGGCTATGTATTCACTTGCGGTGGCACAGCAATCTCTTGGCGATCTACGAAACAGACTTTGGTCGCCACGTCTTCTAACCACTCTGAGATTTTTGCACTCCACGAAGCAAGCCGAGAATGCATTTGGATAAGGTCTTTGGTTCATCATATTCGTACTACATGCGGACTATCTCTCATTATAGATGTTCCAACAACTATATATGAAGACAATGCAACATGCATTGCTCAAATCAATGGGGGATATATCAAGGGTGATAGAACGAAGCATATTTCTCCAAAATTCTTTTACACTCATGAGCTCCGGCAGAGACATGAAATTGATGTTCAACAAATTCAGTCAAAGGACAATCTTGCAGATTTGTTTACTAAAGCTTTGTCGACATCAACATTCAAGAAACTGGTGTATGAAATCGGGATGCGACGAGTTTGCGACCAAAATTCTTGAAATCTTGTACTTATGAGGGGGAGTAATTTTTTATGACATTTTACGAACTGTACTCTTTTTCCTTCGCCTAGGTTTTGTCCCATTGGGTTTTCCTGGCAAGGTTTTAATGAGGCAGTGTCAAACGCATACACTATTATACGATTAAGTTACATTGTACTCTTTTTCCTTCGCTTTGGTTTTTTCCCATTGGGTTTTCCAAGCAAGGTTTTAATGAGGCAATTTTCTTAGCGTGGTGGTCATCCAAGGGGGAGTGTTGTGAATATGGTGGATAACCACCACTTCTCTAACCCATAACCTCCCCACTCTTCAACTCCATAACCCTCTCATTCAACTCCATAACCTCCCCCACTCTTCTATTCCATAACACTTCCATTATTGCCCCACTATCTCTCCCTCACCTCTATAGACTTGTAACTCCCCACCTTTGGGATTCCTCTATGCACCCTATAAATAGAGGGGTTTCTCTTGTATTCCATCAACCAACAAATAGTGAATAAGAATCTCTCTCTACTTCTCTTCTATATGCTTGTGTGCTTTGTTTATACTCTTATATATCAAATTCTATTTAGTTTACAACAAAATATTCTTTTTTATTTTTTTTGCAAAATTATATTTTGTGAGATAAAATCTATCATATTACAAATATAGATAAGATTTGTTCATAGATATAATTGTATTTTTAATTAATTTTAAAGGGTAAAATCGGTTAAAATGTTTCCCCTTCAACTCATACTTTTTATAGTAGTATAGATATAGATATAGATTTAACTTGTTTAGCCCTAGTTGATGGTCCATGATGATAATCCACATCATATATATTTTTTCACTTTTCTTCTTCTTTTATGTAAGATTGAACACGCCATTACACGGTTAAATTCAGATTGACAATTTAGGGGAGCATAAGAAAGCAACACCATCATTCAACTACTCTATAGTATAGTTTGGATCCACGTTTAGGTAGATTCTATACTTTCTTTCAAATGTGTTATTTTTTTATTTTTTTCTGTGATGATTTTATAAAAAGAAATTTTAATATGTTTGAGAAATTACATAAACAATCAAAGTCTGTCAGTTACTTAAAATCTCTCTCTCCATCGCATTTCTAAACGGGGCCATGTATTCACACTGCACCTTCATTTTAATCATTCAAGTCTAACCTCTCTTTAAAAGTCGTTAAAATGACCCCACTTGCCCGTTCACTCAACATTTTATATGCCTACGTATAATACGCGAATAATATGATAAAATTCACTCAACATTTTCATTGTGTTAGTTTGCTTTATAAATCTGAATATTAGGCGTGGCTCTGTTGGATGTGGGTATTGGGGAATTCTGCACTCAGCATATACTAAAGGTTCACTTGCTTTAATTAATTTTGGTTATAATCCATTTCATATTCAAAATCATTCGATCACTTCTCTCTTTTCCAATTTCATTTTTACTCATATAACTTGTCATATACTCACATTAACGAATATATAAATTGTAAAAAACTTTAATATTTAAAGGATTTATATAATTCATTGAAGAAAATTTTTTATTTTATATATAACTTATTAGATTATGTATATAATTTTTAAGAAAAAAAAAATGGATTTTTATTTTTAAGTCCCTGTAAACATGCATATTGAGGGATCGGTCTCTCACTTCTTGATATTTCTTTTTTAGTCTCCATATTCAATCGCCTATTTGGTTTTTAGTCCCTCCGTCAAACGTCCGTCCATACACCGTTAATTTGTGAAATATGATTTATTTTTAAGTCCTTGTAAACTATGTTATTTAGTGATTAGTCCCTCCATTCTTTATATTTTATAGGGACCAATCACTAAATAACATAGTTTACAGGGACTTAAAATAAATAACATAGTTTATAGGGATTAAAAAAATAAAATCACATTTTACACATTAACAGTGTATGGACGGACGTTTTGATGGAGGGACTAAAAAAGAAATTGGCGGTTAAATATGGAGACTAAAAAAAAATCAAGAAGTGAGAAATCTATCCTTAAATATGCATATTTATAGGGACTTAAAACTAAAAAATCTCAAAAAAAACATATATAGACAGTAAATGGAGTTGATAAACGAACCATGTGTAACAAATTTATTTATTTATTTAATCTCTTTTTAAATCTCATCGAGACTTCGACGATGATTGGCCCATTTCGTGCTGTGCAATGGAAGCCCGCGAAATACAGTGGGCCTGCCCACACAAACAATTTTGGCCTTTAGTGTAACAATGCTTGATCCTCAGTCTGGAGGGGTCAAAACCATTCAACACTGGGCTTTGTTACCCACAGTTTTTTTTTTTACAATACAAATTGTAGTTTTATATATTTTATTGAAAATTAAATTAAGCATATGCATTGTTAGATTATATATATCTCGTTTTATTTTGTCTTACATTTACTAAAAATAGGTTCATTCAACTCGAAATAGAATGACATACACTTTTTATCCAAGTATATCCCTCGTTATATAATGATTACTATTTTAAAAAAAAAATGTGTAGTTTAAATTTTGGACTGTAAAAATTGTCAAGTCTAACATTTTCCTTCAATATGATCCACACAATCAATACACAGCTAATCAGTGATAAATATGTTAATTTATGGATACAAAACTAATGATATGTAAATGCACTAGGTTAATTTATGATTCTAATTCAAAAAATGTGACACCTAGCCGGTTAAGAGGGTGGTCGGTCAGGATAGCCAAAATTCTCAACGTCCCAAGAGACACATGGATTATGTGAGAGTGAGGTATTTAATTAGTCTCACATCGCCTATTCGAAAGAGATAGTTTGTGCTTATATGCTAACACAACTTTTACATCACAAGACGCGTTTTAAAGTCGTTAGCTCACTTAGGGGATAAAGTGGATAATTTATTGTTTTTGTAAGCCTGTAGTGTTTTAAAAAAGGTACTTGAAATTTAAGTCACGTTAATTTTGCGTTTCAACAGTAAAAATAACACTGGTAAGCAAAAATTCTCCACGTTTAAGAAGTTTAAATTTAAAAAATAATGTTTCTCTACCGTCCCCCGCTTTCCAAATGTGGGGTTCTCTATTGCACTCATGTTCTCCAATGCACTCCCGAACGCCCCCTATAGCTAATATATACCTGGAATGTGTGTCAATTGATACATTCATATCAAACTCAAATAAACAAGGCAATTGGATATATTAATGTGTGCAGCCACATCCATAACCTTTACCCATATTTTTTTTTAACAAAACACTGGTCTATTAAAATTTATATTGTTATAAAAAATAAAATAGGTACTGAGATACATTAATGTATTTTTTCATAAAAAATAATTTTTTTTAATTTTCATACATTGTGATAGTGTAATATATGCTACAAAAACGCAACATATATTACATTATCGCGATGTATATTAGATCGCAAACTAAGCTTATTAAAACGAGAATAAAATTGTCAAAGTCCGGAGCACTTTTTACTTTTACTACAGTAGAAGGGAAATTATGTATTTTTATTATTTCATAACCAGAGGGTTAGAGTTGCTTTAAGACCCGTATCAATGGATTGGCATAAAACAAAATTACTTCAGTGTATTGATACACTCAATTATTTCGATTCTTCCCTAGCCACAAAATATAAAGATAATATGCATTTGATTGATTGAGACATATACTTATCCTTCATTTGAGTTCTGACATAAACAGATAATAGGGGTGAATAACAATAAAATAATCTTTATTCGTTGTTTATTTGACACAGATAAACTTTGATAGTTATGCTGAATAAGTCAGGATAAAACCCGCTAACAATTTGAATAAAAGATGGAAATATTTTTTCCAAGACCTGTCTATTCAATAAAAATGCATTCCACGTCATTAAAAAAAAAATCCTCTTACTTTAACAAATTCCAATAATAGACTCATGTTTAGCGTGGACTGTTTGATAATGTACCAGGCCATTGTGAGTCAATCAGGACCACCCAAAATACACCAAAAAAATCAAAGAAATCCTGACGGTCCAAAATTCACTGCTTTTTCACCATGTGCGTACACGTGTCCAGAGACCATCCCATCACATTTACTCTCCCATTTAAAACCCGTTCGAAGTCATCTCTCTCACTGGACTCTATCTGCGAAACAGTCATGATACCTAGGCCCATAATATAAGCCCCAAGAGGTGTCATCATTTCATTGATTGGTTTTTTTATTTGTTGACTTTTTAAAAAAATGATAAAATGACAAAATACAAATTTGTCCTTTATTAAAAAATTATCTTATTAACCCAAATCCCCCATTTTCTCTATTTGGTTATGACTCTTCTATGTAAATCTTAAAATCCTTAAATCTTAAAATCCTTAAAATCTTAAAATTATTTAGTTTGTTTACATTTATATTCAATCTTATCTTATTGATTTTAAGATTTAGTGTTTTCTGAATGTTTATCAAACAATTTAAAATGATTTGGACGTTTGGATATTCTGTTTCACCAAAAAAAAAAAAGATCGGACGGTTGGTATTCAAATAGTTTGAATAACAACCGTTCGATCATTACTTAAATTTTGAAATCATTACCTAAATTATAATTGAACCTAGATTACACCAAAAATTACCGAAATTGTTTTCATTAAAATTCTTCAAACAATCTCTAGGTAGTTATTGTATTCAAATTTAAATAAAAAACACATATAGTTAACATATGAAACAGTTACATTTTATATTGGTAGTTACAAATACATTTCTTAAATGTTTACATCTCTCCCAACGATTTGTTACATTTATATAGTGAAACAATTAATTATATTTACCTAAATGTCAAACAGTTACATTTACTATTTAAAATTATCTATTTCAATTTCTAGTACACTGCCTTCCAAAGAAAATGTATCAGAATCCTCTGTAAAAGTATGTACTTCACTGTTACATTTATACGTCATTTCTATTTGCATTGTTAAAAGAAATGCACAACATGAGATAATGTTACATTTCAGAGTGTTACATTTATGAATGTAACAAAATTGTGTAAATGAATATCCGAGTTCGGGAGTTAATATAAACATCACACGAACCAGTAATAATTAAATGTAACAATATCAAAATTACATTTATGAAATTATAACGAAACAAATATAAAAAAAGTGTGAAATAGTGATCAAAACATAAAAAAAATTCATTTTTTGAATTGAAACATGTAACATAGATTGAATATTTGATCATCAAAAATTTAATTTCAAATTCGATGTGACTTTCATTCAATAAGATAAATAAAAAATAAAAAAAACAATACAAACCTGATCCGAAAGAGAGATCAATTTCGGGACTGCTACGAATATGTTTATCGTAAATTATAGGGATTAATGATTTTACACAATGCAAGGAAGAAGAAATACAGTAATTAATGAAATCTCCACAATCTTAGAAATAAATCAAACCGTTTTCATGTTTAGATGTGGTTATCAATTAGAGGGTATAATAGATAATGTCCTATTGCCACATCATGGAGCTTGTGATGGGGCCTGAAAAGTTAGGGTCTAAGAATCATTATTGATCTGCGAAAACATGGAAACCCCATCTTCGTCTCCCACTCTTCCTTCGATTCACCATGACCACCTTGTCGCCGTTTGACTCCATGTAGATCGATGTTCGGGCCAGCAGTTCTCGGCCCTCCCTCTCCGTCTCCAGAAGTTCCCGGCCCTCCCTCTCTCCCTCCCTCTCCGGCGGACTGGCAAACGACAGTGTTCAATTTATTGATTTGGATTTCCTGTGTTCAATTTTTTGATCTGTTTCTTCTTGATGATGTTCTGTTTCTTCTATGATTGATTGATCTTCTTGATGATGTTCTGTTTCTTCCGAATCTCCTGTTTTGATCCTCTGTTTTATTAGCTTCTCTTTTCCGATTGCTAGATCGGTTGCCTAGGGAGGGTGATGTTGTTTCTTCGAGCTTGAGTTGAGATGGGGAGGAAGGGTTGAAAAGAAGAGTATTTGTTCATGGAATTCCTAACTATGTTAATAAATATCCTAGATATAGCAGTAATTCAATAAAAATATTCTTAACTATATATATGTTACGAAAACAGGTAACACACTAATTATAGATTGCTTTGGCTTTCTAATATTTGCTCAATTTGTGTGTATTTGTTTTGGTAACACACGGACTATTTTTTTTTTTATCTCCGAACTTTTTCGAATTTTTTTTTCAAATCCTGCCCCAAATAATCCGAAACCCTATTGAACCCCGAATGTATGACTATGCGCGAATTAAGACTGCAACTTAGGTAGGTATGAACCTGATTTTTACATGGGTTGGGTTGAATTAGTGAAATCGGGTTTGAATTCGGGTTGGTCTATTCAGGTTGACTCACAAATCGGATTGGGTTCGGATTGGACTTACTCATAACCTGACTCAACCTGAACTCGTAAATTAATAGTTAAAAAAAAAATCATGTTCGTTCATTCTGTAGCTTCTAATCTGGGCAATTCAAATTTTAAGTAAACCTAACTAATCTTGCGGGTTGAATCGGGTTGATTTATTTAATTTGCACATCTTCTTGGTATCGGGTTGGGTCGGGTTCGTTTATTTAATTACGGGTTGGGTCCAAGTTAGTCCAATTCGGTTTAAAAGGGTTGGGTCGGGATAGGGTTAAGCCTGTCAATTGGACGGATACGGATCGGATAGGCCCATATCCGTATCCGTATCCGAACTGAATATCTAAAAAAATATCTGTATCCGATATCCGACGGATATTCTAAAATACATATCCGTATCCGATCCGAAAATTCGGATACGGATTCGGATAATATCCGAAATATCCGAACCAGATTAAAATAAAAAAAAATTATGAAATTATAAGTCCTAACAAGATTAAAAATGTATGAACCAAAGATATAAAAACATAAATCCTAAATAGTTAAACAAGTATATAACAAAGACATAAAAATATAAATCAAGTATCCAACAAATACATAGAAACATAAATCAAAAGATGATGATGAGCCGAGGAGGAGCCGCAGCAGAGGAGGATCCGCAGGGAGTGTGGGAGAGTTGGCTGGGTACCGGGGGCTGGGTACCTTGCAAAAAAGATGATGATGAGCCGAGGAGGAGCCGCAGCAGAGGACGATCCGTAGGGATGAGGAGCCGAGGAGGAGCCGCAGCCCGCAGGGATGAGATGCGAAGGAGGATTCGCGATCAGCCGCGGTCGACCACGATCGGCGACTTACAGTTGCAGAGAGGAAGGTTTTGGTGATTTGAATGGGTTTTTGGTGATGTATTTTGTTTTTCTTGTTTTTTATGGATGAGAAAAAACTGTGAATCTGTGAATCTGTGATTTGAAGAACTGTGAATGGGTTTTTGGTGATTTTTTTATGGATGGGTTTTTGGTGATTTGAAGAACTGTGAATCTGTGATTTGAATGGTTCCTCCTCGGCTCCTCGGTGATTTTTTTTGGTTTTTGGTGGATGAGAAAAGTAAGAGGTGAAACGGCATCGACGAGGGTGAGTTGGTAACTTGGTATAAGTTTTGCCCTAAAATTGTTGGTGAATGGTGAGCCATTGGATCTTGATCAAAGGGCTAAAATTAATCTTAATATATATAAATAAAATAATAGTTCGGATACGGATATTGTTCGGATCGGATACATGCTATATCCGATCCGATCTGAAATTTTTCGGATACGGATTATTTGATTCGGATACGGATACGGATTTTCGGATATCGGATATTTTCTGCATTTTCGGATACGGATTCGGATCGGATACGGATATTTTTTTGGATAATTGACAGGCTTAGATAGGGTTGAGTAGTTTGAAATTCAGGTTGGATTCAGATTAGGGTTAACCCCAATCCAACCTCCTCGAGTTGTAGCCCTAACACGAATTATCTCTGGGTCATCCTCTTCGTGACCATTCCGAGGTCAATGATGGCATCAACGATCGTAAACTGAAGATATGGAATATTCATGTGCATCCCTTGTTGCATTTGAAAAAATCATGTTGACTGATAACATTTACTAGGTTAATTATTTAGATGAAAGAGTAATTTATACAATTACCCGGTGTATTTAAGCATAAAATTTATACAATGTATTCATATATTTTTGTAACGGAGTCTATTATAAGTTACATCCAGATACATATAATACATATAAGCAAATTAAATGATGCAATGTATAACAAGACTAAGAATATTTGGTACAAGTTAAAGATTTGCCAACACATATGATTTATTTAAATTAGTAAACTTTATAACAAAATTTGATTTCATTAATTTATTACGATCTAAGATCAAGGGATATTGTGTGGATTTAATTAAATTGAACAATAATTGGAATGACCATTAACCATACATATAGGCTTAGTTTAATTGGTTAGTTATATAAAATATATGAAGTCCCACCATAAATTATTACATATATCATGGATAGTGCAGATTTAATTACATTAATCACTAATTGATTTATATCCATCAATTACACCAAACACAAAATTATATTTCAGGGGCAAAGTTGACATTTTAAAAATAGTAACTCCTTTTATCCTGGGTGAGTCGAACAACAAAAATCTACATTTTACGTTTCCTAATAAGAATAACAGAAAATGCAGCCAAACAAATATAAGCTTATTCTGCTAAACACTATTATTTATCCCGGCATAGCTATCATGCAATAAGCCAATGTCACTTCCCTAACAGGGGTAATGAGGGGCTTAATGTCTTTACCCCCAATTTGGGGTGGAATATAAGCAAAGGATACAGAAGAATACATGAGAATAACAAAAAAAAAAAAAAAAAAATTGTTTGTTTTGTTAGAATAAGCTCTGATAGCTATGTCTGGATAAGTTAGGATAAAGTCTGATAACTTTTTTAGAAAAAGCTAGAAATTGCTTATCAGGGCTTATTTATGTCAATGGATAAAAATATCATTTCCTGTATCTTAAAAAATTTATCTCATTTAACACTCTCTGCAGACATTCCAAAAACTATCACATCTATCATATCACACACACATCGATCTCTCATACTTATTCTCAAACACAAATAATTTATGTAAGGATATAATTGTAATTTAAAAAATCATAAATTCTCATATATCTTTTATTTATCACTTATCATTACTTTATTCAGGGTGAACCAAATAATTTACGTTTTTCAATGAAAATAACAGAGAAAAGATATTCAAACAAAAAATTTATCTATTCAGCATTAATTGTTATCTATCCCAGAATAACTATGAAGTGTGAATAACCCTTAAACTATTGGGAAAACAATGCATGCATCAACATTTGCTTATCATTGCTTATCATGTTTTCTGAACTTTTATTAATTGTATTTACGGTGGTTGATGCTTGACTTTTTGTTTGCTAGAGAAATGGAAGTGTATCTAGTCAAGGAGTCGTCTAAGCAACTCTCACGGGAATTGAACTTTTGATCAATAAAATTTATTTTGTTTAGAGCTTAATCTCTTTTCTTTGCGTATTCAATGAATCATATGTGGATTCGTAGATATTTTATATTTGTAAACCCTTGTGAATTCAGGGAGCAACCTTACCTTGTGGATTCAAGGCCTATATGGATTTGTAGGATTTATTTTCTCTGTGAAATTGTGGTAGGCGTCATCTTAGTCTTGTTATTCAAGCACCTGCTATTTAAACTACGTCAAATACTAAATAGTCTCTTTCAACATATTTGTGTAACTTAAAATTACTTAATTATTTTATGTCATGTAATATCTAAACTCTCTCATTTATTTAAATATATTGCACGTCCACTCAATTGATAATTTTAACAAAGAAATAAAATGATTTTGTTATTTGAATGACTTTTGTATATTTGGGTCTTACCGGGCAACTTCGACTTATAATTGTCTAGATAAGATTTTTTTTATATAATTCTAAAATATAAATTTTCAAATATGCATTTTAAAATTTTGGTGACCTGACCACTGTCCTAACTCACCGGTATCTGAGTTGTGTGTTTAAAGCGGAGCATTGGCTGTTCCAAGACCGGTTTCAGTGTCACTTTCACCAAGCTCTGGGAATAGCCATCTGCCCAAAATATAAGACAGTGATTTGAACCTCGTTTAGAGTCTTTCTACTTTATCCAAAAATCTTCTGAAATACATATTTTTTAAGACGAACTGCTACGCGGCTATGTATTAATATAATCAAAGATAACAAGAGTCCTAGATACGCGAGAGGTAATAGAGTACAACTAAAATCAAATACAAAAGGAAAGAACAAAGATGACTGACTCTCAAGCACACATGGTAGAGGTCCTAGAGAAGAATTCCATGCCAATTTACCCAAACACCCCCCCTCTCCCTCTCTCTCTCTCTCTCTGTCTCCCCCCCCCCCCCCCTCTCTCTCTCTCTCTCTCTCTTGCAGCTCTTACACATTTTTATCACTTTCAGGCCTATTATCCCTATTCCCTAGCCTTTAATGGCCCATCGTTGCCTCCCATAGGTTCTCAAAATTTACCTTTTGTGCTTTAAACACTACCCTTTTTCTTAGGTCTCAAATTCCTCGTTGTCTCCCACATCTATTCCATGTTTGCTAATTTTAATTCCTTGTTCGTCAACTCCCCTTGCTTCTCCCACAACTTTACCACTGTTGAAAAAAGAAGGATTATTTTAAGGGTTAAAGACATTTAAGTCCTTACAAACATGAAAAAACCCATATAAGTCCTTATTAAAATTGGGACAGACGTACGAGTCCCTAAAAACTTAGAAAAACTCAATTATCATCTCTGAGTTAAATTTTCATCCAAACTTAACGAAATATTCATAGAATATTCCATCACATATAATTGTGTAGACATTGAAGTCTTTATAAACAATCAATCATACACGTTCTTTGACATGTTAGAATCATAATCCGTGAAGCAAGCATAATCTGATTTGGCCTCTACATGGCCAAAATAAAATATTTTCAGAATCTGGTCATTTCCTACGCGAATCTGAACAGTCCATGCAAATCAGGTTCTAACTTACCACACAAATAATATTATGATACTAAATTTCATATATAGAATCTAGAAATATGGATGATCATATCATATGCAAACACAATCCTAAAAATATGTCTCTAAGTACTAGTTTCACAAGGATTGTTACAGGACATAAATCTGTCATATTATAACACAAAACTCACAACAACAAGAAAAGGGGAAAAACACATACAACAGCACATATGCATCCTTTGCTGACCATCCAAAGCACTAGATAACAACACTCATACTTCATTGAAGCATAAACACAAACACTTACATGACACAAAGGGGAAACAAACATACCATGAGAATAAGAGGGGAAAAGGATGCACACAAGGGATTCACCACCACCACAAGCAATCAAGTCATCACACATATAAGCCAAAACGACAATGAGGTCAAAAGAATGCCATGGAGAAGAAGAGGGAGGTGGGGGAAATACAAGGTTCACACACGTACTCACCATCCTTTTCACTCTTCCTTCATTTTCTTCTCTTCATCTTCACTTTCACCACCAAAAATCACACACAAAGGGGGTTGCCCTAAAGAGAATGAAAGGGGAAAAGCGGGAGACAGAGATTAAACTCAATTTAGGGTTTTGAGTGTGAGATGGGGGAAAAAGAGATACAAATGAGCTTGGTGTGATGAGGTAAGGAGGGGGTATACTTAGACTTACATTAGGATTCAAGGGTTGGAGAATGGGGTGATACTTGCCTAGAGTCACCACCCACCCAATCAAAGAAGAGAAACTTGTACGCTAAGTATGGAAAATTCCCACCAATCAAAACCCAGTAACAGCTAAACACGGATATCATTTGGAACTGTATAATTTTTAAAACGATGTCAGAACGAGACAAAAATTTACAGGTAAGTCAAAGCCAATACTAGGATCACCAATATGCGGTTATATTTTTAAATTGAGCACCTGAACTCTAAAAATAAATAAAAACATGATATTTAATCACTCAAAAGTGACACAAACATAACAATTGGGATACTTAAAAAGAAACAAGTCATTGGCTTACATTATGCTTGTTATCCTGGTGTACTTGAAGGATATAGTGATGCAAACTGAAAATCAGATTCAGAAGAATCTAAATCAACCATTGGATATGTTTTCACTCTTGAAGATGCGGCCATCTCTTGGAAATCCTCAAAACAAACATGTATAGGGCTCTCCACAATGGAATCAGAGTTTATAGTTTTAGATAAAGTTGGAGAATTAAGAAGCAGAATGGCTTCGACAATTTTTAGAGGATATTCCTTTATGGCCCAAACCTATGCCTGCTATATGTATACAATTTACAATCAAGCAGCAATAGCAAGAGCACATAATTTTGTGTATAATGGTAAATCTCGACATATTCGTCATAGACATAATACTGTTAGACAGTTACTCTCAAATAGAATTATTTCCATAGATTTTGTGAGAACAAAAGATAATTTTGTGGATCTGCTTACAAAAAGTTTATCAAAAGAGAGAGTAGATTGCGCATAGAGGGGAATGGGGTTAAAAGCCTCAAACCACTGAGTTACCTTAATGAAAACCTAACCTAGCGACTGGAGATCCCACGGCCTAGGTTGAATAGGAAAACTAGTTATGAGTAACTTAACTAGTAACAATATGGAGATTTATTCCATCCCATTTCTGTGATGCAACAAATTACGGCCTACAGTGAATATACAGGATAAGCTTTGCTTTTAATGATGTATATAGCTTGGTAAAAAACAAGTGGAGTATAGTAGGATACTCTTTATAAGACATTACCTATGTGAGTGTAGAGCTTGGCGGGCGCTATGGAAATCTTTACGAGGCTAGATTTCCTAGGAGCACTCACAGAACCAAAGTTTGTTCAAGGCCAAAATAATGAACATAACCAATGAACATAACCGAGAAATGAATTTGAATTGAAATGGTATTGTGTGATATCTATTGACTAGACTTACATAAATGACCGACAGTTCAAAACTTTAGTTTACTGATTGGCTACTGATAGACTCTTACTAGAGAAGGTTCAAAGCCTAATTCTAAACATTTCATAATTAGCTTCTAAGAAAATGATTGGATTTTCTTGCTGCCAAGAAATAATGCCCAACTGCTGCCTACCGCCATTAAATTGTTGACAATAGATACGATGTTTTATCTTATAATTTTTTATAGAATTACCAGCCGCCTGAGATCCTCAAAAAAAAAAGGGATGCGGTTTCCACGAAACATTTTGATTTTGATCTATGGTCAAATATTCATGGATTAGAAGAGGACAAAATGACACAAAATGATTTTTTTTTTGTTTAATATAAAATGATATTAGATTCTAAGAATTATTCGTCGTTTTTTAATCAATCTATCATGTTCATTCATTCGCCCGTAACCATGGTTTGGATGGAGAATAAGAGTTACTCCGGGATGAATGGTTATACTAATATGTGGTATAACAATTTTTTTTATTTGATTATGTTTTCAGTTATTATTGTTAAAAAACAAAAAAATAAATTGTCTGTTGTTTGGTGTTTGGATAGATGATGAATAATGTTAGAATTAGTTATGAATAAATTGATGATTGATATTTATTATTTTAAAAATGACAAAACTATCCTTTATATATATTATTAATTTTTTTTTAGGTTTCCTAAATATTGATTAACATTAATCCAACTTCAATTGATCACGATTGATAAACATATCATGATATCATCTCATTTTTAAGTGATGAATAATGGGTTCTTACACTTGGATCCAATGTAGGGGCAGTGAAAAATGGATTCTCACACTCGTTTATAAAATAGATAATAAGATATATGATCTAAATAGATATGTTTGAAAACACATTAAGAAAATAAGATTTTGAATAAAATGACTTATAATGACCTGATTCCTAAAAAATGCATTTTCTATGTTTTTTTTAAATAATTTTTTTGTAATAAAAATTATAAATAACATTTTAATTAAGTTTATTTTTAAAATGTTTTTAATAATATTTTTTAATTTTTTATTTAATTAAAAATATAACATCTTATTTAAATGTCGGCAACGCCTATGGGTTTTTTGTTTTAATGTGTTTTTATTAACTTGGAATCATTCTTCCCACAAACTTGTGAAAGAAAAAAATCGGTCCATATTTCATCATCGACAGTGTGTCTCCGTGTCCCAAGAAGAAATATATAAAATAAATAATATAACCCGAAAGCATGCTTTAATTTGTCCCCATCTACGGAAAGGATTGCGTGAAGGGAACGTCAGGGGTACAACAGGGATTTTATTTCGAAATGACATGTGGGATCCACGTGTTCACTTGCAAAGAATATACACGAATAATCCAATTACAGGCTTGTGATGGAATCTGAATTCTTTATTAAGGTTTCTTATACCTGTTTAATTATTCACTCATTCCAAACAACCAAAAATGTCTATTCCAGCCAATCCAGATTTATTCTACCTCTTATTTAGTATGATGTGTAACATTATCGTCACATAATAAATATATTAATGATTATTATAAAATAAATAAATTTATATTAGAAATAAAATAATTTTTAAAAAAGTTACATAATTAGCCCATGATAAATTTAATATTTTCATGTAGAATAATTTTATCATAAAAAATCTAATTTGATTAGATTTTATTTTTAATAACTAACCAATCTCAATTTATGTGATTCAAGAATTGTTTAGTTTAATAAACCCGTAGTAGTCACTTCTTAAAAACTGTCAATTCAAACGATAAGTAGATTAATTTTTATCTGTATTTTTTAGAGTAAACAGGATTCAGACCAAATAAATCAAACAGGTTTAACCGGATACGTTGGTCGGATTGAGTTTTAAAACAAGTTTTTTTATTTTATTTTTTTAACATCCTTGTTAGATTAAAGTGGGTGTATGCGTGCGTACCCAAAAAAAAAAAAAAAAACGCGTATTATTGATTGAATCCGACTTTTGAAATCGCGTATAAAACGCTTATTATTCTCCACTTTTTGTTGTCGGTGATAAGGACTTCTTGGTCGTCTTCATCCCATTATAAATTCATATGTGTTTTTGAAAGAAAAAATAAAATAGACGCTCTTTCATCCCTCCCCTATCTCTTAAGAAACCCACTGCACCCAACAATTTTCTTCACCTCCCCAAAAAGAACTCCAGATCTGAAGAGAGAAGAGAAGATAAGAGAAGTAATCTTTTCTAAGTGAAAAGCAAGGGAAGATCAAAGGGAGAGACGGTCTTTCTGGTACGGTATTTATATTTTTATTCAGCAGCTTGACTGCGTTTAATTTGGACATTTTGGTTGAGATTCTTCTCGGTGTTTTTTTTATGAACGTTTTTGTCCAAAGTTATTAAGATTTGGGTGTTAGGGATTTAACAGAAGCTATTGAATTTCTATTTATTTTTTCTTTTCATTTCTTTATACGCCAATTGACTGCTCTGATATATGAATTTGATTTTTTGATGATAACAGTATGTAATAATATAATCAATCAAATTGACATTATTATTATTTTTTTATATAGAATTCAAGCTAAAAATGCCAAGAAGACGAGATCCGTTGTGGGAGTATGTAGAGCAAGAAGATGGTAAAGTTAGATGCAAATTTTGTGATAAAACTTTTAGTGGCAGTGGAATCACTAGAATGAGGCATCATTTAGCAAAGAGTGAGTTAAAAGAAATAAGCCCGTGTGATGCCGTTCCAGGTGAGGTGCATAAAAAGGCACTAAAAGCTGTTCAACAGTTGAGAAAAGAGAGTGGAAAAAAAGAATTTATCAGTGATGATCGGATGCCACCTTCAAACTCATCTTCATGTTCTCTTACCCAGCTGGATTCACGATCAACACAGAGGAATAAGAAGTTAAAAACTGATTTGTCAGTAATGAATTTTATATATGGCAATGAATTACGTGTTCTACTAAAGGATCCCAAATTTGAGAAAATGTGTGCTGCAATTGCTGATGCTGGACAAGGATACAAGCCTCCTGACTTTGGAATGGATGAGACCAAAATGTTAGCTGATCTGAAAACTGAAGTGAAGGGATATGTTCAGTCCATTAAACAATCATGGGAAAAATTTGGTTGCACTTTGCTGTTAAACTCCTCATATTGGATTGGTGGATCTTTGAGACGTCTATTATTGTTGGCTGCTTGTCCAGAAGGTATTGTGTATCTTGATTCAGTGGATCATGAATGGGATCAGGACGATGAATGGGAACTGGCCGCTGCTCGTGTGCTTTCGGCCATTGATAAAATAATTCCTCAAAATATCATCCAAATCATATTGGGTGATGAAGAATTTGACTGGTTAAGTGAGATCTTCAGCAAAAGTATCCAAATATTTTTATAACAGATGGGTGTCAATTTTGGGTGGACAGCATCATTTACAAAGAATATTTGTGTGAATTTGAGAATTATTGTATTGAGGTGCGTGCAATTGTGTATTTTTTTGGTAAACATGTTGATGTGCTCCACCAAATAAGTGGTTGTCAATTAATGAACGAGTTACCCGAAATCTTTATAGAACCCCATCTTTATTTGCAATATTGTGTTCCAAAAGAACGTGAAATTCGTTCTATGGTAACTTCTACAAAATGGAGGGACCTGATACAGGGCGATGAACAAGGTGTAAAAGTGCAGAACATAATCGATGATAATCAATTTTGGGACACTGGAAAAAAGCTCTTTGGTGTTATTGAATGTGCTGCAAAGATCTTCAAGGTGATGAAAGGAAACCGTTCCACCTTGGGGTATGTACATGATGCTTTCATTAGATTAGAAGAAACTGTTAAACAGTTTTCCAAGGAGAACAGTGAAATAGTTTCAAGTTTGTTGGACATCATTCCAGATATTTGCGAGATTAATAAAATGCATAAAGCGGCAGCTTATTTAAATCCACACCTATATTACAATGGAAATGTGAAGAGGGATAACGAAGTTCAGACGAGTTTGAACAACGTTATTCAAAAAATGATATCAAGTGAAGCAGATAAGAAGGATCTAGATGTACAACTCGAAAATTATTATTGTAGGGATCCAACGATCTTCAGTCCAGAAGCAGTTGGCTCTCTTCATGTTTTGCATCCAAGTAAGAATTATCTAATGTCAACTATGTTTTCTTTTAATGTTTTATTTAACTTGCCATTTGTGAACATCACGTAATATTTATTACTTTTATTGGAACAGGAATTTGGTGGGAGAGGTGGGGAGGTAATGCTGAAACTTTACAAACATTAGCAACCAAACTTCTCAGCCAACCTTGTATTAATCCATTATACCATATCGATTGGAGAACTTTATTTCGGGATAATTTTCATTATGACCAGCGAAATGAGCTCTCTTTGGATGTGAGATTTAACATGCTTCTCATGGACATGTGTTCAAAAATGAAGGTTGATGAAAGCCCTATTGATTTTGAGAAGATCGGTGAACAACAAGTGGCAGACTACATAGAAGCCCTATGGTCTTATGACGGGTGTTTTTGTTTTTGACTGAGACCAATTTATCTTTACGATTGTTTATAAATACTGTAATGTCTATTCAATTAAATGTAAAAGTCTTTTAGGGGCAATTTTGTCTTTTGCGATGACTAATTTGTTTTTATGATTATTTATAGGGACTGCAATGTGTACACAATTTAATGTAAAAGTCTTTTAGGGACAATTTTATCTTATGCAGGGACGAATTTGTCTTTATGACTGTTTATAAAAATTTCAATGTCTACATAATTATATGTGATGAAATATTCTGATAATATTCCGTTAAATTTGGATGAAAATTTAACTCAGGGATGATAATTGGATTTTTTTGAGTTTTCAAGGACTCGTACGTCTGTCCCAATTTTAATAAGGACTTATATGGGTTGTCTCATATTTGTAGGGACTTAGATGTCTTTAACCTTAAAAATAATTTTAAAAAATATTGCAATGGAGAGAAAATTCAACCAAAGTTTAATATATTCCCTTTCAAATTATATGTCATATATACATCTTAAAATTTCCTAAATAAATTTGTACATGAAGTTTATGTTGCAATCAATGTATCTTAATTATTAAAAAATCCTGATATAGATTATATAAAACACACATGTTACTGGATTATATATATATATATATATATATATATATATATATATATATATATATATATATATATATATATATATATATATATTAAATATAAGGTGGCGTTTGGCATGGCGGAATGTAGATTTTAAGTTCTGATTAATAAGTGTAGAAAGAGATTATGCTGATAATCTTTAAGGGGTTAAAAAAAAAGTGTTTGGTTCAACGAAAAATATTATGCAGTTATTTTGATAGGTGTGTTTGGTTGACCATTGAACATATGTGCTTATTAAGAGAATATTTCGATCTATTTTATAAGTGCTGAATGTTATTTTGATGTTTGGTTGAAACCATGAATTTTTGATTAATTCCTTAAAAAGAAACAGAACATCTATGAATATGCCATTAAGAAACAGAACATCCATTTTCCATTGAGAACACCAAGAACATCAATAAGAGAGCAAACAAAATGGGAATCAAATTCTTATAACCACATTCTTTTCACATAATCCAAACAGGGTAGCCGCAGAGGAGATTTGATGAGGTGACAGTCGGATGGTGGTGGAGGTCGATCTATAGAGAGGATCCGCACAGTGTTTTGATATACGAGATGCGGTTTGCCTGTGGCTGGGGTACCGCACAGAGTATATGCGGTATGCGAAAGTATATGCGGTTCTGTAATTTTTTATTAATAAAAAACATATATGATGATTTTTAAACATATCAAGATAAATATTAAAAATATATATACAAATGATATCTTATAAATATCTAAAGATGTTTCATTTTATCCAATTGTCCTAGATCATCAACATATACATGTTCACTGTCCCAAATCAATTCTAGGGATAACAAAAAATAAGAACCAAATAAAAACTGACAGGTGTATAACATTTGTTAAATAAACCAAACACATGTCACAAGTGTTTATTAGATACCAAAAAAAAGAAATTAAAAGTGAAGTGATATTTCATTAATTCACACGCTACCTAGATAAAAAAAAAAAAAAAAACAGAGAAAAACGTATTCGATCAATCAACAATGGCGAACAAGATCATGTAGATCACCGTCTTCGTCTTCGACGTCATCGCGTTCGCCCTCGTCATCACCGCCGAACAGAAGCGCAACACTATGAGCTTTTTAGGGCAGCCGAAGAAGAAGGGGAGGTCATGAGATCCGAAGTTGCTATGGTGGATGATGATGGTGAAGCTTGATTTGTAGAGGAGGTCCGAAGAAGCGGCGAACGGTGGTGATCAATTTGTAGAGGAGGTCCGATTCTTGTAGCGGAAGGTGATGGTGGAGGTTAATGTGGTGTGGACTATGGAGAACTGATTCTGGCAACGGACAGTGGTGGTGGAGGTCAGTCAGCTGAGGAGAACGAAGAGGAGAGATGGTGAGGGAGAGAATCTATAGAAATGGTGGTGGAGCTCAATCGGCTGTGTGTTTGTTTCGCGGTGGTGATAGAACACCTACTAGGGTTTCGAGAGGAATGAAAGGGATGAGTCGATTTGGCTGTTGAGGAGAGAGAAATGCTGGAAAGAGGGGTTAAATACCCTTCGTAATTATGAGTAATAGACAGGGATATAAGGGTCTTTTCACAAGGACAGTAAAGCGCAGGAATGCGACAGGGAAATAATAAGTGAGGCTTGGGTTACTGAATTTTTGTTGGGTTTTATCGATGAATGAAGATTTTTTAAGAGCTGATTGGAGGATCCAACCAAACATTGTTTTAACAAATAAGTGTTGATTTTCATCATTAAGCTGAATAAGTGCTTAAAAAACAATGAACCAAACACCACCTAAGTTTAATCAGGGCTTATGCACTCAGATCTAGATATGTTTCTAGCCCCAATTCCAGAAACAATTGGACTTCTTGGATGCCTTCACTTGAATACCAATTCATGAAAATCTATTCATACCCCCAAATGATCTTTGGTTAGGCGTATTTATCCTTTCAATTTCTTGAAAATCAATTACACAATATTAAATGTGTTTAATTTATCGTTACATACCCTTACAAATTTATGTGTCAATATGTGCATCTTAAAAAAATACCAAATAAATTTGTACATGAGTTTTATGCTTAAAGTAATAGAAAATCCAAGATGCATCTATAAAATTATATATTGTTCACATCATTATGTGTAAAATTACAATATGTGTTTATATTGGAATTTATTATAAGTATATTAAGTACATTCTTATATTATATCGTAACTAATAGAAAATCCTTATATATAATAGAAGCTTTATGTATTTAATTATTAAAAATAATTGTAAAAAATATTGCAATGGAGAGAAAATTCAAGCAAAGTTTAATATATACCCTTTCAAATTATATGTCATATATGCATCTTAAAATTTCCTAAATAAATTTGTACATGAAGTTTATGTTGAAATCAATGTATCTTAATTATTAGAAAATCCTGATATAGATTATATAAAACGCACATGTTACTGGATTATATATATGTTAAGGACCTTTTTCTAATTTTTATAAGTTTTCAAGGAGTTATATCAATTTTTTACAAGAAATAAAGTAAATTTTAAAAGGATATTACAGTAATTTATCTTTTATGGTAATGTTAACAACATATCTGGTTAGTTTTAATTACGGTAAGGACTAAGATAAATATTGCCTGATAAGATAGAGACCTAAGTCGATTTACCAATTTTACAGGGATCTTTTTCGATTTCTTAAGTTTATAGGGAGGTATATCGATTTTTCATAAGACACCATTTGGATAAAGACCAGTGAAATAAGTGATTTTTTATTTTGATGTGTTTTTCTATTATTCTTATTCACAAATATAATAATAATTTTATTATTATTTAGTTAACCATATATAAGTTGTGAAAAAAATGTGAATAAAATGTATATAAATATTGTAAAAGGTGAAAAACTGATTTGACATGTGAACCCGTTAATTTAAAAGAAGTGATAACAGTTGATTTAATGATGGAACATTTTTAAACTAGTGGAATGGATTCGATTAAATAACACAATTTCAAGGAAACCCGAAATACAAGTGCTTACTTATTCCCGTCTATTCTATTGTAGTCATACATATCTATTTCTTCTAAACAAGCAAATTTTTAGACCTATTCTCCCCATGTTTCCTCTTATTCTCATCGGTTTTAGTTTTACTATATATTTCCCTCAATTTTTGGTGTTTTTATCTTCATAAGCTTTTCGTATTCTGACGCCTACCGGGATGTTTGGAAGTCTATGTAACTTAACCGTTCGTCAAGTCAGCCTATTATTTATTTCAATTAAAGGATTAGGAACTTCCCATAGATCGAAAATTGTGAAAAAAAATTTGTTTGCCTCAAGTGAGAATGTAGAAATCAACATTCTACATAAACACTTGTGCGACAGTTGAAAAGAGTGAAGGTTATTTTTTTTTTATATTGCTACTACGATTTCATTTCTGATTTTGAAATACAATTCTGACTGGAACTTAGGAAAAGAGTCCAGTTTATGCTCAAGAAATGTTTTGGTTGATGGAAAATGGTTGGAATGGAAGAAAATCCACCTTCTTAAAAAGGAATTAACACCCTAATCTTACCCAGCTCCTCCCCATCCTTTCATTTCCCAGCATCCAAGCACTACACTATGAGGAAGATAACTAAAGCTATGAAGCACATATTTTGAATATTGAAAAACAAAAGTATCCTAATGCAATATGATCAAGGAGATTGTATATAGTGCCCTTAAAATGTAGTATTTCTGTATAAAGATTCTGAACATTTACAAAAGATAAAAACAGCAATGTCACACCATGAATGTAAGTAAATAAATAGCCAACATAACTTGTTAAAACAACAGCCTTCACATTACTCATGACAAGCTAATTTTGTACCAGATATTAATATTCCACAATCTCATCATTTAAAAGCCACAAAATGGCAACAACTATACAAACCAGTGGGTCGCTCATCGCCAACCCACTACACCCTCACCCTCACCTCTCAATAGGTGACATAGGATATTGGGACTGATAATCATCCATTCACATCCATACACAATCATACACCCTCACCCTCACCCCTCAATAGGTGACATAGGATATTGGGACTAACAATCCAGTGGGTCGCTACATCGCCAACCCACTACACCCTCACCCTCACCCCTCAATGGGTGACATAGGATATTGGGACTGACTAGGCTGTTGGTCACCCTTGGTCCACCGATAGTCTCTCCTCCACTCCGTAGGCCGCTTGGCCTTCACCCACACTTCAGCACAGTCCGTCACAAATATCGGGAGGCGCCTACTGATGGGAGCCCTCGGAAGGGACGGCCTTTCTAACGCTGGGGCAGTCTCTACACGGATCCAACGAAGGGAACAGAACAGCCTATCCATACGCATATGATCCACTCGGATCCGCGACATCCCTTAACTGAAATAAAGAAACCTTGGGAGGGCACCATGAGGTCCCGATATAGGATATCCCGACAACCAAACAAGGAGCACGGAGTACCCTAGCCCGGGTCTCAACGCTGACTTCGCAAGGCCCCTTAATCCAGAGAAGGGAGACTCTACTGATGTCATGAATTCTTCAGAATTCCTCCAGGGCGCATAACCAAGATGCGGGGAACATGCATAATAATAATAACAAGGTTGGAATATTAACGGGGAAAGAATCCTTGGGAGGGCAGCGTGAGGTCCCGATATAGGACATCCCGACAACCAAACAAGAAACACGGAGTACCCTAGCCCGGGTCTCACCGCTGTCCTCGCGAGGCCCCTCCCCTATAATATTCACTAAGACATGCTAATAATCACATGCTCGCATTTTATTTAAATAAATTAAACTAAATGGGAACATGCATCGGTCGGGGCTTTCCTAGCATGGAAACATGATAACAGGGTGCATGGTTCTTATACGGGTCCTAAGGGTATAAGTCCCTAGCATACAAATCTAGGGTGGCATGCATACTACAGATTATCATGCTTACATAGTTTTCATATTAAACAGGTTAATATTTACTATGGTGCCCCAGGGGAGGACGGTACACGCCCAAGTGCATGTAACGCCTCCCTACTGGGTTGGATCGTCCCACTCACCGGTAGCCGGGTCGTCGCGCGACCGTCCGTCAAGATCTGCAAGATAGGGTACTCAAATCGGTGAGTAAAATACACAAATACCCCAAAATACACTAAAAATACGCAAAAATACACTAAAATACCCAACACTCGGACAAGCGTACATACGGCCTGTACGCACGCAAGTCCGAGCACCCCAACTCACTCCCGAACCCCCCGGGCAGCCGCATGCACGGCCACCCGCATGCGCACGCACGAATGCGCACGCACGCACGCACCCCGGCACCATCGGCGCACTGCCGCGCGCCTGCCCGCGCGCCCCGACGCACTGCCGCACGCACGCGCACGCTCGCACGCGCCGGCGCGTCCAGCCCAGGCGCCCTGCCCCGCACCCAGGCACAGTGCCCAAGCGTCCTGCCCGCGCGCGCGCAAGCTCGCGCGCACGCCCGCGCGCACGCACCCTCCCGCGACTGCGCGCCCGACTACGCCCGCCAGCGCCTAGCACCTGCGCCCAGCGCCCAGCTCCACCCGCGCGCACAAAAGCATATTTGTATTTAAAATAAATTCAAAACGTGCGCGGGGTTGTAAACCGAGTTTTAACATAATCATACTCATTTATTCATTTTAAACAACCAAACAGAGGTTATAGCTAGGAAACAATGCATCACATATTGGCCAGAAACGCAGCATCTTCAAGGCTTCAAAAAGGACGGACAATCGTTTTCATGACAACGTATCAACTCCGTTGGTATTGTGATTGGGTCACATAAATTGCACCCAATAATACGTAAAAGAATTCGAATCATCTCTGTTACGTTTTCTCCAAAAGACGTGTCAATGTCAGTCAATCTTACAGTGATTTAACAAAAACACACTTTTAACAACTCTAACAACCTTTTTGTAACAACTATACTTTATTATAAATTTTGGATTTCGAGAGGCATTGTTCCAAATTCAAAATCAAAACATTGAGCTTTGTTATTGGGGATTCAAATTCACATCCCCGTAAGAGATGGGGAGGCCTTGAGAAGTAACAAATGCACTTTACAATTCACGTTAAATACGTCTACCGGTTTGGAAAGATCAATGTCATAAGACAATTCAACTTTTTTGCTTGGTCATTGAAAGTGAAGTGATATATACTGTCTCCAAAGACTTTGATTTCTTAGTCCACCATGAATTTGGACAGAGCCAATTGTTCTTTGGTGCGGTATTCTTTGATTCTGCTGATATTTCTCACTGGGGGATTAATTGTTGAGGTTACTAAAGCCAACGACTTGATGTGATCTTTCATTGTCAATGTTAGACCTCCAGACTCTTCCTATTAGCAAACTCTTTAACCCCTATTTGAATACTGAAGAGTATTGAAATAGGTGGAAAATATAGTAGATTAGGGATGGATAAGCACAAAAGCATATTTGTATTTAAAATAAATTCAAAACGTGCGCGGGGTTGTAAACCGAGTTTTAACATAATCATACTCATTTATTCATGTTAAACAACCAAACAGGGGTTATAGTTAAGAAACAATGCATCACATATTGGCCAGAAACGCAGCATCTTCAAGGCTTCAAAAAGGACGGACAATCGTTTTCATGACAACGTATCAACTCCGTTGGTATTGTGATTGGGTCACATAAATTGCACCCAATAATACGTAAAAGAATTCGATGTATCTCTGTTACGTTTTCTCCAAAAGACGTGTCAATGTCAGTCAATCTTACAGTGATTTAACAAAAACACACTTTTAACAACTCTAACAACCTTTTTGTAACAACTATACTTTATTATAAATTTTGGATTTCCAGAGGCATTGTTCCAAATTCAAAATCAAAACATTGAGCTTTGTTATTGGGGATTCAAATTCACATCCCCGTAAGAGATGGGGAGGCCTTGAGAAGTAACAAATGCACTTTACAATTCACGTTAAATACGTCTACCGGTTTGGAAAGATCAATGTCATAAGACAATTCAACTTTTTTGCTTGGTCATTGAAAGTGAAGTGATATATACTGTCTCCAAAGACTTTGATTTCTTAGTCCACCATGAATTTGGACAGAGCCAATTGTTCTTTGGTGCGGTATTCTTTGATTCTGCTGATATTTCTCACTGGGGGATTAATTGTTGAGGTTACTAAAGCCAACGACTTGATGTGATCGTTCATTGTCAATGTTAGACCTCCAGACTCTTCCTATTAGCAAACTCTTTAGCCCTTATTTGAATACTGAAGAGTACTGAAATAGGTGGAAAATATAGTAGATTAGGGATGGATAAGCACAAAAGCATATTTGTATTTAAAATAAATTCAATACGTGCGCGGGGTTGTAAACCGAGTTTTAACATAATCATACTCATTTATTCATTTTAAACAACCAAACAGGGCTAAGGTTTTCCAAAATTTCTAACTTAGAATTCCATTAGTAGTCCAGTATGTGATACATGCGTTAGACTTTGAGGAGTTTCCTCTTTGATGGATTAAAAGGCCAGGATGGGGTAAGATATAGTTAGGATTTTTTTATGGTCAATGTGATGTTTTAGCTCTTCCGACAATGTAATAGATGTGAGGGATCTAGAACCTTCATTTAAGTATTTGTATTATAAAACATCAGTTAAACAAGTTATTCCTTACTGTATCAAATGATTTTTTCCCTATAAATCTGATTCTTATGATTGAGAATTGAAATTCAGAAACCCGCGAGAGGTTCCCCACTCTTCTTTGATTCGTCTTAGGACCAAATCTCGAGAAAAAGAAGATGAATCTGGAAACTCTAGTACTTTACAATTTACATCAATCTTCTTTTTGAATTAGATAGAAAGAGCTTTAATTTCCAGAAATGTTATTATTTTTTTTTTTTGATTGGTAATTGAGAACTATATATTGCTATGAATAAACAACTGTACAAAATGTGCAAGAGTTACTTAGGTTCTAAGAGTGTAAGATTAAGCCAAAAGGAGGGAGAGATGACTATGATCACCATGCATCCTGCCTAGCTCTTTCCCCTCCCTTAGAAGATGCAACCTTGTAAAAGAAACTACATGAAAAGCAACATTTAAATGGCAGCTTAGACCAAAAAGATATATGATTGTCGGGGATGTCATCTACTTGCAGCGGGAGTATAGGATTCCCATTTTATCTGATTGTATTGAATCTTCCAACTCAGGCCATACAAGATGGGGAGGGATCACATGCTCACCCATTTGCTGTCGTCTTGATGCCAAGATGTCCGCTGGGCTATTACCTTCACGATAAATATGTGTGATCTTCCATTTTTGTAAGCATTTAAGACCTTTTGATAGCCTCCTCATCAGTCTAATAGCAGACCATGGCAACTGACCTTTGCCTTTCACCCAAGCTATCGCCGTTGTGGAGTCACTCTCAAACCATACACTCTTGTAACCTCGCTGAATGCTCAGTGTTAGACCCGCTTCTATTCCTCGCAGCTCTAAAAGATTGATTGATGGGAGGGGGGATCTGCCAGCAACTCCAACAATGTAGTTAGATGCAGAGTCCCTTAGTATAGCTCCATAGCCTCCACGCTCCTCCGAAAGGGACCCATCAGAGTTAGATTTGATCCATCCTTGAGGAGGAGGGTCCCAAAGGACAGAACAGTGAGCTTTGATTGGTTCAGTAATGGTAATACCAAAATTATCAGAAATTTGCAGTAGATCCGGAGAAAGAATTGCTTTAAAAGTAATTTCTTTGAAGCGTAGACGGATTTCTACTTTGATAAATTGGAGGACTCTGCTCTTGGAAATCGATTTCCCTCTGAAAATTCTGGAATTGCGTTCCTGCCAACACGCCCACAGAATACTGGTGAGGAGAGTTTTGAAGATTGTGCCTTGTATCGGGTGGAGGTTGAGATTTTTTATCCAAGGATGGAACTGTTGGAGAGACCTTGGAGGTGGCTGCCGAATGAGCAGGTCACGTAGAAGAGAACGCCATATGTAACGGGAATAAGAACACTGAATGGCTAAATGATCTGAGCTTTCAGAAGAAGACTTACATAGGGGACAGCCCATGTCTTGAACTAAGCCTTTCCGGAATAACCGATCCCTTGTGGGGAGTTTGTTGTGGAAAAATTGCCAAGCACAAAAACTGTGTCTGTGGGACTGAGTTGAGAGCCATAGCCAGTCTGTCCACCAGATAGGATTCACTGGAGCAGAGTGTGCCTTCCAAGCCTCTCGGGAAGTGAGAACTCCGGTTCTGCTTGGCGGCCACACTAGAATGTCTGGACCATAACCTCCAACATCAAGTTGCTGAATTTCCTCCCAAAAGCCATCCAGATCAGAGTGCCATCTAGTTGGTTTGGTCCATTTCTCATCTTGGATAAGAACACTCAAAGATGTTGAGTGAGGAGGACCCCATATTAGTAACTCTCTGCCCAATAATTCCTTGAGACTCTTTCCATTGATCCATGGGTCATACCAGACATTTATGGACTTGCCTTCAAAGATTATATATCGAGCTTTTTCCACAATCCAGGGTCTTGCTGCTATGACTTGCTTCCAAGAGTTGGTACTACTAGATGGTGGGATATGGTTCCATATACTAGCTCTTCTGAGATATCTGACTTTGACCCATGTGGACCACAACGAGGGCTTCTCACTAGCAAGGTCCCAGAAATGGACTCCCTGAGCCCCTTTATTCCAATCTTGAATTCGTTTGATACCCAAACCCCCTTCATCTTTTGGCTTGCAGACAGAGATCCAATTTACATGATGCAACTTTTTCGTATTTGAACATCCTTGCCAAAGAAAATTCCGAATTAGCTTTTCAATTTCCTGAGAGGTTCTCTTTGGGATTGAAAAAGCAGCAGACCAGAATATATGAAAAGAGCTAAGAACTGATCTGATAAGTTCGAGTCTCCCTGCAATAGATAGGAATTTTCCAACCCAAGATTGGATTTTGAGCCGAATTTTGTCTATCAGCGGCTGGCATAGATTGTGTTTAAGAGATCCTGTGAACATAGGCATTCCAAGATATTTAATAGGGAGCTGATGCTGAGGAATACTAAGAATCTGACAGAACCGAGGAGCTGAGCAATTAGAGAAGACTTGGCTCTTATTTGGATTAAGTTGGAGCCCAGAACTTGATGAGAAATCCATGAAAAGCTGCTTAAGGGCCTTAGCAGAGTGTTCAGAGGCCTCTACAAAGAGAAGGAGATCATCAGCAAAGCATAAGTGAGATATATTTAGGGGGTCCTTTAGATATTGCCCAATCTGACCCTCCTTACAAAGGTTTTCAATTTGAGTGGAAAAGGATTCCATGACCAATGTGAATAGGAGAGGGGATAGCGGGTCGCCTTGACGCAAACCACAAGAAGCTGAAAAGAAACCTTCAGGGGAACCATTTACAAGAACAGAAAATTTGGAGGAGGTTATACACTCCATGCACCATTGAATCCACTGATCAGAGAAATTGAATCCCTTCAAGAGAGCCTTTAAATAATTCCAACGCACACTATCAAAAGCTTTGCGTAAGTCGATCTTTATGCAAGCCCTTGCTGAACCTTTTTTTTTTTAAGAAAAGAAACCAACTCGTGTGCAAGCATTATATTATGGTGAATGTTCCTTCCTTTTATAAAAGCTGTTTGATGTGGACTGACTAACTGAGGGAGGACTGCTTGGAGTCTCGAGGCCAGGATTTTTGTGATGATCTTGTATAGAGTGTTACATAGAGAGATAGGCCTATAGCCATCCAGTGAATCCACATTGGCTGATTTAGGAACCAAAGATATGAATGAATGGCTAATTTGCTTCAAGATATACCCTTGCTTGAAAAAATGGTGCACTGCTTGGAATAGATCAGAGTGAATGAGGGGCCAGAATTTCTGATAAAACTGAGCTGGAAAGCCATCTGGCCCCGGGGAGCTGAGAGGTTTGAGACTGAAGACTGCTTGCTTGACCTCCTCCTCAGTGACCGGAGAGATCAATGAAGCATTTTGGCTATGAGAAACTGAGGTAGAGAAGCTCAAGGCTGGTAGTGAACAGCCTGAATCCTGGTTCAAAAGATTCTCATAAAAAGCTACAATTGAGGACTTTATCACATCGGGGTTAGTACAAAGCAAACCATTTGAATCACAGAGACAACTAATAGTATTTCGAGATGACCTGGCCTTTATGGAAGAGTAGAAAAACTTTGAGTTCTTATCTCCAAGGGTTAGCCATTGCTGCCTCGACTTTTGTCTTAGGAAGCTTTCCTCTGCTTGAAGTGCTGCCATATAATGCGACCGGGCTGTAGCTTCTTCCTTGATCAGAGACTGATTGAGAGGGTCAGCATGAAGCGTTGTTTGTGTACTCTCAAGATTTTGTCTACAATTTGACAGTGCATGCTGAATAATTCCATAGGTGGATCTGTTCCAGCCTTTCAATGCAAACTTTACATTGGACAGCTTTTTTACAAACTGGAATAAAGGAGATCCAACTGAAATCTGGTTCCATGCACTCTCAACAACAGAGGAGAATTGTGGATGATCTTCCCACATTGCGAAATAACAGAATGGACTGGGTCCTGAGGGAATCAGGGGTTGAACTTGCAGTCTAAGCATAGCATGGTCTGAGGGCCCTGGTGGCAAATAATGGAGGATTGCATGGGGATACTCTGCAAAAAAAGTTTCATTTGCAAGCACACGATCCAGTCGGCATGCGATCCTATTGTCTTGTTGGTTGCTCCAAGATAGAATGTGACCCGAAGATTTTAAGTCCTCTAGAGAGCAAGTCAGGAGAGAGTTGTTGAATCTCCTTACTCTCCTTGAGTGGATTGGCTTGCCCCCTATTTTTTCAAACCCATAGCGAACCTCATTGAAATCCCCACCAACACACCAGCTCGAGCCGTGGATAGAAGATGATATGCCCACCAGTGTAGACCACAACAAGGCACGGTCTGATGAGGAATTTGACGCATAAACAAAAGTACATAAATATGGGGGGGGGGGGGCGTGGGACAGTCTTAGATTGAATCAAGCAATGGACATGTTGAGCTGAAGAGTCAACTATAGTGATGTCCATGAGTTCCTTTTGCCAGAAAACAGCGATTCTTCCATCCATGGTGAAAAACCAAGAGTTCGAAGGAAATGATCTCACACAAAAAAGACTTTGAGTAGATGCATCCATCTTGGTGTCAAGAAGACAGAACAGTGAGCATTTTTCCCTCCGAATAACTTGTTGAACATCTAATTGCTTAACCTTACTATTTAGGCCACGCACATTCCATATCAAACTGTCCATAATAGCATTATTATTGAGAGGAGGGGAATCCCCCTTTTGGAGTGCGTCTTCGAGTTGAAAACCGCTGCTTACTCCCTTCAAGGCTTTCACTGGTTTCATTTGAAACAGTTTGTAGCTGAAGACTAACTAGTTTTTTTTTTCTTTGTTGGAAAGCGTGATAGGCTGCTGACTCTCCATAAGCTCCCCGGAGAAAGAGGGGGAGCCTGATTGCACTGGTTTATTAACTTCAGGAACAATTGACAGGGGCTGAACCTCCCTTGCCTGCTTTCCCTGCACCAATGCGTCCCAATGCTGTTTCTGGCTTTCTAATTGCTGTTGTTGATCATCACTTTCAACTCTAGATGGCCCAATATGAAGCTGTTGTTCCTCTCTTTCAAATTGCTGCTGCTTAACTTTGGAAGCTGTTGGCAAGGGCTGAGCCTCCTTTGCCTGCTTGCTCTGCAACCTTGCTACCCCAAACTGTTGCTGTTGTTTCTGACTTTCTAATTGTTGTTGTTGAACCACACCTTCAGCCCGTGTTGTCTTGGACTGATATTTTTGTTCCTCACTCTCTACTTGTTGTTGTTGATCCTCACCATCAGCATCTTCATCTTGGAGCAAGGCAAACTTATTTGAGCACAGAGGTTGCGTCATTGGGTTCTCTTGCTCGACGAATTGTTGCCGCTGCGGGACCTGAGATTCCAACACCGAAATCTCTACATTGGGGTTGTCTTGGGACAAAGCAGCCTTGTTTGAAGACGAAGGAATTGAATTCTTCCCAGAACTAGGAGCACTAGCGCTTGCTTTTATTGCATCTGACAATAGTTTTCGATTAGGATTGGTGTGAGGTTTATGGACCTCTTGCCATTGTGCAACCACCTTTTCCTTTCCTTTCAAGTGACTAGCATTTTTTGTTACTTTCCCCCCCTTCTCTGGAGCAACAGTGTACACTGGTTTCATTACACAACAGACCTCATCATGACCAAAAGTTTTACAGTGTTGGCATGCTGTAGGCTTCCAATCATATTCCACCTTAAAGGACTCTCTATTTCTAGGGGCTAATTCAACAAGAACTGATTCTGGGAGAGCTTTAGAGGCCTGAACCTCCATGCAAATACGGGCATAGGAAGCCCTTTTATAACAAAGAGTGGCAGAATCTGCATACAATGGGACCCCGATTGTGCTACCAATTCGACTCAAACAATCTGCCTCCCATAAGTGGAGAGGTAGATTAGGAAGTCTGATCCATAGTGGAATACTAGTTAATCTTTCTTGCTCCATTCGTGCTTCCGGAGTCCATTTTCGAACAATAAAGGGCTGATGATCCATAGTCCAAGGACCCCCCTCTAGAACAACATTGAAATCTTTCACCAGATCAAATTTTACTGTGAAGAAGCCGTTCCCGTGTAAAAGGAGTTGGAAATCCCCCTTTGGCTTCCATTTTTTCTTAAGAAAAGACAAGAAAGGAGTATACACAGGAATCTTACCAATGATGTATCCTACAATTGCTTGATCCCATTGCTTAATGTGCTTGGAGTAAACCTCTGGATTAAGGGCCGCCACAGTATTTGCTCCATCTATAGTGGGTTCGATGTAGCGCAGTGAACTAGAAGTTGAGAGCAGGTTTTCTCTTTGAAAAAGAGATCCCCAACTTTTAGTTAGTTGAGTAGTTGATGGGGGTGGGACTGCCACTGGCCTTCTTTGCTTTTTCACTTGAGTGGTGCCGCTCTCATGAGCTCCCCGTACAGGCATAGCAGGGAAATGGAGTGGGATGGAGGAGATCTTAGCCTGCAAAGAAGATGATGTGGGTATGCGGGATGGAGGGGTAGGAGAAAGGGAGTGGACTGGAGCTTCATTGGAGGGAACAGTTGGGGAAACTGAAGATGAGTTCTCCAATGGATGGGCTCCCTTTCCTTTCATGCTGAAGACTTTAAATATACTGTCTATTGTTCCTCCCCGAGGAGGAGGAGGCTTTGCAGATCCTGGAGTGGAAGCTCGTTCATCCTCACAAAGTCTTCCCGAGAAAGGAGCATCATTTGGAGGAGGGACGGAACCACCATTACTACCGAGAGAAGGGAGAAAACCATTTCCTCCTGGAGGCAGGGGGGAAGGGGAGCCCCCACCTGGAAGAGGACCCCCACCTTGGGGCCCGGCTGCCTCCGGCATCAAAACAGCGAAGCACACCCAAAATATCCCGTCAAATCGCCTTCTCCCTTCAAGTCGCCTTCTCAAAGCAGATATCTAGAAACCGTGTTGTTGTGA